>KV751347.1:4220214-4243151 GCA_001698575.1 Mola mola
GGTGTGGTGTTTGAGCAATACAAGCACAGCGGTTTCGGGTTCCATTATATAAGAGAGATATCATCAAAGTGGGCAACTCACCCAAATGCATAAATAGCACTGTGGAAAAGAGAAATTATGTTTATGAAAATGTTCAAAAGCAGAATGTATGTAGCACTGTTGAGTGACATCAGTTTTTTGTTTTTTCTTATGGTTTGTCTATGTCAATGTTAAAAATGAAGCATCATTGCATTACAGACACCAGTGGAAATACAACAAATTTTTTGTTGAATCTCATTTTATGCTTATGTTTTCACCCATTTTAATTATGGAAGTGTGAATAAAATTGGATTTTTAGTAAAAGTTACAAAACGTTACTTGGCACCTTATAATACAGGTGATTAGATGGTACAATCATTTATGTGCAACTGGAATATTCGCTTCATCTCTGCTTTATATGTTTAGCTTCTTCAGAAATAAAGTCACCTCATTATAAAAAGGCTTTTAGCTATGCTAATTTGAGTTGGGGACTTCCAAAATAATTGTACACTACTGTAGGTCTACTACTCTCAATTGTACTTGAGACTTTAATCTGATTTTTTAAAAGCAGGAAGGAATGCAATCAAACTGGAATCTGTAATATCCAAACAAACATTTGCATAAATACAAAGAAAACAAGAATTGCAGTTAGATTGGAGCATTGACGCCATTTCCAGTGCAGTTAGAAAAGAAAGCAATTAATCTTACAAACTGTTGTACCCTAGGGAAATCCTGGTGTCTTCATTATGGCTGTAGGACATATTTGAATATGTGAAGGACATTCATTAAAAAGTTCAGTGTGAGAGAATAACCTGAATAGGTTATAGATTTGAATTCAAGCATAAAATGTCATTGGAAATTGATAAGGACATGTGAGAGAAACTGCTTAAGTGAAGTTAGCCAAGTGAGTGAGACAAGGAATACCCCAAAGGACTCATTGTTCTTCAAAGCGTCATCATGATGACAGTGATGATCAGTTCTATCTTAAATTTTATTTTTAGCAAATTTGAAGCATTCCAGTATTTGTTACAGCTGAATATAGGCTGGAATCCTTTCA
The DNA here is from genome assembly GCA_001698575.1 of Mola mola. Classification (NCBI taxonomy): domain Eukaryota; kingdom Metazoa; phylum Chordata; class Actinopteri; order Tetraodontiformes; family Molidae; genus Mola; species Mola mola. Next base: position 4,221,290 of record KV751347.1, read on the forward strand.
TTTATTCTGTCTTGCTGAATGACCTACACAACTACAAGTCGTAAGCTGCAAGAAATATAACATCATATGCAATTTTTTGTGCATTCTCTTCAGTGAATGTATATTGCTTTCTGTTTTGTGCAATTTCACATCTTTGCATCTGGACATGCTCAGCTAAGTGGCGACCAGAGCAGTGCTCACGCTTTCTTACTATGTTTTATTTCAGAAAAGGAATATCTGGTATTTCTTTCTGCAGAGTTTACAACAAAGTAATTCAGGGGAACTTTCCGAACACTGCAGAAAATGTAACATCACAACTTCTCTCCTTCCACCCTTGAGATGAGACCTTCCAAAGCATGTCAGACATCACTGTGCTGCTCTTTGCCAGTTTTGCTGTGATCTTGCTGAACCTTACATTAACAATGTCTACAACATCTTTCACAGAGCTTCTAATTGTTGCTTTGTCTGTCTTGTGGGCGAAGAGGAGTTCACTCAACAAGAGCGAATGAATAAATGATACTAGTATGAATTGTAAGTGTGGGCTGGTGTGAGGAGCCGGGTGTTGTGGGGCTTTGTGGAGTTAGGGCTGCCTGCACAGGTTAATGAGGTTCTCTGGGAGAGTGGAATGGGTCCTGACTGCACTATGTATGAAGCTTGCAAGCCTGGGGGGGATTTGTACCCCTAAGATTACTGGTGAGACTATTTTTGCCTGTAGCTGTGTATACACTTGCCCCTTTTAGTGTGTATGTTTGTGTGCTTGTGATGTTGCCCTCAGGATGACACCAGTTGCAGCTTTGCTATCTCTGTGTTTAATGTTGGTATTTGTGTGTTTGCCCCTATATACTATTTTTGCATGCAAGCCTATTCCCAGCCATGTGTGGGATGTTCGACACACTGTTGATCACTGTGTGATCTGTGCGTATTTCAATGTCGGTGTTTGGTCTGACCACAAATGTGTACACAGCCGCCCCCTCACGCCCCAGACTCATTACCATTCAGCCCTTCCCTCCACCATTTTACTCAACACCATCAAGGCCTGGTGTTTGCATTGTAAATCAAGCCTGACAATAAGGCAATGATTAGGTCCCACTCATATTCAAAAACACATGATTTATTTATTCATCTTCCTCTCTTGCATGGAATCAAGATGCATAATGTCTGACCAAGGTGACATGCCCACTTCTAATTGTTATTCATTGCATTTTGCAGGTCAGACTCTCAACCAACAAACTCAAATAGGACAGGTTAAATGAGATTTTTAGGGTAGGATGTGAAAATTGGTTCTGTGCTCTATGCATGGGCATGTTATATCAGATCAGGTACCTGAATCAGCAAAAGTGTTGCAATCTTTGTTCAGCATCTAAAGAGCAAAGTTGAATCTAGATTTTAGTGCGAAACTGTGCTGTCTCTGTTTTTATTAATATGTGCAAGATATTATTTATAGAAAACTCCAGGATTCCTAATGCAGATCCAATTGATCACTCGTTAAATCATTTTTTTTTAATAAGTTTCTCTGCCTGTTTTTTTTTTTTTTTTTTTTTTTTTTTAAATTGGCATCATAGGGATTGCGTCGTTTATTTATTTATTAAAAACATCTCTGTGGCTAATGAGGGCAATTGGACTGTCTCAAAGCCTTTACTAGTTTGTTAAAAACTGACAATTTTGCATTGCCTAGAAGAATTTGACTGGTAATCAGTATTAAGTAAAGTAAATTAATGTACACAATAACATCAACATGGTTTATCTGCAGCTCTGTTTGCTGGATGAGTTAAATGAAATGAGAAATGACTGGGTTCACATGAGCTATTGTGGCTCTAGTCACTGTGAGAGATGTATCAAAATATCAAGTAGAAACCAAAAATCATGAGATAAAAAAAAAAAAATCATACTCAATGATGCCCTGATTACATAAAATTAGAACAATTCATATAACTGTTTCAGTAAATTTCAAATAATAGAGCAAAGCAAATAGAAAATCATACATATACCATAATTAAAGTGATTTTAGAAAATTTCACGGAATTCAGTATTTGATAAAAGATTTAAGTGCTAATGGCTGCGTTCAAACTTCCTTGTAAATGATGACTTCAAAAACCATCCCCAGTCATAAACCTTCAGGGTAGAATAATAGATTGCATCAAAAGGATTGAGAGTGTAGGCAGGAGAATACACGCGAACAAAATGAATCCATAACAGATATGAAGATTGAATTGTTTAAAAAATGAAACTAATTAAACTCATGCTGAATACCTAAAAGACAAAAGCATGTTTAAATGTTCAATGTTCCTTTGGAATGGCCTGGAACTTAATAGAAATATTAAAGTTTCCTTTGTTTACTTTTCCTTTCGTAACATCATGTGAGGTGGATGTCTGTCTTTTATTTCAATGTGTTTACCACTGTAGGATGGAAATTTATGAAATTTGAAGAACCATAATAAATTTGGTGATGTCTAAACTCTCTTGCATCAGGTAACACTATTTCAGTCTTTTGGTTTTTGCACACATCTGCAAATCTAATGACATGTTTATTTTCAGTTTTATGTGTGTATGTGTCTCTGTCAGAACTGTCACCTCTGCTCTCTGTTCTGTTAGACTCCTTAAGTGCTGTTAATTTGACATATGAGAGACTTCACCAAATCTGCTTTTAATGAAAGCAGTAAAAGTGCCATTAAGTGCCATGTAAATGGTAAATGCCCTGTATTTATATAGCGCTTTTCTAGTCATTGTTGACCATTCAAAGTGCTTTTACACTACAGGTTTTGCATTCACCCATTCACAGACACATTCACACACTGGTGGCAGTGACTACCTCGCAGGGTGCCACTTGCTAATGAGGAGCGTTAACCATTCACACATTCATATTCATACACTGATGGTGCAGCATCAGGAGCAATTTGGGGTTCAGTGTCTTGCTCAAGGACAATTTGACATGATAACTGCAGGGTCTGGGATGAAACCAGGAACCTCACGATCACTGGACGACTGCTCTTCCATCTAAGCCACAGCCCCCCCGCCTCATGTCACATTCTTATGTGCAAATGATCCCCTTGACACCGCTTTCTGGGTTTGAATCACAGAAAGTCTCTGTTTTCTTCATTTCACCTTTGGTTTAGGGCAGGACGTGTTGCCATTCCACATTTAACAGTGGTTCAATACTGTGCGATCAGTTCACCTTCAAACCAAAGAACTGGGGAAAAATCTTTGGACATGGTTAAAGTGAAGTGAAGTGAGGTCAGAGGTAGTGATTACATCTTTTGTGACTAGATATGGATTTTCATTTCAATGCAGGTGTCAGAAACGGAGTGAAACTCTAGCGATGCTACTGACTAACCTTACATCAATACAGCAGAGGCCTATTCTCTTCATGAGAATAGTTAGAAAAATTAAATGCTGAATAGAAATGTTTCTTAGAGCACAAAAATCCAATGAAGAGCAGTGCTGCCTCCAAATTCACAAAATCCTTTGATGTTTTTTGGAATAATTTTCTGCCTTCTTCTCATTTTCCATGTTAAGTTTGCTTTTGAATTTTGATTGCCACTACAGGCACTTTTCAATTGATATGCATTATGAATTCGCATTTGTTGAGTAACATTTGTCCCCAAAATGAGTTTTACTATGATTTTTTTTTTTCTGCGTCTTTATTTTAACTGTTGAAATTAAATGTCTTGAGTGCTGGCCTTTTTTTCGACAGCATTCTTGTCTGTTCTTGTATGTACGTTCATGCTTCAGCAACTATGGTGTGTGTTTGTGTGCATATTATGTCTGTGTGTGTGCGTATATTTATGAATGCTCGATTGCTGCTCAAATTTGGTGTTTGGTGGCAAGTTCCTTCGAGGGATGGAGAAACTTGAGAGGCTGCCTAAAATACTGTGTAGTGATTGGAATTGCTTTATCTTCATTCTCATCAATTAATGTGTAATTTTCCATTTAATCACTAACATAACTAGCATTTGCAATTAAAATGAGGACTGATAACAGAATAGATGCCTTTCAGCTGATACCAGCTGGAATGAGAACAGAAACCAGAAGACGCAATCAGTACACAAAGTGACTCGCAGATATGTGGCACGCACACACACACGCACACACAAACATACACACACACACACAGCCAGTGCAACCAGAAAAACTGCTCATATAATGCAGCAGAGAATTCACACACAGTCATGGATATGCAGCGCCAGATGACACGAGACACCACCTAAAACCCCAAATTAGAACTTGTCTCATTAAACATCAACACACTGGCAGCAGCGGTGGATTCAGACAGTCTCAGACTTCTTTGACTTCTCCACTCTAAGACATGGCCAGTGCCATGGTCTCAGTGGGGTATGAATCATGTGAATGTGCCATGTATTGTCCTGATTCCCAAAAGAGGAAGCAAGATGTTTGCATCACTTCCTGTCAGGCAGCAGTAACATGAAATCTTTCCAAAGCAGAGTGCAGGACTAGCTACGCAATACTACTTTTTTATAGTGTTATTTCTCCCTAGAATTAAACACACAATCTTCCTGCAATAATCCAACTTCCTGTTTTTGCTATATTAATTACCTGTGCCAAAAAAGTTGGGAGAGTTTATGTTTTGCCTGTGTAAGTCAGTATGTTCGTATTTTAACAAAAATATGCCCGACAATTTTGTGCAGATTTAGTTGGTGTGTGGCTTGAGTATGACCAAAGGATGAAATGGTTAAAATTAATTTACAAATCTGGACCAAACTCAAAAAAATAATGGACAGATTTTTTTACGACATTTTGTGTGTGTGTGTGTGTGTGTGTGTGTGTGTGTGTGTGTTACAACAAATTCTTAAATTTTGGCAAACCATTGTCCTTCGCATTAGAATGCACTTTAAGGGGACACCGAACATAGAACACACTGTAGACTGCGAATAAACTATATGTTATTAATTTTCACAGAATTATTTGATGTTTCGGTCTTAAGTCTGTGCTTCAAATTCTGATTATTATAATTGCTTTAAGCTTTTCCATCTATTTTATTGTTTAATGTATGTGCTGTCGACTGTTATTGTGTTTTGTACTGTTTTATGTTTAATTTTTTATGTTTAAAATAAATTAAAAGTATGAATTAATGAACATGAATGAAGTTCAGGAAAAAAAGAAAAAAGAAATTTGTTGGCCTGAGTAGGATTTGGAGTACATGACTGTAAATTATCAATATGACGGGTGTATTATTTAGTAATTAACACTTTATCAGGTTTTATACTCAGTTGCATTCAAACACACATTTTACCATATTACTTAACCAAAAAACACTGAGAAGTGATATTTGAGTTCTTTTGTGCAGTTCATGAGGATGATAAGGTATGCACAGTAAAGTGTGCCTACTTTCTTTACTGTGTATTTATTACATTTGTGTTGATTATAGTACTGTTGCTTTTCTTGTTCTCACTCTCTCTGATCGTCAGACTGTAACCTCACAGGTCTTAGTCACATGCAGTAGATTGTCAACATTTTTTTTTTCTGAGGTGTGAAATCAGCAACTGAGCAGATGTTGCAGCTGTCATAGAGATTTTGATTAGTTGCATTTCAGTTAACTTATTATTGAGTGTTATCCTTGTAGTTCAAGCCCAAATTCCCCAGATTAGTGTAATTGCTAATTTACTTTTAGGGCTACACATGGTTGTATGAGGCAATATAACGTTTCCTTTTCCAAATAGGCCAGAGACCCAAAATGTGAATTTAACAGTCTGCATCGGTTTTTAGCATCCATCTTTATAAGAGATCATGAATTGCATATATGCTTTACAATGGTTGAAAGCAATCCAAATAAATCAACAGAAGGTTTAATCAAGATTATCCACACATTCATCAAAACACCTCCTGTCCCCCTCAGGAGAAATTGTTAATTTAAAGGACATTTTCATGCAGCGTTTACACATAGGTTATATGTAGCTTCAGGATGGAGCACCCATTGTGCTTGTCTATAGTAAGTTGTGGTGGTAGTAGGGGGTCTGTGTGTGTATGTGTTTGTATGTAAAATAACCCAATTAGTTGCTACAGTGGGGGTGGGGGTTGATGGTTATAGTGGTGTTCCACAGCCCTCACCCCTGTCGGGTTCCGGCCAATAGCAATTAGCCCACCAACAAGATCCCTAATTAGTCCTCTTGATTGGCTTGGTAATAGTGCAAAATCAACAGCAGCAGCCAACATATAGAGACGAGCAAGATTCTAGCTGCTAGCTCTAATGACTCCACGACAATGTGTTGATTTAAAGCCAGCCTAAGTGTAATTAGTAAACAAACATGGCTGTATGTAATTCGTAAACAAGTAGTTGTGTTTGTTTGTGGTGTTATTATGATCCTACTAGTATGTAAAACATTTCTTTAAAGGCTTCCTTGACCAAGCTTCTGTTGCTTATTTTCTTTCTGCTTGGTAACGTTGCTAAATCACAAGGTATTAATACATCAACCCAGTTCTTCTGTCAGCTTTATGCAATACATGCAGTGTGAGAAAGGAGGGAGGCAGAGGAAAGAAATGAATTAGTAAACAGAAGCAGGGAAAGTGTGCAAGAGATCCGTGAGGTGTTGTGTGAGCGTCTCCTCTCCTATTATTTAATAGCAGCACCTGGTGGCTGCTGCTGTAATTGGAATCACTGAATCCCTCTCTCTGTTTTTCTTTTCTGTGTCTTTTGCAGTCTAAATGTGAAGCTGTCCCATGATGCAACATGTGTCCCCAGCACCTGCAGTGACAATGATGGCCACCCAGAGTGTTCCTCCACCATCGTACCAGGAGAGCCAACAGGTCAGTGGTTTCACCAGAGTTTACCTCTTATTAGTTATTCAGTTAGTTATTAGTTATTCAGCACGTGCTAGCACCCTCATGCATATTGAAGTGCTTTCCCCCCCTCAGTTTCTTACTATAGATGAAGGAAAAAATATTTTCTATCAAAATTAGTATACATTTGTGTGTTTGCTGTTCTGTTCTTGTTTTAAGTGGCCAAGGACCAGTTATAACTTATATTCATACATGCACAAATCAAATTTAGCTAAAATTTTGATTCAGAGTTAACACTTGGGTTGTGTCTAAATTGGTGTAGGGTTATTAAAATGGAGTAAAGTTAATTGCAAGAATGAGAATTTGTTGTTCTTTCTTGCTTTTCTTTTGAGCTCATGACAACTTGTTTTGGGTTTTAAGGAATCCAAACAGAACAATAACAAGTCAATGTTATCACTACAGAAAATATTGTAGTCAATGTTATTGCAATAATACAGGAATGTTACACTAATATAAATGATGTAGAATATCAGAGTGTACAGTAATATTGCTATAATATTGCAATCATAATATACTTCTCTATAGGAACATTAAACAGACGTTTCATTAAGTTGAGCTGTATGTTATAATTAAGATATGAGTGGAGGAATGATACATACCATGCCATACATGTAATGTTAAAGTGTCAAATATGAGGTCAGGCTCCAGCCAGTGGCGTTAAATACAGCACGTGATGCAACTAACTGGTCAGGTTAATTAATGTACATAACTGTGGCCGGTCTCAGGTTTTGTTTAACAGTGCAGATCATCCCATGTAGAGGAGTTAGAGCAGGTTCATCCAATCTACTCAGCCTCCTTCTTGTCCACACCACCTCTGTCTGCTTTTGCCCAGAAGATTAGTGCCAGGGGAGGGCTGCAGCCTGCACGCTGGACAAATGCAAATGAGAGCTAGTTTAGTGTGAATAAGCTAATTTATATCCCATTTGTTGCTGGGATTTAGACTTGAAGCTTCCTCGCATCCTACACTGACTCAGAAAAGTTGGGGTAGGGGCAGTGGAGTTTGTTAGACCCATTTCCTCTGAGAAAAATGAATGAGAGAGGAAAGCGGGGTAAAGGATAAAGAAGACAATGGTGCGTAAAGCATGTCACCTTCCTGCCCAGCATCCCTCAACACAAATAACATCAAGGGAAGTTAGCAGTTTCGCCTTTGATTCTGTCGAACTATGTTGCTGTGAAATATATGTTGTTCAGCTGCCAGAATTGAGCACACCATTCAGTTGCTAAAGAGACCTTGAACTTTTATCACTAAACAGGAATTGGTATATGATGTGAGACTGCCTTGTTCAATTACTGAATCCGTCCCGTCTGGTTCATTGTGATTAACAATTTCATTACTAGCCTGCTGACCTGTCAGGCAACAATGATTCACTCTAGCACGTCTTCATTTGCAGTCTGTCAGCGTCAGACGCATGTTGCGCTTTATTGCCTTTGAAAAGTGATTTTAAAAAATAACTTTGAACTTACAGGCAGCTATGTGTTCATGGTAAGAGATATAAGATGCTTATGCTTTTGTTTCATTGATATGAAAAATTTAGTCACATATTATTCAAATTTGACTAGATTGACAGAACTTTTTGGAGCATGTTCAAGCGTGTCTGTTCAATATACATCATTTAGAAAGATTAAATGTAAGATTGTTGAACCTTGATGTAGCAGGAAAAAACTTTTCCTACTTGTAGGTCAAAGATTCATCCTGAACAGAGAATAATGTCACACTGCCTCTGTGTGTGTTCTGATCTGAGCTCTTGTGTCTGCACCAGAGTTTGTCCTTCCCATGTTAATTTCATCAACAACAAAAAACATAAATGTTCTCCTTATCTCACTAACTCAAACTAAGCAGTGTGACAAAAAAATAAAATAAAATAAACAAGATTCAGTTTCTGTTGTGGCTTTCTCTATTGAGTGTTTTTTTTAACAATACAGTAAGTGAACTGTTTAGTTTTAATATGAGAATTTTTTTACATAGCCATCATGTTGAAAACAGGAACGGGGAGGAGAACAGAGAGGAATCTATCTTTGTACAGCAAATAGGGTTTTATATACTGTATTCAACATTTAATTGACATTAACAAATTAAAGCGCATTCTCAGATGACGGGCACCTCTCAGCAGAACACCAAGACCCCACAGGTCCATATCCCAGCAGCCTCTGCAGCAGGAAATACCTCTGTCAGTGTGACGCTTGACCCCCAGGCCCAGCTCGAGTCTGACAAGAGGGCCGTTTACAGGTTGGTTCGTTCTCCTGTGGGAATGTCACATGGTCTGGATTTGCATGTGTAATCTCAGGTGAACTGTGGACATATCCTGACAATTAACATTGAACGTAGAACAAAGGGACCTAGCAGTTCAACACTATTTTGTTAGCAACTATAAATCGCTTTTGGTTTATCAAAATATTTTTGTCTGACTGTCCCTGAATTTCCCTTCCCTTGTTCTCTTCTTTTGAAAATATTCTTGCAATTTCTCTTCTGCCCCTTGTGGCTTTATGAAAATTTATAACACTGATTTGAATGTGCTGCACAAAAGCTGCATGCACTACATTTGTTTTTAATATATGTTTATTTAAAGGAGGCATGACATAAAAACCCCTTGAAAAATACTTGAAGCATCAAATCAAACCAAATCAAATTTTATTTGTATAACCCAAAATCACTATTTACACTTTATCTCACTGGGTTTTGACAAACTGTACAGATGTGACACCCTCTACCCTTAAACCCTCGAACCGGATGAGGAAAAAATTAAAAAAAAAACCCTGAACAAGGAAAATAAGAAATCTGAGGAAGAACCACAGAGGAGGGATCCTTCATTGTAGGAGGGACAGATGTGAAATAGATGTCACTAGTACAGAACACAACAACATGATAATAAAAGTTTACTTAGAATACATAAAACATCCTCGGGTCCCAGAGTCTATGGCATCTATAAATCCAGATGTATGGGAAGTCTAGTGATCCAGACGCAGGTGTATTCTGTTGGTCCAGGAACCATTATAATCCATGTAGCAAGATCTGATTATTGCTGATGTAGTCACTGAGTCCAAAAGTATGTGGAATCTATAAATCCAGGGATATGTGAAGTGTAGTGATCCAGAAGCAGGTGTAGTCTATTGGTCCAGAAGCCATTGTAATCTGTGGATCCCGATTTGCACTGGGAAATCCAGCCTGGGATCCAAGTCACAGGATCTCCTGCCCTAATTTAAGCAGTAGGCATCAGGCAGGACCACAGCAGCTGCTCCCGTCGCGACCTAGAAAGACCTGCAGGATGATAAAGCACAAAGACTCTGGGGAAGAAGTAAAGTTGGTGTAAGAATATGGTCATTTAGAGGAGCAGAGATGGAGCCTGAGTCAGAGGGGGCAGAGAAGAGAGCTCAGTGCATCATGGAGTGTTCCCCCAGCAACCTAAGCCTATAGCAGCATAACTAAGGGCTAGATAGGCCAGCCCTAACTAAAAGCGTTATCAAAAAGGAAGGTTTTAAGCCTACTCTTAAAATCAGAGAGTGTGTCTGCCTCCCGTACCAAGACTGGAAGATGGTTCCACAGGACAGGAGCTTGATAGCTGAAAGCTGTGCCTCCCATTCTACTTTTGGAGATTCTTGGGATCACCAATAACCCTGCATCCTGGGAGCATAAGGTTCTGGATGGGTGATAGGGTATTATGAGCTCTTTAAGATAAGATGGTGCCTGACCAGGATGCCTCTTTTTTTTATGTCTTTCTTTTCTTTTCTTTCTTTCTTTCTTTCTTTCTTTCTTTTATGGCACTCATAAACCAAAGAGCAGCTTTGTAAACAATTTGGCTTTTTAAAGGTTATCAGAGGCTTCATCAATTCTATCTCTTAAAATTTAATAAATTAACTTCAGAAAACGGCATTTAATGTAATGATAGGAGCCGGGCTCTTTCTCTGATTTCTGTACAGTGTATAGTGGGATGATGCAAAAAATGAACGTACAAACTAATTCAAAATTCATTCTAGTCATTGTATTGTATTTTAAACACCCAAGAGATGTAAAGGAAAACAAAAAAAACAAACAAACAAAAAACAGATATGCTAATTTAAATCAAAACATGTGCATAAGTAGTTGTTAGGCTGCATCTAGATGGTAAAATACAATTAATTTCTCTTTTACACCAACAGTCATTTTCAAAGGTAAGGATCTCTCTTCAAGGGGTAGTGACCTCATGTTTTAATCAAATTACTTGTTTGCCATATCTCTTGGTCCAGCTAAAGTTAAAAGGGGACATTGATTTCACTATGTGTCACTATAAACACATCTAAAACAAATACTGAAGATGGTGTGAAGTAACGGAAATAATATTTTCTCCATTCATATAAATTCAAAAGACTCAAAAGACTTCTATGATGGGATGGTGGCAAACAACGACTTGTTTACCCTGCCCGGAGGGATACCGGGAGCCAAGCCTGGGGAAGGGGTCTGTAGACGAGAGTCTGGTGGCCAGGCCTTTGTCCATGGGGTCCGGTCGGGCTCAGCCCGAAAAGGAGACATGGGTCCGTCCTCACATGGTGCCCACAACCCACAGGAGGAGTCATAGAGGTCCGGTGCTATGTGGATCGGGTGGCAGTCAAAGGCTGGGGCCTTGGCGGTCCGATCCCCGGTTGCTGAAGCTGGCTATTGGAACATGAAATGTTACCTTTCTGGTGGGGAAGGAACCTGAGCTTGTGCGAGAAGTTAGATACTGGCTAGATATAGTTGGCCTAACTTCAATGCACAGTTCGGGTTCTGGAGCCAGTCTTCTTGAGAGGGGTTGGACTCTTTTCTGTGCTGGAGTTGTCCCAGGTGAGAGGTGGAGAGCAAGTGTGGGTTTAATAATAACTCCCTGGTTCTTAGCCAATGTGTCGGAGTTTACCCCGGTGGACGAAAGGGTTGCTTCCCTGCGCCTTCGGGTTGAGGAACGGGTCCTGACTGTGATTTGCGCCTATGTGACAATTAACATTTCAGAGTACCGACCCTTTTTGAAGTCCTTGGAAAAGGTGCTGGAGAGTGCCCCTACTGGGGACTCCATCGTCCTACTAGGAGATTTCAACGCTCATGTGGATAATTACAGCGAGACCTGGAGGGGTGTGATTGGGAGGAACGGCCTGCACAGTGGTGTTCAGTTATTGGATTTCTGTGCTAGTCACAGTTTGTCCATAACTAACAACATGTTCAGCCATAAGAGTGTCCATAAGTGCACTTGGCACCAGGACACCCTAGGTCGGTCGACAGTCATTGACTTTGTAGTCGTATCATCTGATCTGCAACCGTATGTGCTGGACACTCGGGTAAAGAGAGGAGCAGAGCTGTCAACTGATCACCACCTGATAGTGAGTTGGATCAGGTGGCAGGGGAGGAAGCCGGATGGAGCAGGCAGGCCCAAGCGAATAGTGAGGGTCTGCTGAGAACGTCTGGCTGAGGACCCTGTGAAAATGGTCTTCAACTTCCACCTCCAGAGGAGCTTCAACCACATCCCGGAGATAGTGGGGAGCATGGAAACTGAGTGGGCCATGTTCCACACTGCCATTGTCGAGGCAGCTGCTCAAAGCTGTGGTAGCAAGGTCACTGGTGCTAGTCGTGGCAGTAGCCCCAGGACCCGCTGGTGGACACCAGAAGTGAAAGGGGCCGTCAAGCTGAAGAAAGACTTACAAGGCATGGCTGGCTTGTGGGACTCCTGAGGCAGCAGACAGCTACCGGCAAGCCAAACGATCTGCGGCTCGGGTGGTTACTGAGACAAAAACCCGGGTGTGGGAGGAGTTTGGTGAGGCCATGGAACAAGACTTCCAGTCGGTGCCGAAGAAATTCTGGCAAACTGTTCGGCGACTCAGGAGGGGAAAGCGGAACCCCGTCCACACGGTCTTCGGTGTGGGAGGGGAGTTGCTGACCTTAACTGAGTCATTCGGAGGAAGTTGGAAGGAATACTTCGAAGATCTCCTCAATCACACCAACACGCATTCCGAGGAGGAGGCAGAGCCGGACGAATTTGGGCTGGGCTCTATTATCACTGGGGTCGAGGTCGCTGGGGCTGTCAAACAACTCTGCGGCGCCCCCGTGGTGGATGAGATTCATCCCGAGCTCCTTAAGGCTCTGAATGTTGTAGGGCTGTCCTGGTTGACACGCCTCTGCAACATTGCGTGGACATCGGGGACTGTGCCTTTGGAGTGGCAGAGAGGTGTGGTGGTTCCCCTTTTCAAGAAGGGGGACCCCAACTACCGGGGGATCACACTCCTCAGCCTCCCTGGGAAGGTCTACTCCAGGGTGCTGGAGAGGAGAGTGCGGCTGCTAGTTGAACCTCGGATTCAAGAGGAGCAATGTGGTTTTCGTCCTGGCCGTGGAACACAGGACCAGCTCTATACCCTTGCGAGGGTACTGGAGGGGGCATGGAAGTTTGCCCAACCAGTCCACATGTGTTTTGTGGATCTGGGGAAGGCTTATGACCGTGTCCCTCAAAGTGTCCTAGGAGGGGTGCTCTGGGAGTATGGGCTAGATGGCCTTTTGTTACGGGCCATTCGATCTCTGTATTGTTGGAGCCAGAGCTTGGTTCGCATTGCCGGTAGTAAGTCAGACCCGTTCCCAATCAGAATTGGTCTCCGCCAAGGCTGCCCTTTGTTCTGTCCATAATTTTTATGGACAGAATTTCTAGGCGCAGCCAAGCGGCGGAGGGAGTCAAGTTCGGTGGCCTCCAGATTCCGTCTCTGCTATTTGCAGATGACATGGTCCTGTTGGTCTCATCGAACAGTGACCTCCAGCTCTCACTGGAAAGGTTTGCAGCCGAGTGTGACGCAATGGGGATGAGGATCAGCACCTCTAAATCTGAGACCATGGTTCTCAGCCGGAAAAGGGTGGATTGCCCACTCCAGGTCGGTGGAGAGTCGCTTCCCCAAGTGGAGGAGTTCAAGTATCTCGGAGTCTTGTTCACGAGTGAGGGGAAAATGGAGCGGGAGATTGACAGACGGATTGGGGCAGCGTCGGCAGGGATGCAGACGCTGAAGCGGTCTGATGTGGCGAAGAGAGAGCTGAGCCAGAAGGAAAAGCTTTCAATTGACACGTCAATCTACGTCTTAACTCTCACCTATGGTCATGAGCTCTGGGTAGTGACCGAAAGAATGAGATCGCGAATACAAGCGGCCGAAATTAGCTTAGTTCGTAGGGTGGCTGGGCTCAGCCTTAGAGATAGGGTGAGGAGTTTGGACAACCCGGAGTAGAGCCGCTGCTCCTTCGCGTTGAGAGGAGCCAGTTGAGGTGGTTCGGGCATCTGGTCAGGATGCCTCCTGGACGTCTCCCTGGGGAGGTGTTTCGGGCATGCCCATCCGGGAGGAGACCCCGGGGCAGACCAAGGACACGCTGGAGAGAATATATCTCTCGGCTGGCTTAGGAACGTCTTGGTATCCCCCCGGAGGAGTTGGTGGAAGTGGCCGGGGAGAGGAGCGTCTGGATCTCCCTGCTCAAACTGTTGTCCCCGCGATCCAGACCCGGATAAGCGGCAGAAAACGAAACGAAACAAAACGATATTTTCTCTATTCATAAAAATATTATTGCACTTTCTTCATGTAGCCTTAAATTGACTTGCAGTAAAAACTGAGTAAATGCATTATGAAAGATCATTTTCACATAGAATGTGTCTTTTTATTATTTTTTTGGCAAACATATTTTAGGATGTTTACAGCCCCCCCTGCAGATGTTAGTTCCAAATTTTATTCTTTAATATATCATGTAGAAGCACTCAAAAGCATTAACTTGAAAATAAAAGACAACAACTGCTGCTGGTAAAAATATGAAAATAATTTTAAAAAAACAAAACAGTAAAAACACCTTACTCCTCTCTTAGCTAATCACTTAATAATCTATTAATCTAATCTATGAAGGAAATTATAATTAGACGTGTGCTACCCTGTACTGCCTGGTGTAGCCCATCCTGTAATGATTAAAATCCAGCTCCACGGCTCCCACCCGAGGGTATCCACCATTGCCGTCTGAGGAGGTGCAAGTCCCCATGCTCAGGCCTGAGGGAAGCTGCTATAAAGTCCTGAGCAGCTCCTCTGAGATAGAAAACTGCCTTTGATGTGCACAGCCATGTTTAGAGCAGCTCCGGGTGTGATGCTGGTGCTGGTTGTGTGGGGGTTATATTCTTAGTTCATATCAACCCCTTCTTCCACTAGATGTATATATTTTTTTTTTTTCCTTTTGGGAGTCTCATTTTTCTTCCAATTCCTTCCGAATAACACAGGAAAGCATGAATACAAGAAGAGCATGGTATCAGCTATCACAACAAAAAGGTTTTGCAATGATGCACACCTTATTGTTTACAAGTTCATTTAAATGATGAGCTCCCGTGTTGCCTTAGAATACATTAATAATAATAATGCTCATTCACTATATTTGCGGCTTGAATGAAGCGCTTCTTCAAGAACTAGGATCTGGGTATTCTTGTGTGTTAATACATTTTAAATGGTTGAGAAAAACTGCAAAGAGGACTTGTGGCAGTGTGTTTCTTTTCATTTCCATTCTGTTTTCTGTTGCTTATCCGGTCCTGGGTAGCAGGGGCAGCAGTTTAAGCAGGGAGACCCTAGACGCTCCTCTTCCCGGCCAACCCTGCAAATCCCTCCAGGGGGACACCCAGGTGTTCCCAAGCAAGCTGAAAGATAAAATCTCTCCAGTGTGTCCTGTGTTTGCCTCCTCCAGGATGGGCATGCCCAAAACACCTCCCCAGGGGCATGTCCAAAATGCATCTTAATCAGATGCCCGGACCACCTCAGCTGGCTCTTCTCGATGCGGAGGAGCAGCTGATCTACTTTGATTTCCTCCAAGATGTCCAGATGTACAAGCTCCTCACCCTGTCACCGCAAGATAATTGAACTCCTCCACTTGGGGCAGCAACTCTTCCCCGACCCGGAGTGGTCAACCCACCCATTTCGGGCCATGGCCTTAGATTTTTAGGCGCTCATCCTTATCCCCGCTGCTTCAAACTCGCCTTACTGTCACTGTTTGGTGAAGCCAACATGACCATATCATCTACACAAAGCAGAGATGGAATCTTGAGGCCTCTGACCCTGACTCCTTCCGCTTCTTGGCTGCATCTAGAAATTCTGTCCATAAAAATTATGAACAGAACCGGTGACAAAGGGCAGTCCTGGCGGAGTCAAACACTAACTGGGAATGAGTCAGACTTACTGCCTTACAGATATCAAATGGCCCATAACAATGGGCCATCTACCCCGTACTCCCAGAGTGCCCTCCACAGGACACCTTGGGGGACACGGTCATAAGCCCTCTCCAGATCCACAAAAACATGTAGACTGGCTGGGCAAAGTCTCATGTGCTGTTCCTCTCTCTACCTGAGTGTCTAGCACATACAGCCGCAGATCAACTGATAGGACAACAAAGTTGATCATTGATTGTTGACCTAGGGTGTCTTGATGCCAGGAGCACTTATGGACACTCTTATGGCTAAACATAATGTTAGTTATGGACAAACTGTGACAAGCACCGAAGTCCAATAACTGAACAATGCTCGAGTTCAGATTGAGCAGGCCATTCCTTACATTCACATCCTTCCAGGTCTCACTGTCATTGCCCACGTGAGTGTTTAAGTCTCCCAATAGAACAATGGAGTCCCTGTTAGGCGCGCCTTCCAGCACCCGTCCCAAGGACTCCAAAAAGGGTGGTATTCTGAACTGCTGATTGGTGCATGAGCGCAAACCACAGTCAGGATCTGTTTCCCAACCTGTAGGTGCTGGGAAGCAACCCTTTCATCTCAATGGGTAAACGCCAACACACAGGCAGAGAGCTGGGGAGCTATTAGTAAGCCCACACCAGATCTCCCCCTCTCACCTGGAACAACTCTAGCAAAGAAAAGAGTCCAACCGAGAAGACTGGTTTCATTACCAGAGCTGTGCGTTGAGGTGGGCCTGGCTATGTCTAACTGGTACCTCCCAACCTCCTGTACAAGGTCAGGTTCATTCCTCACTAGGAAGGTAACGTTACATGTCCCAGTAGCCAGCTTTAGCAACCAGGGAAAAGACTGCCAAGGCCCCTGCCTTTAACTGCCACCCGATGTACATAGCACACACTGTGTGGCACACAGTGGTATGGACCAGGGCGCAATAACTGGTCAAATTAAAAATGGTGAATTATAATTACATTTGAAAATCACAAGCCAAACCACCACAGCTAACTTACATCCGCCACAGCTGCAAAACATCAGAGACAGTTCAGGGACCAAGAGATTCCACTGATAAATAATTTCCTGTCTCTGTGTCACATCAGTTTTGTCATCTGCCACACCTCTTTAGGAGACCAGTTGCAGGTCTGTGTACATTCATTCATACTGAATGGAGAATCCATGCTAAATGGGGGAAATCATACATTTTAGAGCAGCAGACTCAAAAAGTTTTCCTTTTCATCTCAACATCTCTCGATGTTCTTGTGGACTGGTTTGCTAAGCTTAGACTTTAGAATGATCTCAATGTGCAACCCAACGTCAGTTCATCTTGACGTTCCTGATGGGCGATTGTTAGCTTGGTGTTGTCCAGTGTTATTGACATCACTACTTAAGAGACCCAAAGTATGTATTATATCCTGCCACTGGTGTAGCTTGTAGGGAGTGTTTCCGTGCAAATCTGCCATCTTTGATAACATTTGCCACAGCTAGCAATGTCTGCGAAATAACATCATGCAGACAAAACAGAGCTAGTAAATTTGGAGTGGCAATTTGTGATCCTCAGCCAAAAGCACAGCATGGTGAAATCCTTACACAACACAATGTTAAGTATTTCTTTTCAGTCAAAAGTAGGCTTTGAGTGATAAAAGATTGTGAAGTCCTGGATTAAAGGTATATTTAGGACGCATTCACACTTGGCCCAGTTGTTCCATGCCTTGCCTAAGCACGATTTCCCACTGGCCCGTACTCACACTGCTCTATGTGCAGTCGTGCCTAGGTGCGATAACTGCTTGTTTTTACATCATCACATAGAGAGCACATGACTGCAACTTTCCTGGATTTGTGGCTTATTTAGAGTCTTTTTGTTCATCCATGAGCAACCATACTAAGCCGAAGTACACCTCTTCTAACCGTGCCAGGGCTAAGGAAGCTTGCTGTACTTAAGCAAAGCATGGAGCACCTGGGAACGGTATGGTCTTTTGGGTAAAGCCATTTCTTTCTTTCAAGCCAAATCAATATTGAGAATTTAGGTATCAGCTTTATGTCTGTGTTTATCCTGCTGCGTGACAAAATAGTGAGCTATGGGTCTGTCCAAAGAGGGAAATACTATCCAAAACCTTCATTTCTGGGTAATTATGAATCTTATTTATTAAAGTGATACTTAAAACAGTTTATGCCATTTGAAGGCAAATAGTAGTCCACAGGTTAGTCATCTGGCCATCTTACAAAATTTTACTGTTACCACAAAAGCTTTCTCTATTGTAGTGTTATCAATGAATAACATTTATATGACATTTTGGAAAAATCAATTTAATACAATAATGTAAATGCAGGCTCTTGGAATACCAATGAACATGACCTTCTACATTAGATGTCTTTGTGTAAATAAAGGAATGGGAGCTCAGGGTACTGTGCCTCATCGTCAGTCATTCAGCTCTTAGTGCCAGAACTAAGTTTGATACACCCACAAGATAAATGACCCACAAGTCACAAACCCAAATAGAAGGCAAGCCAACTGAAAAGGACAGAGTGATACCATTTTTTTTTTCTTAAGATAAAAGTATTAAAAATAGATAAAATAGTAGCAGATTCATGAAACCAAAGTAGAAACAAGTTATATTTATCATGGCAACCTGCTATTTACATTAATTTGCCTTTGTCATCTTATGCCAATTAAATTGAAATTGACATTGGGCTATTATACATATATTCTGTATGTGTATACCAGAATCCTAGGAGCTTGAGGCGCAGTTGTTCCTGTACGCTACACCAGCCACTTGGTTATGGCACTTCAGGTATGCCGTACCTGCCTGCATCTTGCACCCTGCTGTTATGTGCCTTAGTGTCTCAGGGGCATCTTTGGGCCCTGTCTTGTGTGCTAGACCCCAGCCTCTATCGGTCTTGTGCTCAGGGCCTTTTCTTGTGCTGCCATGATTAGTGTCTGTCCTTCAGACCAGCCTTGTCCAGCCACTGGTATGTTTTTTGATATTGGCCACTTCATCTATTTGTAGGTGGTACATTCTGTGCAGGGGTTTGTCCCTCCATGATGGTCTCTCTTTTTCTTCCTTCTCCTCACTGGGGTTCTGCAGCCTGAGGCATTCAGTTAGCAGGTTATAATTCGGAGCCATCTTCCTAATGCATTTGTGGATCTTTGCTGTTTCATCTTGGATAGTGGCTTTGACACTCACTAGTCCTCCTCCTCCGTATGTCTGCTTAGTATAAAACCTCAGGGTGCTGGACTTAGGGTGGGATCCTCCATGCATTGTTAGGTGCTTTATTGTCTTGTTATCTGTGGCCTCTATCTCCTCTTTTGGCTAGCTTATTATACCAGCAGATCATAGAGTAGGTATTGATGGCTTGGATTTTGTTCTGACCATTCAGCTAACTTTTCAGGACCTGTCTTACTGTGTAGGTATTTGGCTGTGGCTGACTTCCTTGTGACCTCTTCATGATTTCCAAGTTCTTGTAAAGAACTTGGAAATCCTGTCCTGTCCTGATCATTGGCTATATTGCCTTCAGGTAGTTCAACTCCTTCAGTTGTAATCATCTTTGATATCATGTGGCTTCACTTGTCTATCCTATGGCATTACAATGGCGTTCCAATGTCATTGCTGTAGATCCTGGTGAGATCAGTAAGTCTTACTCACTCTTGTAATAAAGCTTGATGTCATCAATGTAGAGGAGGTGGCTGATGTTCCATTTCTGAACAGATTTACACCCTTTTTCTTTAAACAAAATGTTCACTGTAGCATACAGTCTTACCTGTGTGATTTACCTGAGGCACAAATCCAGAGACGCGAGTGAATATTTGAGTTTAATCAGGTTTAATCACGCTCACATACACACGTGTTATGCTGCATTCAAATGGAATCCTGCAGGCTTTAGACAGCAGAAGGCAAGGGGACATCTCCTGGCAAGCACAGGAAACAACGGTTCATCAGAATGGCAGGATGGCAAAATTAAGCATGCATGGCAATGTGTTGCTATGGTGAAATCTTACTGTTTACAAAAAAATGGAATAGAATGTACTAAATTATTTTGTATAATAATTCTAATTATTTTATGTAACGATTCAAATGCAACTTAATTTTACATTGCAAACTTAAAATAAATATTAAATTCCCCAAAAAACATATGATCCTTCATTTCCATCATGGACAGTGAAAGGAAAGCTGTGTGCCTTGTACACATTTGTCTAAAAAGGAGAGAGCAATGAGAACAAAAGAGGCTCATATGGGCTCAGCTAGTTCTGCAGGAGCCCAGCATGCATGGAGAATTTTAATGCTGATTGCCTGCCATATATTAGCTTTTCTAGTCACATCTCTGTAGGTTTTCGAGCTCTGGTCATACTGTTGAACCAAAATAATCAACTTTTCATTGTCAATAGCTATGTTTATATGGACACAAATATTCAGAATATCAGAATAAAAATACTTCATATAAACACGTCAATTGGAAGATTCTGAACCAATTTGGTTCATTCAGAAAGAAATTATATTCCGATCGAGAGGGGTGGTTTATGCTGATCCTTATTCCAAACCGCGTCCATGTACACACTTATTCCGATCGTGACTTCCTGTTTGGGGTAAAATTACCCTCATTGTGCATGTGTCGCTCACGTCCTCCCACTCTCTCGTCCTGTAACACAGGAGCATTATGCAATTCTTAGCCCATACCTTGATCACAGAGAACAATAGGAACGAAAGTAGGGCTTTCAGAACCTGACTCAGGCCCATTCCTTAACAGTGTGGTGTTTAAATTGCAGGGAAAAGCGCGCAAGTGCAAAGAGTAGCCACATTGCATTTGTTTACAGCACAGGCGGAAGTACAACTTCTTCTTCTGTGGTTATATTAGGGAAATTAGATAAATCTATGCATATCAAATGCTGCTATTCTGATCAAAGCTTGGTGCATGTATACGCACATTATGATCGGATTATATGATTTAGCGTCCATATAAACAGCGGATTCGGAATTTCCAATCTCTCAAATTTTTAATGTGATTAAGAAATGTTGTGCATGTAAACATAGCTAATGTCAGCCTAAATGAGGCGTTTAAGGGGCTATGTAACATCCGGTTAAATTGCCATTGAGGAGGACTCCAAAATTGTTAACTTACCATAGTATTGCCATATGCTGTTACAATCACCCGTAGTTTTTGCCGGCCTCCTCAGATTTAAACATCCTCATCTCATCCGCTAAAACGACATCCAATTTGCCATCTGCCAGATTTCATGCAAATGCAGCATTGTACACAGAAGAGTCACCTCTTAGATAAATACATCTCACAGGGTATTTTTGCAAATACATTGTACAGTACAGTTTGATTCACTTTTCAATGCATTACATTTAACTATAAGACAAAGACGAGTTTCTTCATTTGTGCAGTTTATGCGATTTTGCATGATGAAATTCACAGTGTCATCAGTTAGTAAAATGTACATTATCAATGTCTCCATTTGGTTCAACATTGCGCTAAGGATGTGAATAAGGTAAGATGGGAGGCTGAGTTTGTTAAGTCGGGAATTAAGAGTCAGCTGAGTCTGTAAATGTGTAAGAACGCCAATTAATGTGTTTTGATCCTCAGTGTCAGCAGCAGCACGGAACTCAGGGATCAACACGAGTTGAGGGTTCACCAGCACGCACTGTTAAAATGTGATCATTTGGACCTCTTGCGTTGAATCCTGATCTGCATTCAGAGGAGGCCGAGCACATTATATTATTAGAGTAAAATTGCACTACTATTTGAATAGAAATCATTTCTGCCAGCATTCCCATGTCTACACACAGGTTATAGTGATGCTGCAGACTTTGAGAAAAAATAAAGATCTCAGAATCAACATCACTGCCTTTTTTTCTTTTTTATTATTTTGCTCAGGAAGTCTCCTTAATGCAGGCTATAATGTTTCTTTTCACTACTTGCTATAATGTCAACTTTAT
>KV751347.1:4243195-4254155 GCA_001698575.1 Mola mola
GTGGAGTAAATGTGTGATCAAGTAATTAGCCTAATGAGTTGTGGCATTTACTATAAAGATCCTTCTGGATTATCTGCATCTAATTAAAAAGCCGGTAAGGCTTTCTCAGGTTGTGAGTGTCGTTGATGGAAACCGATTTAGCTCAAAGATGGAAACATGGCCTTAATTGAAAGAGACATCAAAATAGTCTGCCTTCTTGTCCTTATGGTGTTTCAATACAGCCCTGCTGTGTTTACCAGAACATACTGCCTTAGGGTCCCACTTTCATAAGTTTCAGGAAGCTGTTCCCTTGCTTTACATGTAGAGAACTCGGGGAATCAATGATAAGTGTGTTTTTAGCCGTATGCAACAAGATCTATGTTTGCCATAATCATGGTTTGCACAATATTCAAGAGAGACAGCTCTTGCATTAGTTGCTTGGGGTAAACAAGCTTTTTCATCAGTCCCTCTGAACTCTGCTTGGCTTGTTTATCATTGCATCAGAAACTAAAAGAAAACATGAACAAAATTGGATTATTTTTTCTGTGTTTTGACAGTGGTGGTATCCTTTTCTAAAGATTCTTGCATTATAGCATAGAGCTCTGTATGGTGCATATTATTATTCATTCCCATTCATAGTAGGTCTTTACTGAAACCTCACCCATGCTGCTCAGCCTGGATATTTAGCATTGAGACTAAATGTAAGGGTTTTGTGTTTGCATTAGTGGGGAGGTTAACATGCTGTCATGCTGACGGACGCCAAACTCTACAAAATGGATGGATTTATCCAGTTTCAAATGTGTTTCGCTTGTATATGCACTTGTTAAATGGCTTAAAGAAGTGAGGATTTAAAGACATCTCATGTTGTGCACATCAGGACGGGGATGTCTTTAATTTGACATGTTAAAGGATGGTGTTATATTTGCCTCTGTGTTTGTGTGCCTCTGTAATGCACCATAGTCTGTTTATCCTCACTGACACAATGCATCAGTGTATCCTCCACCACTGTGCTGCTTTTCCAGCAGTGCAAAGAAACTGTCTGATGGGCTTAAAACAGGCCGAGCCTCTTCCATTTAGCAGGTCAGCATGTGTCAGCACTCAGCTACTGCTGAATGCAGGAAATTGTGTCAAAGCTCAAGTAGCTTTTATTGGCTGTTACTTTCAGATATCCATTTTTATTAGTTTCCTCACTGCTTGACTTTGGATGAAAAAGGAGGCTCATAACTTTTTTTGTTGTTTTTTTTAACTTGAACAACTGAGTAATCCATGTTATCTTTTCTTGCCAAAAGAGTGGCCAACAGCAAAGATGAAGCAATCCATTCTGGAAACATCCATCTAATCAGATTGAACTTCTGTTGTTTCCGTGTGGATAAGGAGACAAATTATCTCCAGATGTAGAATTTGTATATGATTATCTATCTTCAATAACATCACTCACTGTTAATGTGGTTTTCTACTTAAATATACGGGTTATTTTAGTTGTATAAACCATATATCAATAAAATTGCTGGTTGTGATTGGTATTGGGTGAGATGATGTACAAGTCAAAGACTGGAAAGATTTTTGGTTCAGGGAGACAACACCCTTTGTGAACCTCAGAACCAGACATGAAAATTAAAGTGAGATTTTGAAAATTAAAGAAAAAGAAACAGGATTTACTCAGTGTGTGTGCATGTATGTGTGCGTATCACATCCCCTACACAGACTTAGAAAGGGTGTGCTTCAGACATGTAGCCTGGGGGAACTGGGGCCTTGTCGGGGGCACACACAGCGGGACACCACCACAAACCGTTTTCTAATATGAGGAGTTACAGCAGACCTGATTAGACTGCGAACAGTGGGGAGCAGAGAGGGGGAGACCTCCGTCTCGCTCCCTCTCTCTCCAACTTAAACACAAACTCACATAAACATATACCTTGAAAGCCTACCCCCAATACTTTCTGTACACCCTTGGTGGCCTGCCATATTACTGTGAAAGGTGGAAAACATTACTTGTACCATCAGTGACTATGCTGATTTGATTTGAGCTTCTTTCACGCACAGCCCTTCCTCTGCATTTCCAACATTCATTGTCTGTAGAAAAGCTCTTAAGTTAAATTTTAGTGGCAAACTTAATGGGGTGGTATGCAGGATTTACTGGTTGGTGTTTGCTAACAGATCATTGAAACCTTCTGCCCTGCTAGATGACACCAGAAGCACATGTTTGAAAGTAGTCCTTAGTGTGTGCACAATGCACACCAAAAGCCACATAACCACAATTGTTGCCGATAAGCTGATACATTAGCAAGCTAATCAGGCTGACCACCAGTGCTTACCTGTCCAACAGAGAACAGGCCTACTATGTGCTTGATTTCCCTCTGTGCTTGCCAGCATTGTAAACTCAAGCCCCAAATTCATTCTGGTTTTTGAAAGACTTTTGTCTTCTAGGCGTTGAGCTTTTCTATAGGCCTGCTTGTGTTTTTTTCAGTATTCTATGTGGAAGGAGGAACACACACTCCTTGTGCCAAAGGTTGCTTCTCTGAAGCATCAAGAAAAGAGCACCACAATGAAGAAATTAGAAAATACAGGCCGAGAGCATCTCAGAGAGTGTCAAGGCTGATATAGACCACCACACATTTCTACTGGGCCATCGAAGATAATTGAGAGCGATTCATTTTGTGTATACATGCACACATGCACACACACATATATATATATACAGTATATGTTTTTGTTTTTGAGGAATATTCTGCGTACTGTGTCTTAAAAGAATATTCCTATCATGATTAATTCTTTCTTGACCTTAGAAATTGATAGTTCATAGTTGATTTAGTAAACCTCTTTGGCCAAGAGCTACTGATCAACAGTCACCTTTGGGTAATTCCTGCTTTTTGTTATGTTTTTTTTATTAATGTGCTCTGTCCCTTCTTAAATAATCTGAACTGAACAAACAAAACATATGTATATGTCTGTTCTTTTAGAGCTCTTTGTCCTGATATTAATAAAATGCCTGACACATCTTCATGACTCTGTACAAAAATGTAACCTAAATAAGATCATGTCTTTTGTAGCAATAGTTGCCCAGTAGTGATCTGCCAGAGCAGCCCTCTTAATCTCCTAGCTGTCAGCCCTGATGTTTCACCCTCATTTTATATGCCTAATCAGCAGGTGGGATTAGTTACCTAAAGTATAGCCATTTTGTTCTAATGTCTCATGTTTTTTTTCTTGCTGTCAGTGGTGCTGAGTCTTAGCACTGAGCTGTTTTGCTTCATTTTGCAGCCTCACAAAGTCTCATTTAGCTTGAAATATGGACGTATGGTACTGATTTTTTCTTTGGGCAACCTGAACTATTTACAAGGGAGGGAAGATGCAAACAATAACATCAAGTATTTATGATAATTCAATCCTTCAACCATAAATAAAATGTTAAGAGTGTATTTTCTTAGAAATATGAAGGTACGAAATGTAACACATCTTTATAGAACAATAACCTAGTAAAGCTTGTACTTAAAGACTTTGAAGAAACTCATATGCATGGGCATTCAACAGCCTCACAATTGATAATACGAATGAATAATACAATAACGTTTTACTTAAAGTGACTATAATTATCAATACTTTACATACATAAAAAAACAATCAATAGCTTGGTGTGAATTCATTCACTTTCCTGCAACATCAATAATATTAATTTTCCTGTCCCTGTTCTTGACTAAGACAGGTTTAAAACAAGCTATCAAATCTCTGTCCTTCATTTTAATGTCATCACATCCCCCTGCTGGACTCTGATTCTGTGTTTTGGGCTTTCTGTTGGTTACCCAGCATGGTGCAATCCTGGAGGGTGGGGACTGTGCTGGCTCCACTCACCAACCATCCTGTAAATCGTTCTTTTATGGCCCTTGTAATGATCCCCCAGTTGGCAATCTCCACTCTGTCGCACTGCAGATAGAAACTGCCACTTCTGGCAGCCAGGGGGTGGGGGGGGACACACATGTCCTGACCATGCACTCACCCACATTTACATACAAGCAGCTATGTTTGCGTTCATAAAAATGCATGTCTTTTCACAGTCACATCTAACATAATCCTGATTTTGTCATTAAGGATGTTTTTTTTTCGTAGACCATAGTTACATTCATAGCTTTAGTCTTTACATCATTTATTCCAAATTAGGTATATGTGTTTCAAGCACAAATACTATTCAATCTTCACTGGGAACTGGGCAGAGTTTGCGCTGCACCTCATTTTTATTGATTTTGTTGATTGAGTTCCACAAGGAACTTTTTGACAGCTTTAGTAGTCTTTGCATGTTTCTGCTGTTTGTATAGCTACTGTAGGATGTTGTGGCTCTTGGAGCTATGACAAATGCTACACTTACCTTGAGTGGAAAAGACTGTGCTACACACAGTTTACTGAGAGTAACACAACATTGCCACTTATTATTTACAGACGCTGGGGAAAACAACATGAAAGTATGATTAATCTGGAAAACTTTTCATATTATATATTATATGAAATATATGATATACACAAGTCCGACCCACAAGTCCCCCCAGGCAGGAGGGAGTGACATCAGTGAGCTTGCTGCTAGCCCCATGACCCCAACTCACAGTAGGTGTAACGTAACTCACCAGGGGGAAAAAGGAAAGTCCATCTTAGTCCATCAGTTTAATAGTCCGAGGGACTATTTTAGGGAATTGCATACTGCTGCCTTCAGGTAAGACAGGGTTTTAATCATTGACTTGGCGGCCCTGCCTTGACATGAAATCTTAATTTGCACTGTGTGTCATTCATTAGTTTGTCTATTTTGGATGCATTTTAAAATTATTTTCATAAGAGAAAGAGAAAAAGAAAATGCTGTCAGCGAAGTTAAATTATTTGTGTTGGCATGTGGTTTAATATTTTGCTGTTGTTTTACTATTTTGGCATACAATTTATCTAAATCCCACAGCTGAGAAAGTGGTCGTTTATGTTGTGAAAGAAGTTTTGGATCATTAGTGCGTGTGGTTGTGTGTGTGTGTGTGTGTGTGTGTGTGTGTGTAGGTGCAGATTGTCTGTAGTATTGAATCTAAGCAGAGCAAATAGATTAGAAGAATTTATAAAGAGCCTTATAAATATCTAGCAAATGGTTTGGTTTTTTAAATTCTTAGCCTGTTTGTTTTTAGTGTTTGGAAACAGACCTTTAATTGTGGTCATGTTAAACAACAGAGTTGAAACGTCAGCAAAGTAAAGAGACAGTCAAAGAGAGATGAGGAGACAGAGTGTGCATGTGACACTGAGACAGATAATTTAGGGAGGATCCACTTACATTTTATTTGCTTCAGACGCTGTGTCCAAAACCCCAATCAAGCTTAAACGTATCTCATCAAATTTTCAATGTTTGTTGCTAGCTTTGTTTTTTGGTCCACAATACCATCATCTAGGTTCTGTTTGGCAAAAGACACCAAATGTAAAGGAAGGCTTAGATTTTTGTGCTCAGTTATCAAAAAGAGGGGTTTCTTGTTTTTATGTTTCTTGTTTAACTGTATTATTTTTGTTTAAATGCTCCCATATGTAAAATGATTCTTGACACATCAAGCATGTACTGTAGATATAATTCACATGAGGTAACATGTGAGGTAACAAGTTCTTCATAGGTTCCAGGAACACTTAAGCTCACTGTCTGTTTAAAAATTAATTTTCTGTTCATCATACTTCACTGTTTTGGAATGTTAATTAGATTCAGTGTCATGGTATAACAGTAGGAGCTGATAGATTAAAAGACTCACTTGGCAGCAGCATTGTTAGCTGGAAAGAGTTCGACGCATGTTTGGACATAATTAAAGATGCAGATTGTGAAATTGTACACCAATCTGTAATTATAATATAATGCAGATTGAAGTTTCCCTTGGTTCACGTTCAGATCTCAGATCAGTCTCACATGGAAAAAATATATTCTCAGCATAATAGGGCAGATGCCACCATGATTTCCTTCCAGTGTAACAAAATAGCCGTCACTTTCTCCTAATGAAAATACAAAAAAAGAACAATCTTTATTTCATCAGCCTCTTTGAAAACTACAATTCCCTTTACAAATGTAAATTATAACATGTGTGCAAATATAACAAAATTATGCAACATAAAGTGAAATGTAATTAATGAGTAAACTATAAAAATAAAACATTAAGAGATCCATCCATCCATCCATTTTCTACCGCTTATCCTGTTAGGGGTCACAGGGGGCGGGGCTGGAACCTATCTCAGCATAAAGAGATAAAATATAAAATTAGGTAGAAATAATAAGTTATTGTTCTTATCCTTGCCTGTAAATGTGTGATTTAGTACTTGAGTGTGTGTGTGGTGGGATTGTTAAACAACTGAAACAATAAAAGCACTATCCTCTTTGTTTAAAATCAGAACTGTGGAACTTTTAACTCATGGTCTATTTCAGCCAGTACATTTTGTGTACACCAGAGTTCGACTCATTGTGCCCCTGGGTTTTCAGGCCCTTCAGTACCATATCTCTTTGAGAGCACAAATCTGCTAATATATATGTAAGTGTGTGTTTCCCTGTGTGATATTTATAAAGCAGCACATGAATCAAGCACTGTGTCGTTCTGCTGACACTGGTAAACTGGCTTGTCGCATTCTCTCTTGTTTATAGAAATCTTGTGGAGACCAAAAAACAGAACGTGAAGTAATTGCAGCACACTTGTAGAATAACAACTTTCTGTAATTAAAATAACAAAAATAACAAAGGCTGAATGTGTGAGTAAATAACTTGTTAAAACACAAGCTGCAGTGCTGAGAGTCACCCTGTTAGCTCTCAGTTATAGCACCCCCCTCCCCCAGATTCTTCTTCACCCCACTACCAGCAGTAGACATTACACAGGATCACCACGCTGCACGTGACCCTCCAGTTTAATATTCCTGCCACGTCTGAGGAAACGGCATTAAATTGGGATCAAGCAGATTAGAGTATAATATAGTGACTATTAAAGGCTGCAAATGAAAGCCATGGGTTAGAGCCTAAGCAATGACCCAGCCTCCATGCCTCCATGTCCAAGCCACCGCATATGATGCAGGAAACGTGTGACCTCCAGTAGATCATCAATAAGCAGTAATTGCAGAAATTAGTTCTGTGTGAATTTTTAATTAATAATAATTTTATTTATTTAACCTTCATTTATCCCAGTTTGATTGTTCTACATCTAGTCCCAATTTTTAAGCAACACCCCACACTCACATTTTCACATCTGTACCCGAAGAAAAGATATGAAAGTGACCCAAATCCCCTTATAGCTATCGGTTTTCTTGGACACGTGTAATTTTGTTTGATGGGCTTTAGACCCAGGGGGAAATGGTAGTTCTAGTTTCATACAAACAAACCACAATCAAATCCCTGTTACAGATGGTCGGTCATGTGGAACTTTACTGGGCCGTGTGTTTATTTATCTTTTCTGGCGTCACAGAGATCACCAACAAACGACTGGTTATTCAATGTAATAGTGAAATCTGCAATGGACCCCTTTTGTCATAAATAGTGACAAATAGATAGAAACTTTGGCATCTGTGATGTAATTTTACTGGGAGATAATATGGATTTATTTCACTCATGTTTTTACCTGACAAATTCATTAGTTTAGCTTTTTAAAGTCAAGTATTTGTGGTTGATATGCAAGGATTGGGGAGGATCAGTGTTTTGATTTCTGACCCCTGAAGTCAGTTTGTCAAAAAGTGTCAATGGGCAAGACGCTTCTTCCTCAAGTCATGCGGATGTGAGAAGCGCTATGTATGCAAGTCAATTTAGCATTCATTTTCACACAACTGACAAATTGCAGCAGAGAGTTGGACTGAGACCCTATTTTCCAGATTGTGTCGGTCTGGTTGTTTAATGCAATGTAGAGTTTGATTGACAGCTTACAAATACACTAGACCTCCTTCAAAAAGCTGAAGCAGGCAAACCAATCATAGAGATTATTGCAATCTAAATCATCATAAAAGTAGAGTTTACATCTTTCAGTATAAGTTGACAATAGGAGCCAAGAGAAGACCTACAAAAGACAACAGGTTGGATTACTGTAATTCTTTATTTTCAGGTTGCCCTAATAAGATTTTTCAGACTCTTCAGTTAATCCAAAATGTAGCAGCATGTGTACTGACTAGAACTAATATCAGAGATCATATTTCCCCCATACTGGCTTTTCTGCACTGGCTCCCAGTTAAATTCAGAATAGAATTTAAAATCCTTGTCCTCACCTACAAAACTATTCATGGTCAGGCACCATCTTATCTTAAAGAGCTCATATTACCCTATCACCCATCCAGAACCTTACGCTACCAGGATGCAGAGTTATTGGTGATCCCAAGAATCTCCAAAAGTAGAATGGGAGGCAGAGCTTTCAGCTATCAAGCTCCTCTCCTGTGAAACCATCTTCCAGTCTTGGTACGGGAGGCAGACACACTCTCTGATTTTAAGAGTAGGCTTAAAACCTTCCTTTTTGATAAAGCTTATAGTAAGGGCTGGCCTATCTAGCCCTTAGTTATGCTGCTATAGGCTTAGGTTGCTGGGGGAACACTCCATGAGTCACTGAGCTTTCTTCTCTCCCCCCTCTGACTCAGACTCCTTCTCTGCTCCTGTAAATGTCCATATCCTTACACTAACTTTACTTCTTCCCCGGAGTCGTTGTGCTTTATCATCCTGCAGGTCTTTCTAGGTCGCGGTGGGAGCTGCTGCTGTGGTCCTGCCTGATGCCTCCTGGCCACATTAGGACAGGAGATCCTGTGACTTGAATCCTGTGACTTGGATCCTAGGCTGGATTTCCAAGTGCAAATTGGGATCCACAGATAACAATGGCTTCTGGACCAATAGACCACGCCTGCTTCTGGATCACTACACTTCACATATCCCTGGATTTACAGATTCTACATACTCTTGGACTCAGGAACACCCAGATCTTCCTACATGGAGTACAATGACTCCTGGACCAACAGAGTCCACCTGCGTCTGGATCACTAGACTTTCCATACATCCGGACTCATAGAATCCACAGACTCTGGGACTCATGGATGTTTTATGCATTCTAAATGAACTGTTGTTATCATGTTTTTGTGTTCTGTACAAGTGACATTTATTGCACGTCTGTCCGTCCTAGGAAGAAGGATCCCTCCTCTGTGGCTCTTCCTGAGGTTTCTTATTTTCCCTGTTTAGGGTTTTTTAAGTTTTTCCTCACCCGGTTCGAGAGTCTAAGGGCAGAGGGTGTCACATCTGTACAATTTTTCAAAGCCCAGTGAAATAATGTGTAAATTGTGATTTTGGGCTATACAAATAAAATTTGAATTTGAACTTGATATTGTAATAGAGCAGTACAACTATCTGTGTTAAAAGGCTAAGACAGCAGAAGGATATAGTACTGTTATGTTACATGTCACATGACTTTTGCTTTTTGAAACACTGTCTAGTGGTAAGTCATTGATACGGTAGTATTGCTGGGGATCTATATAAGACAAGACAAGGGACAGATTTTATACATATTATACCAAAAAAAAACTTGAGCAAGAGAAATTCAAAATTCCAGGCGCCCATGTAACCATCAGAGTCCAGGCTTATATGCAGTACTATGGAAACACAGTTCTTTATATGCCATTAAATCTGCAGTGTTAAACATTAGAGTCTTACATGATATCCTGAAGTTACAATATGTATAAGATTTATTAATTTATATGTGCTCAAATGCTCAATAATTTGGCACGTACAGCACACAGCAGCAAAGTATGGACCATTGCACAATGTGTCTAGGGGATCTTATGTGAGTGACATTCTCTACAAATAGCAGATGGTAACAATGTAGGTGACTCTGGGAGGACTAGCACTGCCAGTGGACCATATCCTGTCTTCTTAAAGATCTCGCTTGCTGAAACTTTTGTCTGTATGTTCAGCATGGCCTTTAGGGAAATGTCATGAAGCTACGATGCCATTAACAATACAGCGAGTGAGGGAGAAGGGGTTTGGAGTGGGGACTTGTATTATCTTTAAAAGTCTTGTCCCTTGCATTTTTCCATTTACCCACTCTATTAAGAGTTAATTAATGTGTCTTTGCATAAATGGTAAAAAGACCAGACAACGTGTGGAATAGACAACTCACACATGGAACAATAACCAGTCAAGAGAAACCCTGATCCATTATAATTTTTTTGACGTAAGGACTGTGTATTCTTATTATAACAAAGATCATGATGCAGGGTTACAATGTTATACACTGCAATACTATAAGGTGACACAGGGGAAGGTGATATATTGTTTCACAGACCTGTGTTTTTGAGTTTACAATATCAATGTGTACTTAAAATAGATTGCAACACTGTATATCCTACTGTAGCTGTCCGGGATTTAAACTAACAGACAATGAACCACTGCCACAAATCTCTGCATGTACATTACTTTTGAAAACTGATGAAATATAGGAGAGCATAAAGTTGTGATACTCAAGCGTATCAATATTTTCTCACACCCTACAAAAATATATTCAAAAAAGAAAACATACAGTGCATATGCAACAAAATAAACAATTTCTTGCTGATTTGGGAATAAAAGTAAAAATTCTCAAATGTCAATTATTGAAGGGATATAGCACAGAGGTATATGAACAGAATAGAATAGAATAAAATATGCTGTCATCATGGCCAGTGAATATGAACTGGTTCTTGATCCTTGACTTCTCTTTACAAAAGTTCAGTGGTCTAGGTTGAACATATTTTTGTTTCTGTGACTAGCATGGCTGTAATGGGACTGTGCTTTAAATTACGCAAAACAAATGCCTTCTTGGTTTGAAAGCAAAAAAAAAAAGTTTCTGTATTAGTTGTTAAAGACTAATAATTAACATTCAATAAATCAACAATGATAACGACTCTGATATTTTATTGTACTGATCATTTGTCTTTTATACTGATGGGAACAGGAAGATGGTAAATAGATTGTGAATTTATTATTCTGCTTTCAAGCATAAAAATATCCATTGTAAAA
>KV751347.1:4261816-4274975 GCA_001698575.1 Mola mola
CAAACCCAACCTTTAAATCTTCACTCTGAACAAAACAAGATTCTAATATGAGATACAGAACAAATTAGTTTCAACAAGGGCTGATTGCAATGCAGTGCACATTAAAAAACCGTCCACATGCACAAAAAAGTGTTAACTTGTATATCTTTCAACAAAATCACAATGCAGTTACATGTTACATTACAGTCCATCACAGCTGGGATATTTGCATGAATATTTTAGGAGTTTAATGTCACAAAAAGGAGCACAGTCTCGTAAGTTCATAAATGTCAACAATAATTATGCAACACTTGCAAGAATTTAGTGAAATGATGCCATGTTTGACACTAGTAAGAAAAACCCCTATGATAAGAAAACACACTTAAAAACAACACTGGCTGAATACAGGTTAGATTAATGAAGAGTGACACAGAATTTACCCACCCTGTTTTATCAGTTTTGTTCACTCTTTAATTAATATGATAAATGTGTAACTATATATATTTTGGAGCAATTTCAAATGCAATTACAAAATTGAACACTGAAACTTTTTATGCACATTGTAAATGACCCTCAGTAGGCGCAACTGCAGTACCTTCACAGACCACCGTGAGCTGCGTCCCACACTATGAGAATCACTGCTAAAGTGAAGGTAGCTAAAATGATACCTCATTTGAAATTTGAAAAAATCTGCGCATAAAGTGTTGCGATATAGTGATTTTTACAAAAGTGATTGCTTTGATCTTAACTTCAAGTTATTTTGAAATAAAATCCCCTTACGTACAGTATGTTGTGTAAGTAAAAGCAAATTGGTTGAGTTTTGGCCAAGAGAGGACTGTCTGGAATTTTGCCCAATGTTATGAAATGGGAATTTGGAGATTTTTTCCTGACCTTGACCCTTCATATAAAGCCCATAATTAAATCGGTTGAAGCCAATGCCAATATATATATATATATATATCAGGACAAGTCATCCAAAATTGTGGACAGTATGCTGCTACCGGACAACAGAACTGAAAATATTACCAATTTAGCCAAGGTTTTTAACCACAGTCCATTCGTTGATGATCATCATTACCTTAAATGTCCTCACAAAAACAATGGACTCGCAAGAATCAGTCCTCATGAGTAGGGCTAAACAAACACATGGGCTCATAATCAAACACAAACACCTGTATTATCAAAATCATAATTTTACACCAAATACAAAGGTGTGCACAGCTCGATACAAATCACAAAGGCTCACTTTATAGTACCTCTTCTCTTTTTCAGTACCACACTATGAAATCCAAACTTTTACCTTGAACCACCCTTCTTTAAAGTCTAAGCACCAAACAGATTTCCACATAGTCAAGAGTTATGCTTTTTTTTTGTTTTTTTAAAGTATCATTACTCAAATTCAGTTACCATGGCGACACTTGAGGAGGTGTTTCTGCCCTTGCCACTGAAGAAAAAGGATTGGTAATTGGTAGTCTCCCATTGTTTCCGTGGCAACAATAACTAAGCCGTAGCATCTTCTCCTCTTTTCCTTCTCCTCTCCTTCTTTTTACTCACATCCTGGGGTTTGTTCTCAAGGTAAACGTGGACTTATCATCCCTGTTGGACAGTGAAGACAAGAAGTCTAAGAATAAGAGGGGAGTCCTGCCCAAACACGCCACCAACATCATGCGCTCTTGGCTCTTTCAGCATCTCATGGTGAGGTTTAGGGAAGGGGGATGCTGCATGAAAAGTATACTGAGACTGTGAAGTTTCTGAATGATCCCTTTGTTTTTTCAGCACCCATACCCGACAGAAGATGAGAAAAGGCAGATTGCTGCACAAACTAATCTGACCCTTTTGCAAGTGAACAACTGGTAAGATGCTGGCCTTCTATGCTCATGGACAGAAAGACGCCACTTCGTGTTGTTATAGTGGGAAATTGACTTTGCTTTACACCATCGTCACATTGCTGGAACAGTGGCGCCATCTTCTGGTTGTATGTGTCAAGTACACCCGAGGCGAAACTGATTTAATTAACTCTGCCTCCAGATTTTTATTGTGAAAAACATTATTATTATTATTATTATTATTATTGTTATTATTATTATTTGCATGTTCTCCCTGTGTCTGCGTGGGTTCTCTCCGGGTACTCCAACTTCCTCCCACAGTCCATAAACATGCAAATCTGGGGGTTAGGTTAATTGGTCACTCTAAATTGCAAGAAGATGCTGAGATAGACTCCCGCCCCACCCCCCAGTTTTACTTTTTAATGAAAATTATGAAATACATACATTATTTTTATAGTGTATGTGTAAATCTTACTGTTCTATAATGATGACTATGTTGAGGCAATCAGCAACACCCGGTAACAACTTCACTCTCCTTTCTCCTTCTTGCAGGTTCATCAACGCTCGTAGGCGTATCCTCCAGCCCATGTTGGATGCCAGTAACCCAGATCCAGCTCCTAAAGCCAAGAAGATGAAATCCCAGCACCGTCCAACACAGCGCTTCTGGCCCGACTCCATTGTGGCTGGAGTTCTGCAGACACACAGATCTCAAACAGGAAACAACTCAGACAGTATGTCAGCACTGACATTCCTCAAGGAATAAAAATAAAAAGGAAAAACACCACTGTTTTTTACCTCAAGTTCATAGATTGTACCTCTTATTCAGATACACGAATGAAAGGTTTAGATAAAATACTGTATAATCTTTGGTCTTTACATTTTAACCACTAAATGTCACTATTGATTATTTTATTTATTATATGAGAAGATAAGAAATCAAAAACAAAAAGTATCAAACTCTTAACAAATATCAGATTTTTTGTTAACAAACAGGAATCAATTTGAAACTGAGCTCATATTTATATTAACTAATAAACTAAATAAATAACTAATAATTTATAATAACTTAAAACTTACTCCAACCTTAAAAAGATTAGATTGTGGGAACATTTACATTAGGGAAATCTATCTATTTTTTCATGTCATATAGTCCACATTTATACAGCTCTTTTCTAGTCAGTCATTTACAAAATACAATATATTTCTTACATATATTAACGTCACTGATGTCGGTACAGGAGATCGGGGTTCAAATCCCGGTCAAATGGCCTCAGAAACCTTGCCAAAGGCTTTGCTACCTGCCATACCTCGATATGAGTGCACCCACGATAAAGAGAGTCATACCGGCTCGGACGTCGCCTGGGTCAACAAGGTCCCCTTCATGTGTCAGGGAATCAGGGCAACCTGATGACAAGTGGGCTACTGGAACAAAAACATACATGGAGCAGGTATAACAATGTGGGATTAAGTCAGAGGGGTTACATGCAAATAATGTGGGACCTATGGATGTGGCACCTATGGATGCTTCGAAACCCTACGTCTAAGCTAATGAAAAAACAGCTTGCAACTCTGTGTTCCAATGTCCACAATCAGCAACTACTATCACAACTAGAGATCGATGAGGTACAACAACGATGCTGGGGCCAGGATGCCAGGTCAATGGGGGGGTTTCATCATCACCCCCTTGAGAAGGGCAGGACCACCAAAATACTAAAGAAGTACAGCAAGCTGTCCGTAACTGGGGCACTGGAGACTGCTGGCTCAAAGCCCTAGCTGCCCTCCTGAAGAGGCACAGTAGAGATGTGGAGGCCCGGAGAATCAACAGAATGTTCACCACTGAACCATCCAAAGTGTACTCTCAGTGGGAGGGTAATAAGACGAGGACAGACCCGCTCAGGGGTGAGACTGAACTGTACTGGAAGGACATATGGGAGAAAGAGGCATCACGTAACACCATTGCTCAGTGGTTGCTGGACTTGAGAGAGGACCACGGCCATCTCCCAGAGCAAGACCCATTAAACATCCCAATGGGAGACATCCAAGAAAGAGTCTCAGGGATGAAGAGCTGGACAGCACCGGGCCCTGACATGATGCACAGCTACTAGCTAAAGAGGCTAACTGCACTCCACGAACGCCATGTAGCTCAGATAAACCAGCTGCTGTAAGATGGGACCCACCCAGAGTGGTTGACCCAAGGCCGGACAGTCCTGATCATGAAGGAACCCCAGAAGGGAGCGATTCCATCCAACTACCGGCCAATAACCTGCCTCTGCACGACATGGTAGCTCCTGTCAGGCATCATTGCGGCCAAGATGAGTAGGCATGCGGCTTAATACATGAGCAGGGCCCAGAAAGGGATTGATAGTGACACCAGAGGAGCCAAACACCAGCTACTGGTGGACAGAGCAGTCCTGTGCACTGCCTGGATTGACTACAAGAAAGCCTACAACTCAATGCCACATACATGGATACTGGAGTGCTTGGAGCTATACAAGATAAAAAGGATACTAAGAGCCTTCATCAAGAACTCGATGAGGCTGTGGAAGACTACTCTGGAAGCCAATTCAAGGCCAAGTGCCCAAGTGAGCATCAAGTGCGGCATATACCAAGGAGAGCTAGAAATACCTTGGGATCCCACAGGCAAATGGGAATCATGAAGAGGCCGCAAGGAAGTCAGCCACTGCCAAATACCTACCTAGAGTAAGGCAGATCCTGAGAAGTCAGCTGAATGGACAGAACAAGATCAGAGCCATCAACACCTACGCCCTGCCTGTCATCAGATTCCCTGCTGGTGTAAAAACCTGGCCAAAGGAGGAGATAGAAGCCACAGATATCAAGACAAAGAAGCTCCTCAACCTGTATGGAGGGTTTCACCCCAAGTCCAGCTCCCTGAGGCTGTACACAAAGCAGAAAGAGGGAGGCCAAGGATTTGTGAGTGTCAGAGCCACTATCCAAGATGAAACAACCAAGATCCAGGAATACATCAGGCCCCAAATGATGACCTGCTAAGTGAATGCTTCAGGCAGCAGAAACCCAGTGAGGAGAAGGAAGAACAAGAGAGACCATCATGGAGGGACAAGCCCCTACACGTGATGTACTACCTACAGATAGAGGAAGTGGCTGATATCGAGAAAACATAGCAGTGGCTGGAGAAGGCTGGTATCAGGGACAGCACAGAGGCACTGATCATGGCGGCGCAAGAACAGGCCTTGAACACAAGATTGATAGAGGCCGGGGTCTACCACACCAGACAGGACCCAAGGTGCAGACTGTGCAAAGATACCCCTGTGGGCAACACCTCCTAAGGTGATTGAGAACGACCGAGCGAAGATCCTGTGGGACTTCCAGATCCAGACCAATAAGATGGTGGTAGCTAATCAACCGCATATCTTGGTGGTCGACAAGCAGGATAATATGGCGGTAGTGGTAGATGTCATCTTCCTGATGTCAACATCAGGAAGAAGGAACACAAGAAGCTTGAGAAATATCAAGGGCTGGAAGACGAGCTGGAAAGGATGTGGGGACTAAAGGCATCAGTGGTACTAGTGGTGTTAGGAGCACTCGGGGCTGTAACCCCCAAGCTGGGAGAGTGGCTCCAACAAATCCCAGGATCCCAACACCTGAGACCTCTGTCCAGAAGAGCGCCATCCTAGGAACAGCTAATATCCTGCGCAGGACCCTCAGGCTCCCAGGCCTCTGGTCAAGGACCCGAGCTTGACGGGGAGATAAGACCGCCCACAGAGAGGGCGAGTGGGGAATTTTATATATATAAGACGTTTAGGTATTAGGCTCAATGCTTATGCAAATGTAATTGTTTTGAAGATGTTTCAGCAAAAGAGCTATTATGCAGATAGATCCCTTGTTAGCATTTTGGCTTAGGGCAGTTGGAGGGAGACTGCAATTCTGAAGGCTAGAAAAAGTAACCATGTTAATAAAGACAAGAGCCATTGTTTAATCAATATTATTTACTATATTAAATTAATTCCATTTTCCGTGTGATTAAAGCTGTAGAATCACTGCGTCAGGCAAATATACATTTAACATATATAACAATTCATATAAAAACTATATCTCCATGACATAGATAGCTAAACCTGCTGCTGCACATGTTTCTTGTATGAGGGTTGGCTCTGGCTGTGTCATTCCTTTGTCAACAAATGACTGAAGGATGTCTCTGGTGCCCTCCTCACTGTTACCTTTGTTTACTGACAAGAAAGAAAACAAAAGAAGTTAGATACAAATGTAGATTATAGCATCATATATCTATCATGATCATTTGGGTTAAATAGAATCAAGCTCAGCTATGCATTTAAACTAAACTGGTTGTTCATAGCATGTTCATGGTAGAAATGTAGAAATTCTCACATTTCATAGAAACATTGTACACTCCAAATACAATTCCAAAAGAAGAAAGAATATATTCTTAAATGTAACTAAATGGTAGTAGGAGTTTTTAATTCTATAAACCAGTACCACCGTTAATTAACATTATTGCTTTTAAGACTGGGAATGCTGCGCCATTACCAGTGTAATTATGTTTTATTGCATTTAAATTAGATTTAGTTAGCACTAGTAACAGCAGTTGCTAAATGTTCATTTGTTGGTTTGATGATAACACCAACACCAACACCAACATTGGCTCACTGGGACGTGAGGGGGGTGACAGCCTCCTTAAACTAATAGCATCTTTAGTGGGCCCCTATAGGGGGCAAATGTGTGTTGAACATCTAATCATACATGCATTATACAAACATACTGTAAATGCACTCAGCATCTGGAGCAATTGGGGTCCACCGGGATGGGGTACCAAACCACTGACCTTGTGGTTACTAAGTGACCACTCTATCTCCTGACCCACAGCCTCCATGTCTGTCTCTCCCTAAATTTGTATATCGTATATGATAAAATGTATGCTTTGGTTTCCTGAAAGCAGTTGTGTAACAAACACTACCTTATTTTAAATATGAATTTTGTGCAAGTGGCGTTGATATGTTCCTGGGTTAGAGCCTCCTGACTTCAACTCTGTTTGACCCATCTTCCCACAGACCCAATGAGTATGGACAGCCTTCAGTCGCTGTCATCAGACTCAGCCACCCTGGCCATGCAGCAAGCCATGTTGGGAGCAGATGACTCCATGGATGGCACAGAGGAGGAAGACGAGGAGGAAGAGGAGGATGAAGAGGAGGAAGGGATGGAAGAAGAGGAAGAGGAGGAGGATGGAGAAGAGGAAAATGGCAGGAGCAGGCAAATGCCATGTGTAGGAAGTAGAGATCTGAGCATGGAGCACAGAGAGGAACTTGAGTAGTGGGACAAACTGTGCAGACTTTGACCTTGGTCGTTAGCTCAGTATGGCCTCCTTCAAACTCACCTGGGACAATATGAATGCAGTGTTCCCTGAGAGAATTTAAGGGCATATTAGGTTTTCAACAAACTCATCAGAGTCTTCTGCAGAGCAGTCATATAGTCTAATCGGAAACATTAAGCATCAATATTCTGATCATAGAGGACAAATATTAGTTTAATGATGAGAATATATCTTGTTTCATTTGAATGTTTCCATGCAGTGAGCTCTTAAAATACTTAGATAAGTAGCACAGTTTTTTTTTTTTAACCATGTCTCCCTATTATTTCTGGAAAGAAATGGCACAGAAACTAAAATGGTGAAAAGATTACTGCCAATTTTAATTTGAGTAATTTGAGTGAGAGAGAGCCATGACATTGTGAGGCTTGACTCCATGTTACAGAAAGGGGACTCTTGAGTAATCACTGAAAAGTTTTTAACTGTGTGTCAAGAAAGCAACTTAATTGAATGTAATCCATCCAAATATTTTGGCACCATGTCACGCAGCAGTTTGTTTTTTTTCTATTGTTTTGGTTTTTTTTTTTTATTATTAGTAGTTCATTTTCTAAGTTTCAGTTGTTAGTTCTCACTTGAACTTCACAGTTAATGTGTCATTTCACTTCCTAAAATAATCCAAAAGGAAGCGGCAGGGGAAAAGGTATAATTCTGTCTAGATATCTGATTTTATGTGACTCAGGTTTTCAGGTCAAACAAGCGCTCGCATTTGGCATGTCTCCTCCTCATGAGTGAAACACATGACTCGTTGCTGCAGCTTTTCAAGCATGACTTTTAAACTATCTTAGTTCATTTATGTCCCTGTCTCACAAATAAAATAAAAACATAGTAAACAAGAGGATACAGGTTACACATATGGTATGTACATTATATTTTTCATTTGTATGCATTTTGGTGTTGAAGGTTTGCATATTTATTCAGATTTGGTTTTGGGTGGCCTCAGATAGTAGCATGAGGAACAACATGACAATTACGTTTGTTTCTGCATTAACTGTAGATTTTGCAGACTTTTTGAAAAAGCCAATTGTATTAGCTGATGGCCATGCACATACAGCACTTGACTTCAAATGTCAATTCTTTGAAAATTGTTTTGTGTATTTCTGTGACAGTTGGGTGTTTCTACCACAAAATAAAACAATGGCAAGCACTGCCAGTCACTACAACCTGTCTTACCCACATCTTGACATGAGGGAGACCACACAGAGGACGGACAATGACTTTGGCATCCCCACACGATGGAGCCAGCGTTGTTCACTGACAAACTGTCAAAGACAGAAGACAGGTCTTACAGCAATGAGAAAGACGGGAGAAAAATTCACAAAGTAACATCTCTTTCAATTTTATGTGAAGAATTTTAAGAAACTGTGAAACAATTTCAGCTCTGTTTTGTATTAAAGCACACAGGCGGATTCGCTCTTTTCTAATGTGAAGATGTCTGAAGAAGAACCATGTTCTCCTGATTGTTCATTGTGAAGTATGTTGCTCATTAATATTCTTTACTCGATTACTTTTTTTTTTAAAAAAGATCTTCCAGAGCAAGTGAGAGCAAATAGAGAATATTTCTATTTCATTTGTACACTTTGTTGTCATACTCTATTGTGTTTAAATAGACCAATTTGAATAATTAAAACATGTAAAGCTACTGACTATGTGGTATGAAAACTCTGCATGTGTTTACAATGAACAAACACAACCACGAACAGGAGGTAGTCAGTTTGGTTTGTGACATTATTCAGAAAAAACAAAAAAGAACATAAAGAACCAAACACAATCACATTAGCTTGTTCCCTAATTCATATGCCAGGATCCCAATTTGGCTACACTTTAAGTGTGTGTGAGAACCTGTAAACCATACATATCACACACACACACACACACACACACTTTTTCAGCCAGCTATCATAAAAGAACCCAACAGAAGGCTTGACCATGGGGTTTTCATCTTCTGAAGTGTAGATTTTGTTCCCTCAAAATAAATTGTAATGAGTCCTGTTGGTGTTAACTGCACCTAAGCCTTTTTAGATTGTTCTTACACAGCTTTTACTGTTGTGTACAATTGCATGCTTGCATTGTTTTCTGCCCCATAAACTGAAATGTAGACATTTCAAAGCAGCAGCACTTATTAGATATCTGTTATTTCAAATTTTCTCCACCTTTGGCAGAATATGAATTGTAGAGGACACAAGGGCTTTAGAATAATACTGTTCATTCAGCAACATTTGATGAGGTTATTATTTACATGACATAACTTTGAGGAAACAGTGCTCAAAAGTTCTCATACGTGGGAGGAAACACTCCCACAAACGATCCCATTAAAATAAAAACTTATTCAGGAGCATGGGCACCACAGCACGTCTTGTAGAGGAACTTTGTGTACAGCAGGTCAGAGGAACAGAGTGTGAATACTGGT
Source organism: Mola mola (assembly GCA_001698575.1). NCBI lineage: Eukaryota > Metazoa > Chordata > Actinopteri > Tetraodontiformes > Molidae > Mola > Mola mola. The sequence goes on from KV751347.1 coordinate 4,271,388, forward strand.
TGTAAAGTGAATGTGAATATAATCATCTGTCAAATACAGCAGCTAAGGTAGGTTTTTCTTTTATCTTGCAGTGACATTAGCCACAGCAGCAGAACTGCTCATAAATCATTAACTAGTTTATGTTTTTTTTTTTATTAATGCAAAGTCAGGTTGGTGTTGTATACTGTTAGTGCAGGCCAGCAGGGTTCAAAGAATACAAAATGTAAGAGTAATGCAGGGAGGGTCAGTCATAAGTGTAGTCGGGACATCAGTTTTTTTTCTTAGATACATGACATTATTTGCAATGGTCACCACAAGAATCTCACAAAGATCCCATAGAGTTTCAAGCTTTATCACTCCATTTAAAGAATAAAATAGAGGACGCACAGTATATCAACAAATCATTACAATATTAGACATAAAATACCTTCATTGATCCATAATGTGTAAATTAAAGGTCATGTTTTGTGCCAGAACCACTATGTAAAGGGGTGAGCCCAAATGAAGACTCAACAGGTAGAACAAGTTCAGTTAAATTATTTATTAAAGGCAAGCTCACAGATCATAAGGGTCAGTCCAAACAGTCAAACATATCCAGACTGGCAATGAGCAAAAATCCCAAAACAGCAAAAGGCTGCACAAAACAAACAGGCAAAACAATTCTCAAACTACAAAACACACACACACACACACACACACACACACACACACACACACACACACACACACACAAACATAAATAAATAAAAAAGAACACCACACTAGGAAATGCAAGAATGGGGAAAGTAAGAAAGGAAAGAAGCACTGACATTTGATTTCATCCTGAACAAAGGAAATGTCAAAACTGGGCCACCAATTAAATTACATTGAGGCAATGAAAGAAAACTTGCAGTCTGGACAGGTTACCAGTCTATCATAGGGCCATGTTCAGACAGAGAGAAAGAGGTTTTGCCCCCCAAAAGGGGCAAACCACCCCCTCTAACCCTATCAAATAAAGTAGTGTGCTAGAGATCCCATGATTATTTTGTGTCTGACATCTGCAAACTTTCAACTTCACAGAGCATTATAGTACTTTACATTGCATTGCAGTGGTTTTACTGAACACAGCTTTGCTGTTTTTCGTACACTCATCAGCATCTTTTCCAGCCAGCAGGGGGATGTTTTCAAAAAAATTCCTCTAAATGCTTTAACTACACATCACCAAGCTGCAGAGAAACAAGGCCTAAATGTTTCATGTCTGTTTTTTGTGGGAATGAAACAAATCACATGGAATCTGACCTTTGTCATTTTTATTTCGGCCGTCCATGCATGCAAAGATGTTTTCAAATAAATGATAATATTGTTTTGCTGGCCAGATGTGTACAATGACAATCATTTGAACCTCAAAATGGATGTTGCTGCAAAGATGCAACAATTTATGAAACCCTGAATTTTCACACACATGCTCAGCCCAGCAGCACAGACGATCTATACAATCAGCACAGTTTGAGTTAAATTTAATCATAATTACTTGAATTGTTGTATGAATGAATGAATAAGAAAATAATAAATATTTATCTAATGAGTCACATTGTTATTTGACCATTAAATGAATCAGTTTTCCCTGATTCCAAGTGACTGTTTGTGCCAAATTTGAAGAATTCACATTGAATATTATGTTTAGAAAAATAGGATGGACAGACGGGCAGATAACATAAAAAAAATTCCTCTGGCCACAACTTTTTTGGTGTGAAGGACTAAAATCAGCACGTTTAAGCTTTTGATTTATAAACCAAATGTTTAGGGACTTATATATACTTATATAGAGTGTGGTCATTGTTCAACGTGACCAAATCAAGCTATTGTAATTACCAGGGTTTTGAGGAAAACTCTGTGTGTGCTATTATTTCTCTACTGCAAGTTTACAGTAATACATCTTTAAAACATTACAAAGTATTTAAATTAAACACACCTTAGATACGCACGCTGCTTTGACTGGTTAGTCTTTCATCAGCTACTTTTAAATCAGATTTGAAAAGTTATTTGTTTCATACACTGAGATAGTTATACCACTAATACCATGTTGCCTTTATTCTCATTTGTGTGTCGTTTTCATTTTGTGATTCAGAAACACCACAATAAGGTGTTTCAAATCCACATACAGCTCTTGTACATCAGATCCAGTCCATCAAAAACCTTTCCTACACACTGGGAGTTTTTATTCTGAAGAACATGTACCCACACTTAGCAACATGACTGTCCCTGTTGTATGGTTTAATATCTCAGCCGGCAGCAGCTCTGCAGCTGAGGCGAAGTAAAAATAGCTTCTCAGAATGACAGAGGTTGAAAAAGCCACTGGCAAAGGTTAACTTGTTTGAAGTGGGCCACAGTCACCATGCCTCAAAGACCAGAGAAACACACACACATGCAATTTGTACACATACACACACACACACACACACACACACACACACACAGCTGCAGGGCCCGGTGCTGGTCTGCTGCTCTCAGTGCCATCCGGGTGCCTACATTGTCCCAGATGTATTCCCTGTAATTAGAGTTACACCCAACATGGCCTGGTCCAGCCCAAATCCAACCTCTCATTTACAGAGGCCCTCCCTGATTACTAAAGGAGCTGTCCAACACAGTGCAGGGCTTGAGAGGAACATTTTTTAGAAGTTTCACTGAAGAAAGCTGGAAGACTTAAGGTAAGTTGGATACAGCTTTCAGAATATATTAAGGATTTCCTTGGAGAACTGGTAGATAAATGAAAGAGGAATCTAAAGGGTTTCTTTTATTACTTTTATTACTGTACATTTCTGAGTTTTCTACCTTATTTTGTAAAGACAACAAGAATAATAGAAAGGAAAGCAGTGGGGTGACAGGAGTCCGGCTGTGCGAGTACACAATGTTTTTCTTTTTTATTTGACTTTGTCAAAAGAAAAAAAACAAAACAACTCCTATCTCTGGGCAGGTGTTCAAAATGTCCATTGCCAAGACGGCGGCTAAGGCCATGCTATCTGATGCCCTGCTGCTCGACAGCTCTGGGATAAACCGAATCAACCACCTGGAGCTGGAGCTTCCTCTGGACAAGGTCATCAAGTTTGTGTCTGTCGGCCTTCCGCTGATGCTAGTGTGCATGGCCTTCGCCCGCGAGATCTCCATTGGTGAGTGACTCTCTGTCTCTTCCCTTTTCCAAAAAATACATCAGGAAAATTTTTGTATTTCTTCTTGCTTTTTGCCCCAGTTACACCCGATATTCTTGAGTGCTTCCGTTTTATACTTTGTCTGTGTTTTAGCTTTTTGGTTTGCATGTTTCAGCTACACTTTCATGTACTGTCCTCTGTACATGTGTAATGTTTTTCCATGGAAGGCATGTAATTTAGTTGAAAACTCCATTTCATTGAAATTGATAAGGAAGGACATCATGAATATATATAATTTAACCCCTTAACACCAATCGTCACAAAGCATGTTTCAGCTACACTTTCATGTACTGTCCTCTGTACATGTGTAATGTTTTTCCATGGAAGGCATGTAATTTAGTTGAAAACTCCATTTCATTGAAATTGATAAGGAAGGACATCATGAATATATATAATTTAACCCCTTAACACCAATCGTCACAAA
>KV751347.1:4279527-4295117 GCA_001698575.1 Mola mola
ATACATCTTCCCATCCCCACAGCTCATACTTGAGGAAACTGGATATTACATTACTGGAGAAACAACGAGAGCTACAATTATACAGCACTTTCCTTAACATATAAGGGTGCTATGAAGCAAGAGGGAAAAAAAACACTTAAAACACCTCTCATACTACACATGGATTGTTGACTCCATTAAGACCTCCTCAGCATAATAACACAATATGACAACAAATTTACTAAAAACACAAAATCACTTTGGGATCTAACTCCTATCATTTAATTAACTCTACTGCATTTATTTCAAGGAAAACATATTCTGTATATTCTTCTATTTTACGTAGAGAATGCCACCAGCTGTCTCACAACCAACAAAATCATTCAAAGAACATTAAAAGTATAGCTGACAGTCTGACAATCCATACTATACGTGGCAAATCTCTCGCTGAAGAAGCTGACTATGAACTAAACGCTGTTTCTTCTGAGCTGGTCTGCAATCAGCCCAGTGTTCCTCATGCTAATTGCCATGGAGGATGATTGAAAGTAGCCTTCACTAACACTGGCACGTTGTAATTACAAGGCCAACTTCTTCTGTGGAAGCTCCTCCCAATGTGAGTCAAATGAGAGGATATGTTGACTAACTGCTGAGAAGCGTGTGTGTGTATGTGGATTGTAGAATACGATGTGCTGGTGGTGTGTGGCTCAACTGATGCATCTTGGCTACATTTTCAGTTTCATAACAGCGCTTGATTGCATTGCGGTCTGGAGTCTACTTGCACCTAGACTCTCAGCCAAGAATCATTTTCCAAAGAAAAACAAAGAAAAAAAGGAAAAGTGGGAATCATCTGCTAGTGTTAATTGTGAAGTGGGAGTAAGAGACAATATTAAGGGGCCTTCACTTTTATAAATGGCTCACATTGGGTGGAGAGCTGAGGGGGAGACTATTTTACTGGCTTTCATTTGAAGGCATGGGCTGTTGTTTTGCATTCAGGGTGACTTGTCAAACACATGCATTCACCCACACATGTACTCACAAGCAAAATGAAAACATAGATTCCCACAGTAAGCTGCATGAAAACATAGTGGTGTCTCTAACTATTATACCTTATGCACTTGCTGTAACTTAAATCTATTTAAGTAACATAAAAATAGTTTTATTTATGTTTTTTTCTGGGTCAAGTCAGGTCATATTTTATCTTTAGAGTCTTAAATAAAACTACAAGCAGTAACCATCATTCTTTAAATTATGTACAACAATGTTAAATGAATCTTTTTCATAACCTCAGCTGCCATAATAACATGTGTTATATCTGATTATACATACACATGCAAGTATAATTGGAGTATGCAATGGCTGCCTACTATGAGCAGGACTGGATAGAGAAATCATATCCTGGAAGTTAATTAGAGGCAGTATTTCTACTTACAAAAAGATGGACAGATGTGGAGGTTTAAGTAAAAATAGACTTCATGGTTTTGTTTTGAGGTCCAGAAATAGGTGGAGCAGATCCTGAGTGTGTTTCCACTCAAGCTCTCTGTTTTGGGGTGGAGCACTCTCTGGAACTGACAGGCAGGTCAGACCATGGAACTACATGTGTTCCTAGCAAGGTGAACTAAATATAAGTTGTAAAAGCCCACTTTTAACATGGAGTCTCTTAGGGGTTTTAAATGCCAGGTTGTCAACTGGAATTATGTGAAAATCTATAGAAATTTAAACGAACAGATATATTTTTACATGAATTTGTGTGGTAGTGGACCTCCAGTGCTGTGTGTGTGTGTGTGTGTGTGTGTGTGTGCGTGTGGGTGTGTGTGTGTGTGTGTGTGTGTGTGTGTGTGTATATATGCATGTGGGAGAGACAGATACATATCACATGCTTAAAGCCTGCTTACCCTTACCCTGTAGGAGACATTGAACCCCCCTCCTAACCCCGGAGGGGAGAGGAGAGTTGGGTACCCGGACTGATAAGACACTGTCAATGTCGTCTGCAGAAGATAATTCGTCATATTAGCAGATGATGGTTCAAATGCGCATTTGTTTATTCTGCAGGACCTCAGATCAGCTGTTTCCCTCCCAGCAATTTCACCATGAAGCAGGCTGGCTATGTGGACACATACTGCTGGGACTCTCTCATGCATCATGAGTTTGACAGCAATGGTAACTTTGAGGAGCGCTCGCTCTGGGTACATAAAGTAAGTGCAGAGATTACAATTCTGAAGCTTGCTTCGCTAACTAGATGAGCCAATTGTGTTTGATTGCCGACACGATTTTCTATTTCTGCTGTAGCTCCCAAAACCTCAGTTGAAAATGTTTATGTACCCCTGTTCCCTTTATTTGCTAAAATCATTTGCAGTATTCAGGCCCAGTGCATTTAAATCCCACAAAGTACCAGACCTGATTTTGACTGTTATTGAATGATTTCTAATTTACTTGGTTTTAATGTGACTAATTTGTCTCTGGGGCAGCACAGTGCTGTAGTGGTTAGCACTGTTGCCTCACAGCAAGAAGGTCCTGGGTTTGATTCCGAGTCAGGGCGTTTCTGTGTGGAGTTTGCATGATCTCCCTGTGCCTGCGTGGGTACTGGGTGCGTACTCCGGCTTCCTCCCACAGTCCCAAAACATGCAAAACTGGGGGTTAGGTTAATTGGTCACTTTAAATTGGCCGTAGGTGTGAATGTGAGTGTGGATGGTTGTTTGGTTGTTGGTTAGTTGTCTCTATATGTCAACCCTGCCATGAACTAGTGACTTGTCCAGGGTGACCCCGCCTTTGCCCAAAGATGCTAAGCTAGGCTCCAGCGACCCATAACACGATAAGCGGTAGAGAATGAATAATTTGTTTCTGTTCCTTTTGTCTTTCTAGATTTTCCCTTACTCTCTTCTGGCTATGGCGGTGTTGATGTACCTGCCGGCTTTGATCTGGCGCCAGCTAGTCATGCCTTCGCTGGGTTCAGACCTGCTCTTCATAATTGATGAACTGGACAAGTCGTACAACCGCTCAATCCGCCTGGCCCAGACAATTCTGGAAATGCGCCAGATGACTAAGAACCCCCTCACATTTCAGGCTGAACTGCAAAGGTAGGAGACCAGCAACTCCAGGCAACTCACTGCCTTTTCTTGAGGAACAGAAATTAATCTTAAAATTAGCTCCCAGTGAACTGCTTCCATATTCAGGTTTGTGATTGAGTCATCTCAAAACCCAATTTCTCATTCCCAAAGAGAAAGCAGGTAAATACAGCAGCAAGTTAACAGAACTTTAAGATGAGATACATTGCTCAAAAGTTACAAATGTCCTTAGAGAAAGTGAAGAGTATAGTTTTCCTTTACCTGTGAGCGGCTGTGGTTCAGATGGTGGAGTGGTCATCCAGTGATCGGAGGGTTCCTGGTTTAATCCCAGACCCTGCAATTAACATGTCGAGGTGTCCTTGAGGAAGACACTTAACCTTAATTTGGCCCTGATGCTGTGCCATGAGTGTGTGAATGGTTTGAACATGGTACTTAATTTCTTCTCTTTCTCCATTTTCAGAGCCAAGAAGAAGCGGTACTTTGAGTACCCTCTACTGGAGAGATACATGCAGTGGAAACAAAACTCCTACTTCCTTGTTAGCATGCTTTTCTTGCGGGGCTTCCTCCTCCTCACCTTCATGACTGCTGCCTGTCTCTACCTGGCCTACTTCCATCTCTCCACCTTCCTTCAGGATGAATTCAGCTGCTTCGTCCGCACAGGCATGCTGCGAGATCAAAATTGGGTTCCTGAGCTGGTTCAGTGTAAAATGATAGGCCAGTTGGTTTTTCAGGTTATAAGTGTGGCCAACGGTGCCATCTACGTCCTGTTGGCTCCTATAGTCCTTTTCAGCCTGATCCGCCTTTTTGTTTGGGACACCACCTTCATTTCCGTCTATGAAATCCTCCCTGCCTTGGATATTATCAATCACCGCAGGCTAGGTTGCCCATTGAATGACCTCAATGTACTTCTGCTCTTTTTGCGTGCCAATGTAGCACACCTGAAGTCCTATGGGCAGGTGAGGGCCTTGTGTTCATTGGCGCCACCTCAGGTGGGCAATACCAGTGCAGTGCAAGGCTTGAATGCAATGTTGACCCAAGAGGAGATCGAGGAGCGTGAAGAAGCTGCAATGGAGCTGGCAGAGGAGGTAGAGGAGGCCAAGGAGGAAGGGAAGCTCAACTTAGTAGACATCATGACAATTATTGGAGCAGCACAGGGGCGAGTGGTAAACTGCAGCGAAAAGAGGCCTCTTGTCGAGGGGAATATCAGTCTTGGTACCGTAACACTCATCTACTCACTCAAACGTATTCTGCTAGTGGTTGTTTTCATCTACATCATTTGGGATGTTCAAAAAATTATTAAGTAAACCTCCATACTACGAATACAGATACTGAAAATGAATAACAAGTGCTCTAAATATTTTAGTGAATAGCCACTGAATACAGAATAAGGTCATTTCAAGGAGCTGAGCAACCAAAAAGCAGCTGAAACAACTATAGGCAGTTTTTTTTTTCCATGTCTGTAACTGTGTTACTGTTCTTTTTTTACTGAAACCAGTATTTTATTGGCTAATGTAGAAGAGATAGATAATTGGTACTTCTTAGCGCTAATTTCCCTCTCTGTCTTTTCACAGAGCCAAACCACCAGGGGTACCATGAGTTGAAGGAGACTGCACCATTTAGTCATTACTAGGCCTCCTCAGACTGAATCAGTGAAATAACAATTGGGGAGGGGTTGGGGGCAAGAGTACAGTACCGAGGAAGACATTTGACACTAATCAAGTGTTTCTGTGTGGCCCCCTTCACAACTGTGTTTTTGTGATCAAATTACATCTGGATAGCGCTGGATCACATTCAAATACACGCGTAATTAAACTCGAAAGCTTTTGAGGACGAACTGTGATCCGATCTGCCAAACCACCTCTGAAGATGGTCGGATATGCACATTGAACACAAATGTAAATGCAAATGTGTCTCCAATCCATTTACAACAACTTTACAACGGCATAACAGCACTCTCGTGGCTGTTATCGTCGGTTTTCCACTCCTTCCTCTGCCTGAAAAGCAAGCAATAGTCCATACAAGAGTGCAGCTTCAAGGGACTTATGTCAGGTCCTGCGTGCCTACAAAGAACTGCATGCTCCCTGTTGGAACGCGCATAGAACCAGTGTAATGATATCTTAAATTATAGCTTGAGAACTTTGGCTATGCAGTTCTAGGCAGACTCGACTGCTGTGTTGTTGTTGTATTTTTTTTATTTAAGCAATAGACAGATGAAAAGAGAATGAAACAATGTCCCCTGCTGCAAGCAGTGGAGGAGCATGATCGGATAACAATAAGTCCTAATTGTAGACACCGGAGACAGATGATAATACCAGGTGTAAATGTATGTGGTCACGTGCCATCCGATCGCCATTCAATCACAAAAATATGTTTTAATGACCATGTGTAAAGGTGTAAAGGGGTCCTCTGACAAATCAAGTATGAACAAAGTTCTACCAAAGAAAACTGTATGTCAATCAAGAGCCACAAAAGAACAGTTCAACTGACTCCCTGTTGATGAGATGTAGTACAGAATATTTGTTCTACTTTTTAATATTTACTTAATTTGCAAAATAAATTACTTTTGTTATCCTGTATATTAAAAATTGTACTGTATGTTAAAAATAAATGAGGTTTATATGATTACTGGCATTTTCTAATCAATATTCAAATAATCCTTTACTTGCTTTAATTAAATCAAAGACGCTGAATATTTCTGCATTCAAATAATTTTTTGATGTAAATAATTCAAAAAATATATGTTTCGTGTTGGTGGGATTGAGGAGATCATCGAAGTATTCCTTCCACCGCCGAACTATAGACTCAGTTGAGGTTAGCAACTCCCCTCCCACACTGAAGACCGTCTGGACGGGGTTCTGCTTTCGCCTCCTGAGCCACCGAACAGTTTGCCAGAATTTCCTAGGCACCGACTGGAAGTCTTATTCCATGGCCTCACCAAACTCCTCCCACACTCAGGTTTTTGCCTCAGTGACCACTCGAGCCGTAGATCGCTTGGCCTGCCGGTAGCTGTCTGCTGCCTCGGGAGGCCCACAAGCCAGCCATGCCTTGTAGGTCTCCTCCTTCAGCTTGACGGCCCCTTTCACCTCTGGTGTCCACCAGCGGGTTCTGGGGTTACCGCCACGACTAGCACCAGCGACCTTGCTACCACAGCTTTGAGCAGCCGCCTCAACAATGGCAGCGCGGAACATGGCCCACTCAGTTTCCATGCTCCCCACTACCTCGGAGATGTGGCTGAAGCTCTGCCGGAGGTGGGAGTTGAAGACCATTTTCACAGGGTCCTCAGCCAGACGTTCCCAGCAGACCCTACCTATTTGCTTGGGCCTGTTTGGTCTGTCCAGCATCCTCCCCCACCACCTGATCCAACTAACCACCAGGTGGTGATCAGTTGACAGCTCTGCTCCTCTCTTTACCCGAGTGTCCAGCACATATGGTCGCAGATCAGATGATACGACTACAAAGTCAATCATTGACTGCTGACCTAGGGGGTCCTGGTGCCAAGTGCACTTATGGACACTCTTATGGCTGAACATGGTGTTAGTTATGGACAAACTGTGACTAGCACAGAAATCCAATAACTGAACACCACTCGGGTTCAGATCAGGCAGGCCATTCCTCCCAATCACACTCCAGAAAAAACTCCAGGTCTCGCTGTCATTGCCCACATGAGCGTTGAAGTCTCCTAGTAGGACTATGGAGTCCCCAGTAGGGGCACTCTCCAGCACCTGTTCCAAGGACTCCAAAAAGGGTGGGTACTCTGAACTGCTATTTGGCGCATAGGCGCAGACCACAGTCAGGACCCGTTCCCCAACCCGAAGGCGCAGGGAAGTAACCCTTTTGTCCACCGGGGTAAACTCCAACACATTTGCTGAGAACCAGGGAGCTATTAATAAGCCCACACCTGCTCTGAGGCTCTCACCTGGGACAACTCCAGCATAGAAATGAGTCCAACCCCTCTCAAGAAGACTGGTTCCAGAACCTGAACTGTGTGTTGAAGTTAGGCCGACTATATCTAGCCGGTATCTCTCAACCTCTCACACAAGCTTCCCCACCTGAGAGGTAACATTCCATGTTCCAATAGCCAGCTTCAGTAACTGGGGATCAGACCGCCAAGGCCCCTGCCTTTGACTGCCACCTGATCCACATAGCACCGGACCTCTATGGCTCCTCCTGTGGGTTGTGGGCCCATGTGAGGACGGACCTACAGTATGTCTCCTTTTCGGGCTGAGCCCAACTGGACCCCATGGACAAAGGCCCAGCCACCAGGCGCTCGTCTATGGACCCCTTCCCCAGGCCTGGCTCCAGGTCCCAGCATCCCTCCGGGCAGGGTGCACAAGTCCTTGTTAGTTACCATCATAGAAGCGCGCTTTTTCTTGCTCCTCACCTAGGACAAATTTGACTTGGGTGACCCTACCGGGGACAAACAGCCCCCGACAACATAGCTCCTAGGATCATTAGGGCACCCAAACCGTTCCACCACGGTAAGGTGACGGTTCCTGTAGGGGACAGAAATTTTAAACAATCATATCCCAGTCAAAAATGATCAAATATAAATCTGATTTAATACATACATGTAAAAGGTCAAAATCTAACAATTTGAATTACAGCTTAAGTGTCTTGGCAGCATTGTCCTTTGTTAAAATTTTAATTCTAAAGTAATATCTCTACTATTTCAATGTGTTTGAATATCAATAATTACTGTTAATTGATGATATAGTAAGTAACCAATAGATAATAAACATAACCTAGCTTTGGCAAGTATGCACTGTAAGTAGCACACTGTTCTACTTGTGCCACTATGTGCGACTTTTGTTCTACAGAGGCGAAAACACAATATCTGCTGCCTATGATGGTGGTGTAGTATTGGCTGCAGATGGCCACTTAAGGCCACTTGAGGGCATGATTGAGTCATGCTGAAACCCAACTGCCTGCATTGTTTTGATCACTGCAATATATTAATTTAGGGCTGCATCACAAGTTGGGTCACTGCTAATATTTATAATTCCTGTAACCAAAACAAATGAGATGGCAGTCTCATTCAATGCTGCGTTATCAGGCATTCACCGGGTCCATACGCCTTTGTCAAAGTCGGTAAAAAGTGCTGTACAATGGCCAATTTCTACCAGTTAATGTGAGGAGGCTGGAGCTGTGAGCACTGCCTTTTGAATCAAGAAATTGCTGAAAATTTTCCGCTATGAGTTCATCTGGGCCAGCAGGCTGGAAACTAACTGCCCTTGTTTGCATAGTGTTTCCCAAAACATTGGCGATAATGCTTTAAAGCAGGAATTGATAGAGTGGAAAGACAGATCCAAGGCGTCCTTTGTCAGGGTCTGCTAGTGTCATGTGTCTGTTGTTAGGGTCAATCAGTGTTTCCGGTCTTATGTTGACATTTTGCTTGGGTCTTATTCCCCATGTCCTGTCAAGTGTTGTCCCTCAGGTGTGTTCGATTACGCCCTCTCCCTAATGTGTCTCACCTGTGTCCAATTGTCTACCTCTCCCTCATGTACTTAACCCCCATGTTCCCTTCCTCCTGTGCCAGATTGTGTTGTCTACCTAGTGAGCATTCCAGCGTTTATTCCTTGTAAGTCTCCTTGTGTCTGATTTGTATTCTGTGATTCGATTACCGAGTTTGCTTTATACTTATCTGTACTGTCATATAATTAAATTCCTGGTTTGGACCTTCATTATTAAAATGACTACCGATTTAGAAAGCTCCCTGTGTGTCTCTGCATTATTGGATCCCCCAGACCTGGTACCTGATATCCTTAGCCGTCTCTACCTAAGCAATCCAGTCCGTCTGGATTATAGTGATGACTGCGTTGCATCAAAACAATGCTAAATTGTTATTATCACAGTGTTTACACAAGTTCTATGGACATTGCCCAGCAGCGAGTTCTATGGAGGAACCAACTGGTTAAAATGAGTTTTTTTTAAAGAAACTTAAGAGTCTTTTTGTTAACTCCTTTATAGGAGCCATAGAGGGCATCCTGACTGGAAACAAATTGGCATGGGATGTGTGGTATGGTCTGGGACATGAAGGCTCTGAAGTGGGTGATTAAAGGTGGGTGAGGTGCCTGTGCAGTGTACAAAGGACACTAGAACACAACACACAGCCTTTTGATCTGGAAAGCGATACAGAAGTGGCTGTTCCCACAATACAATCAAATCCCATTTTATTTGTATAATCCAAAATAAAAAATGATATATTTTAATTTATACATATATAATTTATATTATAATAAGAAACCTAATTAAGAACCTCAGAGGAGGGATCCTTCTGCCTAGGACTTATATCCCATGTACAGAAAAACATGACAATGTTACCGATATATATTAAACTTGTGCTATGAGTTTTAGCTTCCCCCATGTCCAATCTGGTAAAATGGATAGAGCAGGAAATCTGGCAACTGGCTTGCAATGATTTCTTTTACACATTACAAAAATAAACATCTACTCTTATAAAGATGTAAGCTGTAGATCACACACTGTTCTTCACTTACCTTAATCTTTGTATGACCCTAATACCTCAAGTTTGCTCAGTATAACATGCATATTACACTAAGATTGCACATGTTAAACATATGTCTTTATGCTTTATCATCCTGCAGGTTTTCTAGGTCATGGTGGGAGCTGCTGCTGTGGTCCTGCCTGATGCCTACTGCACACATTAGGACAGGAGAGTTTATGACTTGGATCCTAGGCTGGATTGCCTGGCGTAAAATCCCGATCCATAGATTACAATGACTACTGGACCAACAGACCTGCATCTGCATCACTAAACTTCACATACCTTTGGATTCATAGATTCCAAGTTCTCTTGGACTCACTGACTTTATCAGCAACAGTCAGATCTGGAGACATGGACTACAAAAACTCCTGAACCAACAGACTACAACTGCTTCTGGGTCAAGGGATATCCATATATCTGGATTTATAGACTCATGAATGTGTTCTACATTCTTACTAACATTTATTTTGCGTCTGTCCATCCTAGGAAGAGGGATCCTTTCTCTGTGGTTCTTCCTGAGGTTTCTTATCTTCCCTGTTTAGGGTTTTTAAAGTTTTTCCTCACATGGTTCGAGTGTCTAAGGGCAGAGGATGTCACATCTGTACAGTTTGTGAAACCCCAATGAGACAATGTGTAATTTGTGATTTTGGGCTATACAGATAAAATCTGATTGGATTTGATCTAATAAAGAAGGAGTTACACAAGTCTGTTTAGATGGAGCTATGAAAAGGTAAATTAAGTAAACAGATGGGCGCCGCAGCGAGTAGCAGCCCGACACGGCAGCTCCTGCTCCGCTACTCCTTTTAGTTTATTTTCTTTACCCTGGCACGTTTTCGGAAAGTACTCTATGACACACGCAGTTAGTTTGCTTTTCCGTTTAATTAGGGCTCAAACAAACAGTCGAAGCAACAATGTGCAGGACTACAGACGCAGCGATCAAAACCATCACCCATGGCGGCGCGCACTTGTGACGTCATTCACTCGACCGTCGCAGACCTGTAGATGCGGCACCCCGACGCTCTCCTCATAATAAACGGAGATTTTAACCATGTTAATATCTAAAAGACACTGACTAACCTCACCCAGTATGTGACCTGCAACACCAGAGACAAGACCTTGGACTTACTGTATGTCAACGTTAAGGAGGCATACAGTGCCGCAGCCCTCCCCCCTCTAAGCAAATCAGACCACTGCTTGATACAGCTGACCCCTACATACAAGCCTCTTGTTCGGAGACAGCCCTCTTCCACCAGAACTGTACAGCAGTGGTCTGGGGAGGCAGAGGAGAGCCCGATGGGGTGCTACAGGATAACAGACTGGGAGATGTTTCAGGAGGACTTTGGTGATGACATTGTGGGCTTCACTCGATGTGTCGCTGACTACATCAGGTTTTGTGAGGACAGTGTTGTCCCCATTAGGAAGGTTCACTGCTTCCCCAACAACAAACCATGGATCAACATGGACATCAGGCTCCTGTTGAACAGGAAGAAGAAAGCTTTCATTGCTGGGGACAATGGTAATGCCCAAAACGAAATCAAGAGACAGCTGAGGAGGGAACTGCTGAGGGCCAAAGACTGCTACAAGAACAGGATTGAGGGAAAGCTACAGCAGGGCAATGCTAAGGTTTGGGCAGCGGTGAGGAACATTACTAGTATGAAAAGAGCCACAGGAGCGGTGGAGGGCACTAGGGAACATGTGAACAAGCTAAACGAACAAGTTTTTTTTTTTTTTTTTTTTTTTTTTTTTTTTTTTTTTTTTTTGGAGCTCCTGTGCTACCCCCCTCTTCGTAGCTCCTCAGGACCGAGGCTTGGCAGCCACTCTTCCCGCCCCCCCACAACAGAACAGTCTCCCTCCCCCCCTTCCCTTACCACCAGGGGCGGCAGTCTGACACCCAGCAGGGTAGACATTCACCCCTCCTCCACACCTCCAATTACCATCAAGACCAGCCAGGTGAGACGGCAGTTCACCAGGACCAGTACTAATAAGGCCAGGGGACCAGACGACATCAACTCACGAGTGCTCAAGGTGTGTGCGGCGCAGCTGGCAGGAGTCTTCACACATCTTTTTGACCTCTCCTTGAGGCTGAAAAGTGTGCCCGCGATCTGGAAGACATCCTGTGTAGTCCCCGTGCCCAAGAAGGGACGTCTCAGTGCTCTAAATGACTTCAGGCCTGTGGCTCTAACGTCGCACGTCATGAAAACCTTTGAGAGACTGGTCCTGCAACACCTCAGGCCCGTTGTTCGCTGCTGCTTGGACCCGCTGCAGTTTGCTTATCAGGCGTGGAGGATGCCATCATCCATCTGCTTCACAGAGCTTATACGCACCTGAATAGGCCGAGAGGACTGTGAGGGTCATGTTCTTTGATTTCTCCAGTGCCTTTGACACCGTACAGCCAGCCTGTCTGGCTGAGAAGCTCTCAGTGATGCAGGTGGACCAGGACCTGGTGGTATGGATAACAGACTACCTCACAGACAGGCCGCAGTATGTCAGGCTGCAAGGCTGTTTGTCAGACGTGGTGACAAGCAGCACTCGAACACCCCAGGGATCAGTACTGTCGCCGTTGTTGTTCACACTTTACACCTGCTTCAACTCTGAGACATGCCAACTGCAGTAGTTCTCTGAGGACTCCTCCATTGTTGGCTGCATTACAGATGACAAGGAGGATGAGTACAGAGACCTAATCAGGAACTTCGTGGGATGGTGTGACAGGAACCTGCAGCTCAACATCGGGAAAACGAAAGAGTTGGTAATGGACCTCCGACGCAGGAACAGACACCCAACACCTGTTTTCATAAACGGGGAGGGTGTGGAGATGGTGGACACCTACAAGTTCCTTAGGGTGCACCTAAATAACAAACTGGACTGGTCAAGCAACACCGAGGCCCTCTACAGGAAAGGACAGAGCAGACTGTTCTTCCTGAGGAGGCTCAGGTCCTTCAACGTGGACACCAGGCTGCTACGGATGTTCTACCACTCTGTAGTGGCCAGTGTCATCTTCTTTGCTGCTGCGTGTTGAGGAGGCGGCATCGGGAGTGGTGGAGCAAACAAACTGATCAAGCTTGTGAGGAAAGCCAGCTCCGTGGTGGGGATGGAGCTGGACAGTGTGGAGGTAGTGACTGAGAGGAAGATGAGAGGAAAGCTGAAGGCTATCATGGACAATCCCTCTCATCCGCTATACGCTGAGCTGCGGAAACTCAGGAGCACCTTTAGCTACAGACTCATACAGCCACGGGCCTCAAAGCGCTTGGGGTGCTCCTTCATTCCATCTGCCATCAGACTGCACAACAGCACAGCTCCCACCCCTTCCAGCACCTCCCAACACCCCCCACTCCTGTTGTGAGTAGCGATGTGGACCCAAACGCAGACACAGACCAACGTGGATATAAATGAAGCAGGTTTTATTGCTAGGAAAGTGGGGAATGGAGGTGGATGACGCGGGGATGAAGCAGGCCGGGTCAGAGGACTGGAGGGCAGAGATGAGTGAGGGAGAAGGGCGAGGGCTGGCAGGAGGAAGCAGGCGGTAGTGGGTTGGAGAGCTGGCAAGCAGGCAGGCAGGCAAGTAGTGGTCCAGGAGTACTGGAGAGAGAAGCGACAGTTAATATCACAACCAACTAGGAAAGATCTGAAGACAAGGCCTGAAGCGTAACCTACCACTGAAGTGGATTCAACGATCTGGCGATGAGTGGGTGAAGAGCCGGGGTAAAAATACTGCAGGCTGATGAATTGATGAGGCAGGTGAACAGACTGGGAGAGGGGATGAGGTGATTGCAGACAGGAGTGTAGAGCCGGGAGCCAGGAGAGCCACGCCCAGGCCAACACACACACCCACACAAACTAAACAAACACAGAGAGAGACAGACAGGGGAGCACTGGAAACACTGGGAAAACCTTAGGGAATTGTCCAGTACCATAACAACTCCACAGAGTAAGGACTCAATTCATACATTGCTCTAGGATAATAAACCCTGATACTGCACATGTCCAACTGTTTATATATATGTATAAATATATATATAATTCCTCACTATTCAGTATGTAAACTTCATGATACACTCCATTTATCTATTTATAAAACTCAGGAACATTGCACTTTGCACAATTTATGCACAGCGGCCAGATTATACATAATACTTAGTATATTTTTAATTTCTAGTATTTTAGTTTTTATTTATCCCTTTGCACTGCTATTTTCACGTCTGTACTGCTGTGTCAACCTGAAATTCTCCCAAGGGGGATCAGTAATCAGAAACTGGGATACAAACACTTATCATATAAACAGAGATATGAATAACAAGAGGGTATTCCATAAAACCAGGTTATGGAATTAAGCCAGGATTTTCCGGTTATCCTGGCTAAATGTATATGGAATCAGATTTAGCCCTGGTTTGTTTGTAAAAAAGCAAGTTAACTTAAACCCAGTCAAGTTACCACTGTGCAGCTAAACCAGAACGTTAGGCTGCATTTAACTCTGACTCAGCTGCAAGGTTAAATTTAGCTAAAATAAGTTACAATGCAGATTTGTCATAAAATGTAGACAGTGTTAAATGACCTTAAAAGGTACCATGGTATGCCATACCGATCATACTAATACATAACACCGTCCACCTCCGTTTTGTGTTCTTTACTGATTTAGCAATTATGAAAAAAGTGACTTGCAGGATAATATACTAGCAAACCCGAGTTCCTTCGGATCCTTAAATCTAATGTATATTATGAACAAGTGGCAACTTCCAAAGAGAACATAATAAGACAGAATAATCACTTTTTTCATGAACAATACATTTTTTTCAGTAACTGCTACTACACTGTGCAAGCACATTCATCAGTGGGCTAGTCAGCTGGTTGTAGCAAAATCAAAAATTCCCAAACAACAATTAATTAAATTTATCTGTTGCACTGTGTCTTTCTAAGATACTGTTTTTCATACTATCTTCTGGCATTTCATAACTGTTTACAGCTAAAAATAAAAAGTTATTAGTTTATAATGACTTGATACAGTGAGGAGGGATTTTACCAGTTGATAATGGTTTATAATGGATAATGGTCATTTTCTCCGTACAAAAGTAAATTTAAATGTCAGTAGTGTTCATACACTTCTATGAAATATTGTACCCAATAAAAGCAACAGTGTGATGACTGCTAAGGCTTGTCACTGATCAGATAAGTTCTTTATCAGTCCAAGAGCATGTGAAATCCATAAATCTGGAGGTATTTGTAATGTATTGATCGAGAAGCTGATAAACATTAAACTATATGAGGTCCGTAAGTCAAAAAATATGTGACAAACGTATAAATCCAGAGTTATTTGTATTCTATTGATGTGGATGTCTATTGATCCAGAGGTCTAGTCCATGGATCCAGATGGTGCTGGGCCATCCAGACCCGGATCCAAGCCACACAATCCCCTATCCTCCGCAGCAAACAGTGGCAGGTGATCCGGATCCACAATCTTGAGCCCCTCATACATGAAATGTGTAAGTAGAAGCTATAGAGGCTCCTCCTGAGGCATTAAGACAGAAGGTCCAGCTCATGAAAGACATTTTGAGCCCCAAGTCAGCTGTGAACTGTTGTTTCAGGACAGTTGGTTCAGCATGGCATCACATTGTTTCCCCTTTGTGTATTGGAGACTACCTGTCAATGTTGTGTAGTTTGTAAGAGCAGAGTAGTAAATCAGAAATCACCAAGCAGGATTATTACTGCGTCTGTCTCTTCATCTTTAAATTACAAATGCTTTGGCAATAAGACATGGGCTCGTACATGATATACTGTTGATATGATGTCTGCAACTTTATCCATCCTTTAAAAGATGGTTCGCTGTTATAACTTTAAGAAAAGCCAATAAATAAGTGGTAGGAACATTATCTTCCACCTGCAGCTCTGATAGAGGAAATTGGACTGGGGCTCATTGAGTGGATATCTTTATGTCTGCTAGGTTTCGTTTTAGTTTTAAATTATAGTTTAGGGTGGGGTTAAATGTTCTATTTGTTGCAACTGTTTTCTTACTATTGATGAAGTCACACCTCTTTGTTAAGAGCCCGTCTATG
>KV751347.1:4295305-4307238 GCA_001698575.1 Mola mola
TGTGCATTTAAAAAAAATATTTTTTTTTTTAAATATAAATGTTTTGTTGGTGCAAGACAAACATGGATACCCTCAATATGTAGTTTATCAATGGGTTGCACCAAAAACACACAAGATAGATTAAAGCTAAATTATTGGAACAGCTTGTTGCTTAACAATACAAATAGGCAAATTTTAAGATTCAAGGTCTCATAATCACTCTTTTGAACAGCAATAATAAATACAAAAGATAATCTAAACAATTTTATCAAAATCAATCAAGTAGGTCGGTCCATTCTGACACAAGAAAAAATGAAAACATCAAAATGTAGTGTATGCATTATCATAATCAGGCTATCTTTAACAAGATAAAGTTATGCAAGCATTGTCTGAGCTGAACAACAGGAGAAGCTAGTACTTTTGAAAAGTAAAACCTTACAAGTTGAATAGATATTTGGTTGTTACAGTGCTGGATCTCTCAGTGACTATACAAATATCAGCAAGGTTGTAATGATCAGCAATAATTCATTGTAATAGACATTTGTAAAAGACATTGCACAGGGGTAGTTCATCCTTTTTGTCATTCAATGTGTAGAAAAAAAATATATAATACAGAGTTCCAAATTCATCTTCAGGCTCAAAGTAAAACATTGTTCTAATTGTAGTGTTTCATGAGTATACATATGGGACCATTTAATTTTTCGATGGGAGTTATATTCAAATGTTTAAACAACTTATAAAAAGTATCTCTTAGAGTATCACTAACCCTAACTCTTAGCATATACAGGAACATCAAGAGGGTGGAGATGGAAAGTTACCATATATATTTTAAAGTTTTTATCGGACTATAGTGGACTTAGTACTCTCTCTGTGACTTCAAAGCAACAAAAAGAAAAAAAAAAATGGTTTCAACATGATTTACATTGGACGGACATATACATTATTTTCCCTCCACTAACATTTATAGTGCCCCTCCAGCCAATGATTGAACTATTAAAAACAAATTCCTGTTTTTAAAGTTACATATAATTAAATTATTTATGAAAAAAAAAATCCCCTCATGGCCTTAAAATCTCTTGGATATAATTCTGCACCTTTGCCTAATCTAGGTAGTGGTGATCTATGAAAATGCTAAATTGCAAATTGCAAATTAGTTTTAATGGCAAAATGTAGCTTATTCAATGCTTGAGGTATTTGTTGCTATTATAAAGTAGGACAATGCAATTAAATGAAAACATTATTTGAAAAAGGACCAGCAGGCTACAAGTACAGCATTTCAAAACATACTTCTTAATGATGCAACCAAACATTTTTTTCAGATGACAGATTTGTGCTGAGGGCAAGATCAGAAAGCAGAGCACCTTGAGAAATGTATTTTTATTCTCTATGGTAGATGTTTATGGTTTCACAGTGGGTGGATAAAATGAAACCAGAAACAGCAACAGTGTGACAAAACTTTTTTTTCAAAAAATGACTAGTCTGTTGTTTTAAGGATTGTGAAACACTGAGGATATAATTTACTGAACAAATGTGTCAATTGGGAAAATTATACTGTCATTCAGGATTGCAGGATTTAATTTTTTTCTTTTGTCTTTTCCAAAATAAACTACTTCACAAACAGCATTTTAGATTATGATCCAATTAAGTCCCTGGCATCTCATAGCATGTGTTTTGAAACATTTCTCAGAGGATCGTCGAGAGTCGGCACACAGAAATGACGGGACACAGTGTTCTGCTAGAACAAGCGCGTTATTTATTCCGCCACAGATACACTCAGTTTACACACACAACAATCGGTTAGATGCAAAGGGTCATGCCCCTACCGTAACGCTTTGGAGTGGAGAGCCAACACCCCCGGCAGAGTGTACATCCAACCAGCTGGGCGTCCGTACGAAACCCGCAGCAGACTCTACCTGGGTGCGACTATGTCCCTCTTTTTATAATGGTGTTGTTACTTCACGCGAGAGAGGGAGGGTGGCCATCCCAGGCTCTCTGGCGCCACACCAGTTTTTATTGAATAAATGGCGTTATCTTATTATTGAATGCAAAACAAAGCACACATAAATTCTTCTCACACACATTCTCCTCTCCCCAAAGTGGTAACAAAGCACACAGAAATTCTTCTCACACACATTCTCCTCTCCCCAAAGTGGTATCAGGCCTTTCACATGGCCTTGGTTAGTAGTGGGGTCTCACAGAGATATGAGGGTACATATCAGGCCTTTCACATGGCCTTAGTTTGATGAGAGGGTAAATATCAGGCCTTTCACATGGCCTTGGTTAGTAGTGGGGTGCAAAACAACATTACAGATATTTTTCTATCTCATTCCATTCTTGGTGTTTTCGCACACCACTTTAATTAATATAATTTTGAGCCGAATATTCATTTTCTAGCCCAGAGGTATCGCAGAATTGCCTACGAGCTTCGTTTACCAAATCATGGAACACTCTGTCATAGAATTGTTCCCTTGTCCCTTGATGTGTTATTCTGCTATGTTCATAATGTTGTCCTACCCAATAGGTGTATTCTAGCACATCTGGTTCCGATTGGGCTTTAATGTCAACAAATATTTGAGGTCGGCCAAATAATCCGTCAATTATTCTGATGTGGATTATCATGTCATCCGATTATATATAATCCAATTAACCTCATTTCTAATCCTTCTTACATACATACAAGTAAACAGGTTACATAAGGTAGGTGGCACTAAGGTTCTCCTAGCGGTGACAGACATACCTGAAAATATGTCCCACCAATGGTGAGCAGATGACTGTTGCACCAATTTAGCCGCATGTTTTACCTCTCCACTGGCTACCAATGTTGAAACCATGAGACCGGCAACGTTGGACGCATGGGATTCAATCAATTGTTGAAGCTCCGTAGATCGTTCCAGTGCGCCTCTGAAACGCTCCAGGGACAACTTCCAAGGGGATTTTAATACATCCCATTGCACCGTAGTCATTTGTTGAGCTACAGTATAATTAGTCAACCGATACGTCTTGTTTTGCCAGTGCCATAGATGTACATTCGTAAGGCAACCAGTGAAAGGGACCGATGGCAACTGTGAGTTTTGAGTCATTGTGGCAACACACAAAGTGTGTGGTCCGACTTGCCACAACATTTCTCGACTCGGTTCATGAGTCCAATCACACAGTGCAACCTCTGAGTCGGTCAGACATGGATTGGCATGTCCTATTTGTAGGGTGCAGGCCATTCCCCGATCCGTTGTCTCACACATATTGATATTATAGGTTGTATTAGTTGTTGGTTCAAACCATTCTCCATCTATATGTAAGAACCAATAACCTCGAGTCGTTATGACTGGCAGAACTTGATATTTACAAACAACCTTTGGTTCTGTCACATTATATTGTATCCAATATCCCGTGCATACAGTTTGATTGCATACAGTTCGTTCAGGAAACAGTCGTAGCCACAGACTAACAGATATATTCCATACATTTCTCCAATCATGGTAATTCCCTGTTGTCATTATTCGTTGGAATCTATCCCTCTGTGCCTCTGCATGCAATGATTGTAATGCACATGTAGTCCAGTTCCCTATATGCGATAGGTTTTTTAGTGCATCATAGGTCTCATTCCATAACGTCAGTTCCCATTTGAACTGGTGTTTCCATAAGTCAGCATTTTGCACCTGTCCTACCAGAGCACTTGGCATCCATTCTCCAACCTGATGTAGAGCTCTGGAGGAGTAGCGTCCAGTGTTGGACAGCATGGTGCGTGTCATTTCTCCATCCACTGTATTGGATATTCCTAATACAGTTCCAGTTCCCCCCAGTATGGTGTCATACCACGCCCGCTTTCGTCGCCTGCAGGCGGGAATGGGAGGAAAGTTGATTGTCCAATGAACTGTGGTCCTTTCCATTGCCTGTGCTAAGTGTGTGCAGGTATCAATCAAGGGGGCTAAATGGGTTTGTGTGGCATTCGGCTTCTCAGATAAGGCCCAATAAAGATAGCCAAAAGAACTCCTCCCCCCAATCTCAGTAGAGTTTCTTATCCATTTTTCTTTTGTGTTCATCACTAATGTTAACTGCGTACTATTATTTTCAGTACAATTGTTATTAGCCTGGTCCCATTCACAAATTGAAACTTTGGATTCTATAGTGATATTGCATCCTAATGCCACTATTGACACACCATGGCGATTCAAATAGCATCTTTGACATTTGTATATTTTACAATTACTGGAAATATTTCCCCATTTGCAAACTTCATAAGCGGCACAGTGGAAGTTATCCTGTGTTCGGTTACTGGTTGCATTTTTCCAGCTCACTGTTACAGGACCGTCTACTAGGGTCAGTCGATTTGCCTCGGTTCCCCAGCAGCTGATCACCATGGCATTTAGTGCAAGGAGACACATGCCCAAACAGGCGGCACCGTAGGGTTCGTGGGGCCCTCCCATAATGGCGTAGAGGAGGATTACTGGTCCCGATCACTCTTCTCCACGGAAACATGTGTCCTGCAAGACAAAATTTAACTCATTGGGAACAGGTTAGTTTTCACGAATATAACATTTTGACATAGGCACATTTATCCATTTTTCCTCTCCCGAGTAGAGGATTGTTACCGTCGCATCTTGTCCTTGTGCAATGATTTCTGCAGGCCTAGGAGGCCCTGTCAATTGTTTGACCCATACTTTGGCACCCGCCTTATCGGTAGACCCAAAGCCTCCCTCTCCCCTAGCGGTGAGGACCACTGGTTTTGGAATTTCAGTCACCGGTTGTATTACACATGGTTTAATTATTAATTGTGCAATTTTGTCCCCTTTTTTCAATATTAGGGGTTGTTCGCCAAACAATTTGCAAACCACTCCGATCTCTCCTTGGTAGTCTGCGTCAATAACTCCTGCTTGAATTGTCAGTCCTTTTAGTGACAGACCTGACCTTGGCAAAACATGTCCATATGTGCCTGGTGGACATTGTAACCCCAATCCAGTTTTTACAACTTGAATTTCTCCCGGAACTAGGGTCTCATTTTGTAAGACCCTTAAATCAAGGCCTGCTGAACCAGGCGTGGCCCGAACTGGCAGTTCAGCTTGTGGATTTATTTTCCACATTTTGATGGCCATGTTAGTTGTCTCCACACCATCTCCAGAAATCATGCGTATTAGTGGGGTCATTCCTGATCCCACCGGTCTGTTGTTTAGTTGATCTAATGCTGTTTGCAAATTGTTCCTCCATTGTTTTAAACTGTTGTTTCTTGACAGCTTTCTGAGTGTCTCTTTCAATAACCCATTCATCCTTTCAATTAGCCCTGCGGCTTGTGGATGATAAGGAACGTGGAATATCCATTCCACGTGATTTTGTTCAGTCCACTCCTTCACTCTATTTCCAGTGAAATGAGTGCCATTATCCGTTTGGACTTGAAGCGGAGTCCCATAAAATTGTTTAATTAATTCCAAACATTTCATGGTGGCATTTTGATTTGCATAGCGAGTGGGATGCACAACCATTACTCCTGAGTATGTGTCCACTGCTGTACACGCATACTTGCATCCCCCAGAATTTGGCATGGGGCCAATGAAATCCATTTGCCAAATCTGTCCAGCACTTTTTCCTCTTTGAATTTGCCCGTACATGTGCTGTGGAACACCTTTCCTATGATGTTGACATTGTTCACATTCTGCTATGGCAGTCTTGATATCGTCTACTTTTAGAGCGATACCTCTGTCCCTTGCCCATTTGAGAGTCCCTTGTACCCCCCAATGTCCTGCCTTATGATGTGCCCATCTGGCCAACCCACTACTGGATTGCCTCTCTTCTGTCATGATCTTTACCATTTGATCTACTGCCTTATTATATAGGGCTTCGGAGTCATTATTATTGGTATGGGCATCAACATGTACTACAGTTATGGGAATTCCTTCTGCCTTTTCCCAAATGTCTGCCCATAACTCTTTGCCCCACACTTCTTTATTTTGAATCATCCAATTAGTCGCATGCCATGTAGGCATCCAGGTGAGTAGTCCTTGAGCCACCGACCACGAATCTGTGTATATATGGACACCTTGGGGTCCAGCTTGCATAATTACCATATGCACTGCTTTCAACTCAGCCCACTGGCTACTTTTTCCTTCCCCAAGTTCCTCTAGTGACTGTGATAACTGAGGATTAAAGGCACCCGCCTTCCATCGTCTTTTTCCCGCTTTATACTGACAGGAGCCGTCAGTGAACCACGCCCGAGTTTTTTCATCACTAGTCAACTCATCCCATCTGCTCCCTGCTCTCACGGGAGATTCTGTCATAGGTGTTACTTCGAACGGAATTTCCCCTACTTCGGGCGTATCAGCTACTTGTTCATGGAGCATTGATACACCTTTTTCCCCTGTTTTCACCCTTTCGGCAACATACCACTTCCATTTTATTACACTGGCCTCTTGGGCCGTTCCTATACGGTGTGTTGTGGGATTGCTTTTTACCCAGGTCAGTATAGGAATCAGTGTTCTCATCAACACCTCATGAGTCATTGTTTGTGACTCTGTTTCAACCAACGCCCAATAGCATGCCAGCAGTTGCTTTTCAAAGGGTGTGTATCGCAACCCTGCCTCTGGGAGTTTTCTCGACCAGAATCCCAGTGGTTTGCGGACCCGGTTCTGTTTTTGCCAAAGGCTCCAATTTGCATAATCGTTGGTCGCAGACACTTGTAGTTCTACTGGGCCTGATTGCATTTTTCCCAGTGACACCGCCTGCTGAATGGCTTCTTTGGCCATTTCAAATGATCTTTGTTGCTCCTCCCCCCATACAAAACCTTCCTTCTTCCGCGTTGTTTTATACAGCGGTTGCAAAATTTGTCCCAAATGAGGAATATGATTCCTCCAAAATCCAAACAACCCAATATATCTCTGAGCATCAGTCTTAGAATGTGGTACCGGAAAGTTTGCTATCTTTTCTTTAGCCTTTTCGGTAATTTCCCGTTCCCCTTTGTTCCATATGATCCCTAGGAACTTTACTGTTTGGGCAGGCCCCTGGATTTTGGCTGGATTGATCTCCCAACCAAATGTTTTCATGTGGGCTACCAACCGAGGAAGACACGTTTTTATCTGTTCCTCTGTTTCCCCCTGAATCATGATGTCATCGATATAATGCGACACCAGGACTTCTGGAGGGAGAATAAGTTGTTCCAAATGTTCTGCCACTACTCTATGGCAGATGGTGGGGCTATGGAGATACCCTTGAGGCAGTCTAGTAAATGTATACTGTCTCCCTTCCCATGTGAATGCAAATTGTTCCATTCTATTCTCAGGGATGGGTATTGTGAAAAAGGCATTAGCCAAATCTATCACACCATACCACACCCCAGGATGATGTTGCACCCTCTCTATTATGGTTACTGCATCAGGCACTGCCGATGTCAATGGAGGAGTGTGTTTGTTTATTTCTCTGTAGTCCACTGTCATCCTCCAACTGCCGTCAGACTTCTTGACGGGCCAGAGGGGATTGTTCCATTCTGTGGTTACTGGTTTTAACACTCCCACAGTCACATATTCTTTGATTGTATCTGCAATCTCATCATGTCCTCCCGGGATTCGATACTGCTTTTGTGAAACCACCTGTGTGGCTTCGGGTATAGGAAATGGAGGCATTCTTACTTTGCCAACCAGAACGGTCCTAATTTGTGTGCCAAAAACAAATTTTCCTTGTTGCAAATGTAAGACCATTCCTGCCAATATATCCATCCCTATAATCCATTCAAATATAGGAGTTACAACTACTGTGTATTTTCGAATAGGCATTTGTCCAATTTTAAGTGGTATTTGTACACTTTTTCCACACACCACTTGTCCCCCTAGCCCAGTTAATGGAACCAATGGTCCCTTCATTTTATTTGGATTTCCATGGATGAGTGAGGCCTCCGCCCCTGTGTCCACTAATGCTATTTCAGTTTGTACAGAATTTTCCCAATAGATCTGTATTTTTACGTGTGGCCTGATATCACTGGTGGACCATTGCTTCAATTCTTTATGAGCTGTAAGGGCTTGACCTCCATCCTATTCATATTCTTCTTCTTCATAATTATCATAACTGCGTGAGCGTCGCGCTTTAGGTTTCTTTCCTTTTTCTTTTTTAGTCTTTTTAATTGCAGCTACCCTCATCCCATTTTCCCATTCTTCTTCCTCTTCTTCCTCATCCTCATTTATTACGGGTGCACTTGGCGCCTCTTGATCATTTTTATTGACCATCATTTCTTTTAGCATCGCAGCTAATTCGGATACATCCAATTTCCTTCCTCCGATTTCCACTCGGTGTACTTTAACTCCTTTTTGTCTACATTTTTCCGCCAACGCACTAGTGGGAATGCCGTCTATTTCTTCAGCCGGTACACCTGCTCGAATCAGCGCCTTAAACATATCACCCCTACTAACTCCTCCCTGTCTTGGCTTCTGATAAGCAGATTTATTTTTCTCTCTTTCTTTGTTTTGAGGTTGAGGTCGGGCCCCTTCAGACCAATCTCCTAACGAGCCCAATTCTATCAATCGTGTTTTGACAGCTGCTAATGTCAGGTCGGCTGCTCCCAGCAGGATAGTGAGCACTGCCGCTCTATAGTGTGGTGGAGCACTCCTTATGATGGCATCTCTTGCCATCTTAGGTATTTCTCCATTGTCTACTTCAGCTATCCCATTTCGTGACACAGAGTCACGAATACATAGCCTCACAAGCCGGCCTACTGCTTCCCTAATAGTTGCCCACTGCCCCCTTATTTCGGGCCAATCTCCGTAGCTTGGGTAAACTATTTGAGCAGCCACTGAGTACAGGCTCATTAGGGGAAGGTCTTCTCCCTCTCCCAATGTTCTAATTACTCCTCTGAACTCAGTGTTAATGCTACTTTCCTGTGACAATCCAGAGAATCTTAACCCATCCCCATTATCTACTAAAATTGTCCCTGCTCCTTCTTCTACCATTCTTCCAAGCCACGTATCTACCGGTTCTCCGGGTCGCTGCTTTAGTTTACTAGTAACATGAGAAATTTCCTCCTGTGAGTAATCCTCATATATTGATGTCAATTGAGGAGGGGGCTGTGCCACTGGCACCATTACTCGCCGTCCTTGTGGGTCCAATATTGGCTGTTGGTTAGCATCTAATTGAGCCACGGGCGGAAGCACCCGCTGTTCTCGTCGTCGCCTTGTTATTGGCTGTACTTTTAAGTTATTTATATCGGGATACAGCGAAACTGTTGGAGTAGGAGGATCGGGTCTGTCCTCCTCATCATATATTTCAACATCATCATCATCATCATCCCATATGTTCCCATCCCAATACTCTGGATCCCATCCGGATCCCAATTGAGCCACATAGGAACATACTCGTTTGGGACTCATTTTCCGAGTCTTTCTTCGCCTCTTTTCTCTATTTACTCGGGATATGTGCGTTACTGATTTTTCCAACAACGACATGGCATGTTGCAGCTTAGTCTCTAACTCAGCATTTTTATTTTTACAACGGACCAGTTCTTCAGTCTTTTCGCTGTCAGACAAGCGTAATTCCTCAGTTTCCTCCGACTGTTTTTTCCATGCATCTGCACATGCCCACATCTGTCTCTGTACTCCAGCCAACGGAGCTTTTTCATGCACCTCTATCCTTTTCAATATGTTCAACACTATCGGCGGCGCGGCGGTGGACAGTACCTCTGACCATGCCTCGGGGCGTCCCCCATGCCTCCGTAACAACAATCCTATTTCTTTATACATTGGTGATTCCCAGCCGGGCACCACTTCTGTATCTTTTTTAGGCTTTTCAGCCTGTGTTCTCCATTTACACCAGGCCATTTCTGCACACAGCTCTCGAACTATCCTGTTCGTGACGCCAAAAATGTTTTGAAACAATCCTTAGAGGATCGTCGAGAGTCGGCACACAGAAATGACGGGACACAGTGTTCTGCTAGAACAAGCGCGTTATTTATTCCGCCACAGATACACTCAGTTTACACACACAACAATCGGTTAGATGCAAAGGGTCATGCCCCTACCGTAACGCTTTGGAGTGGAGAGCCAACACCCCCGGCAGAGTGTACATCCAACCAGCTGGGCGTCCGTACGAAACCCGCAGCAGACTCTACCTGGGTGCGACTATGTCCCTCTTTTTATAATGGTGTTGTTACTTCACGCGAGAGAGGGAGGGTGGCCATCCCAAACTCTCTGGCGTCACACCAGTTTTTATTGAATAAATGGCGTACTCTTACTCTTATTATAAGTTTTATAACACACGCATGTTTTGGATACGAGTATTGCAAAACAAAGCACACACATACATTCTCCTCTCCCCAAAGTGGTCAGCGTAACCTTTCTTAGAGATATGAGATGGTACACAGCGTGCTCCAGGCCTTTCACATGGCCTTGGTTAGAGTGGAGTGCAAAACAACATTCCACCGATATTTTTCTATCTCAGGGACAAATGTAAGTGTAGTACAGTCAGAGGAGGTAAATATCAGGCCTTTCACATGGCCTTGGTTAGTAGTGGGGTGCAAAACAACATTACAGATATTTTTCTATCTCAGCATGCAAGAGCAAAAACAGATGACTGCGCCCTGAACACAAAGACCCAGCACTTATTCTATTTTCCAAACAATTTTGCATGTCATTAGACCAAAATACATTTTTCTTCTTATTCAGTGTACTTTGCACAAAGTCTCAGAGATGCAAAGACTTGGTAATATGACTGAGTAAGCAGGAACAGCTTAGGTACAAATAACAATTTCACTGCAATGGCAAGCACTTACTGTATGTAATTTCATGTATGTCATGGCTTTAACATTTTTTTTTTTTAGGACTGCATACTTATCAAATGCTTGCCAGAATGTCATCTAATTGTATCATGTCACCTAAAAGTCATCTAAAAGTATGTCTGATTGATCTCAGCTATAAGTTGTGAGATGGCTCATAATTGCCAGCCAACAAGAGCAATCATCCTTTGCATTAATAAGGAAGTTATCATTGCCGAATTAGGGAGGAAGACCAGGCATCTGTCTAAATAGACTGCTGCAGATCAATTGACTTCAATTGTGCAAGTAAATGCAGCTGATTGTGTGGAGTAAAAAAAAACTTCCCGGGCAAACACATGATTCAAAGAGGACTATTGAGAGGACATGAATTTGATAGTGATGATGGCTGGTTAGCATGTGAGCCCCTTCTCTCTTGATTGATGCCAGACACTACTACCACTTCACGGGGCAACGACAATAAAATAATGAAGCCCGGTATTAGCAGTACCTCGGGGTGGACTACAATGTTTCAAGTATGAAAGTTGCTTTAAAAAAGCTACAATGCTACAAACACCAATTTTAGTATCTGACCAAATGTGAAATATGGTCATATACATGGTCTTGAGTTAGGCTATTTGATAACAGAAAGCATTATGATGTAACAGGGATGGTGACATTTTGTTGACATTAGCATATAAAAAATTATATGGCCGAAAAAAAAATGTTTTGTGAGGTCATAGTGAGATTTGATCACCCTAATCTGATCAATTCCAAAATGGAGGCGTGCAAATTATAATAAATTATGAGCAAGTCATGTATAGAGTTCCATCTTTCACAAAAATGAAATACTCAGATAAAAATATATATTGTATGAAAATGAAATGCCTGTTAACTAGCATGTGGTATTTGAGGATTTTATGAGTGCAGGTGATCAAGGATTATAAAAGTTAGCGGCATATACAGTATGTAAAAAAATAAGGGTACTGACGAAGTATATTTTGACTGTGCCTGTCATCTGAATATACATAGCCAATTGGATATTTGTAAGTGCTGTCACCACACTTCTGAACCTGTGGGCAAGGGTAGTAAATAGTCATTTTAACCTAGATACAGGGCTCACAGGAAATCAATTGGGAAAGAATTGAGTCAGAGTAAACCACAGAGTTTTTCAAGTGTGTGTGTGTGTGTGTGTCTGTTTTGTGAATGTTGTTTTTTTTTTTTTTGTATTTTTCATATG
>KV751347.1:4315984-4342335 GCA_001698575.1 Mola mola
CTCCAAATACCCGGCGGAGGAGACGGGAGTTGGCTGACCACGGGGAGGCTAGCGAAGAGCGAAGGGGTGGCAGCTTACACACTGGTGACAGAAACAAAGAAACACAGCGAGGCACATACGAGCAGACCGGAATTATCTGGCGAAGTGGTGGAGTGATGACCAGGGTTTTATGGAGTGGTTGATTACCGACAATGAGAACCAGAAGAAGGAGGCGGGAGTGGAAGGAGGACACAACAAGAAAACCCAAAACAAAAACTACAACAAACCCCAGACCCTGACAGATCAGATCATGAGAGGTGTACTCTTATGTAGAAGGGCCTCCTGCCATCTTCATTAAATTCTGTTTCCTGTTTGCTGCAAGTCATGTAAAACCATTTTAATTTTGTACACCAATATCATTATCATTCTGCAACAGAGACTTAAGCCTTATGCCCTTAGAAGATATCAAAGTGTAGATTTGGTTGACATTTTTATGGAACTTTAACATTTTGTTTGCTTTAGAGTCTTGTTTACACTGCTGAAGTTATAGGTGTAAGAAAAGACAAAATACTGTAAAACACATACCATAACTATAAATCTCAACACATTCATATAATTAAATATGCAAGTTACATGCAGATGTACACAAACCTCAGTGACATTATCAGCTTGTTCATTTTATTTTCAATTTTCGTAAGTGTTTTTCCTGCATTTGGCAGATGCAACTGTGTTGCTTTTAGTCAGCATTTAACTTCATAGTGTTTATCTAATATTATAGCTGGCTCTTTGTACCTATATGCCACTCTTCTGCCAGCAGAAATATCATGTGTGTAAGTTATCATATACCATACTGCTATTTACTCCTTTTTTTATACTAATGTGCTTAAGGATACGTTGATAAAAATATGGATTGACTTATCATGGGTCTGTTGAATGTTCTCCTACTGTATTTACCTAACATCACTTTAACTAGAGCCTTTGTATATCAGCACAATCTTGCAATTTTCAAAGTGAATTGCAGAGACTAAGAAGATTTACAATGTGTTTTTACTTTGTGTTGAGCATTGACCCATGAATGTTGACCTTTTGAAACCCTGACAGATCTGACCTGTGACAAAATTGGGAAAACCAATGTACACAAAATGGGGAAAGCTGCTATAGTAGTACGGGGTTTTTCTTTTCTTTTCTTTCTTTTTTTTTTTTTCATTTTGCATAGCCATTTTCTGAAATGATCCAAAGGCTATAGATCCAAACATTTCAAATCTACCAGTAATTACCCACTAGTAGCAGTCAACCACGGTGCCACATAGTACATAATGCGTTACGCTCACAAAACAGGCCAGAGTTCTATAGTATGCCCCAATGCTGTGATGGCTGGCCACTGACAAATACATTTAACGGTCAACCAAATCTGCAGCTCCTTCTGTGTTGCTTAGTTGGTGTGCCCCCTCTCTCCTGTGATGTGCGTGTTTTGTTTCTGTATTGCGGAAGCCAGTTTCATCCATTTCAACCATTGGCATATGCTACTGTGTTGTGAAATCAGTCTATCACAGGTTAAAACTCAGCCAGGTGCAGGTCATCAGTCCTGTTATTAGGTAATTAACAATAAGATTTAAAAATACTCTAAAAATCACATTGTACAAAAACCTTGATTCAAAGATAATAATAATAATTATTATTATTCATGGCTTGTGCCCTGTGACACACACACAATCTGATAACCTTGACTTAACAACATTTATTTAAAAACAGATTTCCTATTATTATTACTATGTATATATTAACACATTTAATACACTTTCATTAGGTAAATACCTTTAATATCCCATAATAACAGAAACTGAATTTTTGGAGATTTCCAGTCTTCTTAATTGATATTCTTTATCATGTATTACTTGAAAATAAAGTTATTACACTGCGTTACCATGATGCATTACAACATAATTTCTAAAGCGAGAAAGTGTCAGAAGGGCTGGAGTTGGGGTTAAAGTTGAGTGTATGGTCTCACACATCCGTCCTCATGCGCGCGTTCTCGAGATGGAGCCTCGCCAGGAAATTATGTTTAAGCCAGACCCCTACAGTATTTAACACCTCCCTTGTGGATGGTGTTAAGGCAGCTGGTTGTCAGCTGTGAATTTTTTAATCCAACATTATTTATTTGTCTGATATCTCTTATTATTCATTATTCGTGTGGTATGACAACCAAAGCTGTTTTTGTGTTGTCTGCGGGGACTATGATCACATCCATGGTGGATCCTTGGTTTTGATGTAGCTAAGGGTGACATTTGTGACATTTGATATTTAATGCAGGTTGTTAATTTTACTATAGTAGTGCTATATACCTATGTCCAGACATGCAAGGCATTAACCAAAGCAAACATGATCTATTTCTCTGATATCTTTTATTTCGTTTGTACACCTGTTATTTTCATCATTCATGCAGTACGCATACCAAAGCTGTTTTTGTGCTGACTGTGGGGACTATGAGCACAGCCTTGGTGTGCGCCATCACATCCATTGCGCATCCTCGGCTCTGATATTGCAGGCTTACCTGAGGCTAAAGGGACCAGGTTTGAAGTTTTGCATTGTATACAAAGACCGTGCGTTTTAGTCATTTTAACAGGCTCAACTGCTGCTCGCATGACCCCTACATCACTCTTGCTAGCTTTTTTGATCAACGGACACTGCTATCCAACATGATTTTTCATGATTTTTCCAAACAGTCTACAATGAGAGTCTATTTAAAAATGTAATATTATCGAGTGGTCATTCAATTGTGTTATGTTCTTTTTGAAAAACAAGTGTGATTTATTAGGTACCGTTCTGAGTGTTGTGGCTGATGTGGAGAACATCCCACCATTTCATTTTGATGTGACAGGCTAGTGTTTTTAACACTTTTGGCAGAAGTTTTTCTTAGGCGTAACCTTAATTTTTTTTTCTGCTGTTAGTGCCTTCCACAGCAGGTGAAGAAACGAGCATGCAAGATCAGGAGGTTCTGTGGGAGCTCAACCCTGATTAGAATGGTGAGTAATCCTTGTTAAAGTGAGGAACTGATTAGCAGCATATGCATTTGTTTGTTACAATGAAACTTTGCTTCTGTTTTTAAAGTTCCAGAGGTTTTGCACATGCCCAAACCTTGGAGACCATTGTCTTTAAAAGTGATCAGGGAGCAGAAGAGGGCAAAGAAAACAAGGCTAGATAAGTGCAGATTATGGTTTGTACAAAGACTGTGGCTCATCCAAATGCGTCGTTTTACCGTTATATAACTCAATAGCTGTACCCGTAGGTCTGTGAGTCTTGAGGTTAGGCCTGCTCCTGTGGACGAGACTGAAGCCTCTGAACGGTTTCTGGAGCATCTAAACAAAATAATCTGCTAGGAGGAGGATTCTTGTGAGGTTCAACCTACTCCCGGGGACAATGCTGAAGCCTCATTGTGTTTCCAGGGGGATTGGGGTGAGCTTCTGTCTGCTCTTGAGGATGAGACTAAAGCATCCACATGTTTTTGGAGAAAATTTTAGAAACACATCTGTCTATCTACAAAGAAGGTCCAAAGCTTGGTGGATAACTCTGCTGCAGTGTCTTTTGAAGCAGCTGACATCTGAAAGAAAAAAAGCTAAACGGATAAAAGCAATGCTTTTTAATGCACTGCTCGCAAACCATATAGAAAAAATGAATACCCACCACTTTTCAGCAGCTGGCATATCTGATGATTTTTGGTCTGTGCATGAAACAATCTTGTACACCAATTGATACATCACTGAAAACGAGATGTTACCTAACATTGTGAAAGCACTGTTGATCGCGTTTCCTCTGATGACATTGTCAACTTCGCAAAAAATTTGCTGCATAGAGCACCAGTCGCACCACTGAATAAAAACAGGTCCGAAAACACTGAGTCACGCTCCTCAATTGTGAGAGGATATGGGTATAATTGCCACTGTTCACGACCCCGCTCAGCAATCACCCTGTCCCTGTCCTTGCAGATAGTGAAAAAAAAAACGTAATCACCAGACTGGGTGAAACGGTTTGCCTCCAAGCGGTACATTTCAAAACCTGTGGAACTGATCGACTGAGACATAGAAAATCCCCCAGGAAAACCAGTCTGATCCAGGTCTGGACAGATCGCAAGAATCTCGAAAGAAAGAAAAAAGAATAAAAAATTCCAGTCTTTTATACACACACTGTGTTCACTGCCAATCCCCCAACAATTGCCCTCAGAGGTCCTTCTGGATAACCCAACTTTCCCATTTTGATATCTCACAGTGTACCAGTGTTTTGTTTTTTGGGGTGTTTATTTGCCAGTTGATTTGTTTTAGGCCCTGCGATAAACTAACGACTTGTCCAGGGTGTCCCCTGCCTTCGCCCGAAGATGCTGACATAGGCTCCAGCCCCCCCACAACCCCTAACAGGATAACCACATAGTTTGCACACAATAACTCTACACATAAGCTACATTTGCACTATGCAATAACTATATACAAAAACTAAATAAAATAACTAAAGCTATATAAAATACCTATATACAACTAAATGAGAAAACTATGTACAAAAAAGGCATTTTATATACCTCCAGTGGTGCTTTTTATTACTGCATCCGCTAAAGTTAGAAACTATACCACTATCTACTCAACCTCACCTCTCCTGCTACAGCTGTACTTTCCTAGATTTTCTCCCAGCAAAGTCATCTATGACATCATTGTACATTTCCATTGCAAATTCAGTGCCATCAATATCTACCTGGCTGTCATGGGTCAGAGCAGTGCTCAAGGTTTGACAATGTTTTAGAACCTCTTCTTTTTTTATGTTAGGGAAGTTGAGGAGTACTCCAAATGTGTCTTTTACCTCTCCAAGGATCTGAAATCTCTCATCAATAGAGGAGAAAAATGTAGTTTCCATTTTTCGCAGTGCATCCTCAATGGGCTCATCTTGACACTCATAGCCAAAGTGCCTTTTTGTAGTTCTCAGCTGCTTTTGTTTTAGCTCAGCCACTGTATTCATTTCATTACACATTGCCTTTGCACTTGTCTGTGCGTCAGAAAAGCCAGTTTTCTGTAGGACATGAGGGCATCTCTGGACTTTCTTCAGCAAGTCAACTGCCACATCTACCTGCATGGAGGGTGACTGCATGACTTTACTCACATGTTGGATCTTGCTGAGAACTTCATACCAAATAGCTGTACAAATGCAAAAGTGGTGAAATCCAATCTCTTCAGCCAAAGACTGGGCCTCAACTCTCACCACAGGGTCTCCAGTTGTTTCCCTCATCTCAAGAGGAGCCTCTCTGACTTGCCTAGCCTGATATCTTACCGCCTCAATACTGCTTATCCTACTTTCCCATCTGGTCTCTGCCCATGATTTCAGACATATCTTGACATGTTTCAGGAGGATATCCCACCTATGGGTGGAGGCTGAAAAGAGCTTCTTTCTGGGGAGCTTTTCACAGCATCAGCTACTACCAGATTTAAGGTGTGGGCACCACATGGGACAAAAAAAGTTGTTGTGTTTACCTGAAGCAACCTTGCCTCAACACCTTTATTTTTGCCCTTCATGTTCGCACCATTGTCATAGGACTGGCCTCTGCAGCCCTCAAAGGGGATGTTAAGCTCCTCTAGCCTTTTTAGGATGAGGGTTGACAAACCTTCCCCTGTTGACTCCTCTGCAATGAAAAAGCCTAAGAAATGCTCTTTAACTTGAGGGATGTCTCCTAGTGTCAATCCTGACTATGACAGAGAGCTGTTCCTTATGACTCAGATCAGGTGTGCAATCTAAAATGATGGAGAAATATTTGGACGTCCTGATCTTTTTCACAATGGCTTCTAGTGTTTTTGAACTGATGGAGTCTATCAGTTCATTTTGTATATTTTTTGCCCAGATAATGGAAGTGACTGCCAGCTCCACTTTCCACCCTACCGACATGCTGCTTCATCACCGGATCAAATTTGGCCATGAGCTCCACCTCCTTTAGGAAATTACCATTGTCTGTGGAGCCCCTTAAAGCCAGGTTTCTCTCAGTTAAGGACTGAATTATTGCCACCAATCGATGTAAAACCTCACACCACCTTTTTCTCTCAGCCTCAACAGGTGCCATCTCGTGTCTATCTACTGTCAGCCCTTTTGCTAAACGGACCTCCATATCTTTCCATGTTGCCATGTTAGCATTGCGCTCCTGCCTATCCTCATGGACCTTGAGCAAGTAGTTTGCATTTTTCCACTCCTTTAGTCCTTCCCTGTTCAATTTGTAATCTCTTTTTGAAAACATTTAGTAGCAGAAGCAGTGCAAGCTATCATCCTTTTTAGAGTACATGAGCCTGCTTTTCCTGATTTTTTCCCCATTGACTAAGAATCTGGTAAAATATTCATGTTGACACCTTCGTCCGTCCTTTTGTTTTGGAAATGTAAAACTGTTTTGAACTTGAAATGGACCTCTGTGAGCTAACTCTCCTCGTACTTGATCAGTTAGAGAAGATGGCTAGTCAGCAGGGTCCAATGGTGCAGCCTTTGTTCCTGATGCTGCATCACTGGGCTCCTCTGAGGTGGAGGGGATAGATTGACTGCTTGAGGCTGCTGAAAAACATAATAGATACTTATTGTCTACTATGCATGTATAATATACAATGTATTTTTTTCTGATGCATATTAGATCGGATACAACGTTATTGTCATTACAGTGAAAAGTTGATTAGCAGATGCAAAGAAGCAGCAAACTGCAGTTTAATATGGCATGTGGGAATGCTAAATTATGGAGTTTTAATAATAATAATAATAATAATGTGTACTTTAACACTGATGTAAAGTTTAAAACAATTAACATGCTTTAGACAATTTGAACTGTAACACAACGAACAACTAGGATTAAAAATCTGATATATAAAGGGGTGAAAAGGGAATAGCATTTTGATTGACTATTAAAAGCAGGAAAAATGTTAGCTAGCCAGATGTAAATACAACAAATAATAAAAGCGTAGATTAGGCCAATGTAGACACCTATTGAGTAGGTTTAATCTCTACAAATGATCCATAACAGTTAAGAACCCTCCATGCCGCCCAGCTACAGAAATATAAAACTAGCATAGCATGTTGAGGCTAATCGCTCAGAAGCAAGTTATCAACTTAACAGTACACTGTGCTAAATAACTGACGCAGTACAACTGATGCTTCATTTCATTACAGTATCTTTACTTTACCTCTTTCTTTCTCCCGTTTTTCCTCCTCTTCTTTTATTTTTTTTCTTCCCTGTGCTCCGGATTTGTATATTTGCCATTTTTCAGATGGTGGAGCACAAACCTTGTCAACCCTGAGGACTACAAAGGAGCTTATTTCAAGAAAAAAACACTGAGGTGCATCTGGATGATGGACTACAACTTCAGTCAAGCTGCGCAAGCCAGTGAGATAAATCAGAATTTTCTTTAAAGAAAGGAAAAGATGAACTTGAACAGACCAGAGAAGACTGGCTTTGTTGCTCTTCTCCCTTTGGGGGCATCAACTGAGCTTGCATTAATCGAAAAATAACCATATGTGAAAACACAGTCAGTCTGTCAATAGACAGACACACATCAATTTCTTTTAATTCACTGTTCCTGTTTGATGCAGTGTTAGTGGATTCTTACAAATACTTTATTACAGAACATTTAATACAGTTCCAACAGTCAATAGATGGGTTTGTTTGCTTAAGTGCAAACCCTAATGCATTTGCAAGAGATGTATATCTACAAATTTCCTCCTGCATTACTAAACCAGCAGCTGAACACTGGCACTTCTTTACAAGTCATTACTCCGCTTGTTCCCCCTGCTGGGAGTAACCTGACTGTGGGCTGGGAGTTGATAGGAGTTGTTTGCCGGCACAAGTAAAAATTGTTTAACTTGAACCCTAAGTTAGTTGCTTCAATTTTTGCTGCTGTGTTGTTACAATGCTTTGATAAACTCTTCAGTGGTGCAGTGGTTAGCACTGTCGCCTCACAACAAGAAAGTCCT
Source organism: Mola mola (assembly GCA_001698575.1). NCBI lineage: Eukaryota > Metazoa > Chordata > Actinopteri > Tetraodontiformes > Molidae > Mola > Mola mola. Next base: position 4,323,935 of record KV751347.1, read on the forward strand.
GGGTTCGATTCTGAGTCAGGGCGTTTCTGTGTGGAGTTTTGCATGTTCTCCCTGTGGCTGCGTGGGTTCTCTCTGGCTTCCACCCACAGTCCAAAAACATGCAAAATGGTGGTTAGGTTAATTGGTCACTCTAAATTGCCAGTAGGTGTGAGTGTGGGTGGTTGTTTGTTGTCTCTATACGTCAGCCCCGTGATGAACTGGCGACTTGTCCTGGGTGTCCTCCGCCTTCGCCTGAAAATGCTGAAATAGGATCCAAAAAAGAAAGAACATGTTTACCCAAGTGCTAATCTGGACAGTAGATAAAAGAAATTATGTGAAAAACAGTACAGCATAAACTGCTAACACATTGGATAAGTGGTTTTTAAATACATGCAGAAAAAATAAAATGATTAAAATGATTTTACTGAGTTATCACTAATCCTCCTGGGCTGGTCTAGAACATAAACAGAATATTTTCTCAAACAACTGCAGAAATGGGCAGCACAGTGGTGCAGTGGTTAGCACTGTCGCCTCACAGCAGGAAGGTCCTGGGTTCGATTCTGGGTCAGGATGTTTCTGCGTGGAGTTTGCATGTTCTCCCTGTTTCTGCGTGGGTTTTCTCCGGGCACTCCGGCTTCCTCCCACATTCCAAAAAACATGCAAATCTGGGGGTAGGTTAATTGGTCACTCTAAATTACCCGTAGGTGTGAATGTGAGTGTGGATAGTTGTTTGTCTCTACATGTCAGCCCTGCGATGAACTGGCGACTCATCCAGGGTGTACCCTGCCTTCGCCCCAAGATGCTGAGATAGGCTCCAGCCCCCCCCACGACCCCTAACGGGATAAGCGGTAGAAAATGAATGAACTGCAGAAATGGCATAATGTTCAAAAAAGCAGCAACAGCATTAATACATTTTCATTAATTAGGTCATTGACTCCATATGTGTGGCAAAAATTTCTTTCCATTTATACCTACTTAATTGTAACATAAGTATTTATTAAACAATTGTAGTGTACAACTGTAAAGAAAAACAGACAACAAAGACATAAAGTTAGGATATTTGTTCTGTATAATTACAACTTCATATTTTACCTCAAAAATAGTAAAATTAGACATTATAGAAAATAAAAAAAAAAAAAAAAAAAAAAAAAAATTGCAGGTATACCACCATAATGCTGAGAACAAAAATAGCTGAAGGTCAAAACGTAATCTGCTTTTAACAACCAGACTTAATGATTATAATTATACATTGATATATAGTAATACAAGGCTTTCAGCCTCAGGGAAACCTAAATTCCTTCTGCTTCAGTTTCTCAATTTTACTTTGATGTATTTAACAGTCACCTCTTATGCTTGCTATTTTGAGGAGGTGAGATGAATATGCAGTGTGGTTAAAAAATGAGGCCGAATCAATTGGAATAAGAGACAGCACATTTAAATTTCTTCCACGAGACATATTCAGAAAAAAAGTCCAGAGTAATATAATTTCCAACAGAAAATGTGCAACATAAATCAATTAAAATGTAAAACACCTATTACAGCCTCAAAATCTAAAACAAAAAAAGCAAACAATGTTTGTCACATAAATTATATAGTATTTCAACATCATAATGTAGCAGGATACAGGACTCACTGTGCATCAGTTTATACTTCCAGCTGGAAAAAAACAAAAAACAACAAAAAACACAAACACACAGACATACACTCTCCTGCTCCCTCAGACACACCCACACAGTAACACATAAACATTACTTTTGTTCAGATCCATTCTTCATCGAAATTTGAGCAGGAAAGGCAGAAACACCACTAAGAGGAGACAGCTGTGTGACTGCAGCTTCATGGCGCCGCCACTGCCGTCCTGCACTGCTCTCGGTCCTGACAGGGAAAATGGAGGTAATAGTTTACGACTTAAGTCAAGAAAAACTGTTTCAACTCTATAGGTGCTAATGTTGAGATATAGAAAACTTCCACCCTATGAATGTTGAAAAGGGTATGCACCAGCTAATCATTAAGTAGTACAGAACCACTTGCTAGAAAAAGTAGAACTGAAAGTTTTTCAACTGTTGGTGTGGAGAGTTATTTCATCATATGCTGCCATGAATATGCTAATTAGCTGTGGGCTGCAGTTTTTACCATATGCTCAAGTGCAACTTTTTTGGCCCGGACACAGGCGACTCAGGCTACATTCGCACTGCTATGTTTTTATTTTGAAACACATTACATTTATGCATGTTGTCCACAATGCTCCGGTTTTATAGGGGCACTAAAATGATTCTGGATGGAAATAATTATTTATTTAAAAATTCAAGGCAACATAGTCTTTGAGACCGCTAGCTCTTTGATATCACTTTGGTGTGTCTTAGCCCTTAAATCTAAATTTCAACTTTGGAACAGTTCAAAGGGACCTGACAATTTATGGAAGTAAATTGGCTCATATGGTGTCAGGACTTCTTGTATGTAGTTTGGGGCCGGAGCCTTTAAAAGTTAAGAGTAACTTCTTAAAATCATGTATACACTGAACATCCATAGAGAGAATCTAGTACTGGGGAGATATTGTCTGTTTTAAATCAGTACCTTTAGGAATTGTAAAAAGCCTAGCTGCTATAATTTCGAGGAGACAGTGTCGGGAAAAGAACATACATTTTTTACAAAAACTGTCTACAGAAAACAAGTTAAAAAAAGCAATGAAGTAATAAAACAGGATAAATAAATGTAATCGAATGTTACATAAACTCTATCAGCAGTATGAATTACCTCAACACTCTCTCATAGGTCCTTCCTTCTTTTCTATGTCTCTACACTATATTGTAGACCACAGTCAAATCTCTTGATCAAATTTAAAGCTGCTGGCAAAAAGTAAACGTAAATACAGTAAGATTGTAATTCATGTCGGCGGTAATGACGTTTGGCTACGCCAGTCGGAAGTCACTAAAGTTAATGTTGAGTCGGTGTGTGCTTTTGCCAAAACACTGTCGGACTCCGTAGTTTTCTCTGGTCCCCTGCCTAACCTGACCAGTGACGATATGTTTAGCCGCATGTCGTCGTTCAACCGCTGGCTGTCGAGGTGGTGTCCAGCAAACGATGTGGGTTTCATTGATAATTGGCAAACTTTCTGGGGAAGACCTGGTCTAATGAGGAGAGACGGCATCCATCCTACTTGGGATGGAGCTGCTCTCATTTCTAGAAATATGGCCAGATGTATTAGTCAGCCAAATTGACAATTCAGAGTTGAGGCCAGGAAGCAGAGTTGCAGTCTTACACGCTTCTCTGCGCTTCCTTTAGAGTCATCCACCTACAACCCCATAGAGACTGTGTCTGTCCCCCGTCCACATAAATTCACTAAATTCACTAAATCAAATAACAAGAGTTCACATAGGAACTTAATAAAAATCAACACCACTAATGAGGCAGTTTACAAAGTAAAGAGACTTAAATGTGGACTCTTGAATATCAGATCCCTATCATCTAAAGGTGTATTAATAAATGAGCTTATATCAGATAACAATATTGATTTATTCTGCCTTACTGAAACTTGGCTGTGCCAAGACGAATATGTAAGTCTTAATAAATCCACTCCTCCCAGTCACATTAACACACACATTCCCAGAGACACTGGCAGAGGTGGTGGAGTTGCAGCCATTTTCAATTCTGCCCTATTAATAAACCCTAAGCCCAAACAAAAATTTAGTTCATTTGAAAATCTCATTCTTAGCATTTCCGATCCAACCATGAAAACTCCAATTATGTTTGTTATAGTGTATCGAGCACCTGGACCCTACACTGAATTTTTATCTGAATTTTCAGAGTTTCTCTCAGCTTTGGTCCTCAAAACAGATAAAGTCATTATTGTAGGTGACTTTAATATCCATGTAGACATTGAAAACGACAGCCTTGGTACGGCATTTCTCTCACTATTAGATTCATTCGGCTTCTGTCAGTGTGTACAAGAATCAACACACACTTTTAATCACACCCTTGATCTTGTTCTGACATATGGCATTGAAATTGAGCATTTAAATGTCTCTGCGCAAAATCTGCTTTTATCAGATCATTATCTTCTAACATTTGAATTTCTGCTCATCAACTATAAACCAAGAGTCACTAGTTATTATAGCAGATGCATATCTGAGGACACTGTTGAAAATTTTAAAGAAATTATTCCCTCTGCATTAATTTCAGTGCCATATCCCAAAATAACAGAGGAGTCATATCTTAAATTTAGCCCCTCCCAGCTTGATCACCTTGCCGATTTCACTGCCGGCTCTCTACGTGCTTCACTCGATTCCATTGCCCCAGTTAAAAAGAAAACAAAACCAGTAAAGAGACTAGCTCCGTGGTATAATCTTAACACTCGCAAGTTAAAACAGAAAACTCATAAACTTGAAAAGAAATGGCGTTCCACTAAACTGGAAGAGCCACACATGGCCTGGCAGGATAGCCTTAAAGTATACAGGAAGGCCCTTCGCCGAGCAAGAAAAGACTACTATTCAGCGTTGATAGAAGAAAACAAGAATAAGCCCAGGATCCTTTTCAGCACTGTAGCCAGGCTGACTGAGAGCCATCATTCTATTGAACCATGCATTCCTAGAGCCCTCACCTGTAATGATTTTATGAACTTCTTCAATAATAAAATTAGACTTATCAGAGAAAATATCCTACACTCCACAGATTCCAGTTCAGCAACAGGAATTATAGAGGCTGTTATTAGTCCTGATGTGTGTTTGGAAAGCTTCCATCCAATTGACCTTAAGGAACTAACGACAACATTATCTTCATCTAAATCATCAACCTGTATACTAGACCCCATACCTACTAGGTTGCTCAAAGAGGTTTTACCCCTAATTAGAAATCCACTACTAAACATTATCAATCTATCCCTTGTAACAGGTTATGTGCCCCAGTCATTTAAAGTAGCTGTAATTAAACCGCTCCTAAAAAAACCTACCCTAGACCCAGAAGTTTTAGCCAACTATAGACCAATATCCAACCTCCCCTTTCTTTCAAAGATTCTAGAGAAAGCAGTAGCGAAACAACTATGTGGCTTTCTTCAGTATAATAGTCTATTTGAAGAGTTTCAGTCAGGTTTTAGAAAGCATCACAGCACAGAAACGGCATTGGTAAAAGTTACAAATGACCTCCTCACTGCATCTGATGCAGGACTTATCTCTATACTAGTCTTATTAGATCTTAGTGCAGCTTTTGACACTATCGATCATCACATCTTACTACAGAGGATGGAACACCAAATTGGCATTAAAGGATCTGCTCTAAGATGGTTTAAGTCCTACCTATCTGATAGATATAATTTTGTTCATGTTAATGATGAATCATCAAGATATGACAAGGTTAGTCATGGAGTCCCACAAGGTTCTGTGCTTGGACCATTACTATTTACTCTATATATGCTTCCTGTAGGTAAAATTATTAGAAAGCACTCCATACATTTTCACTGTTATGCAGATGACACACAACTATACTTATCAATGAAGCCAGATGAAACCCATCAGTTAGCTAATCTACAGTCATGTCTTAAGGACATTAAAAACTGGATGTTTCATAACTTTTTAATGTTAAACTCTGACAAAACTGAAGTCATTGTGCTGGGCCCCAAACACATTAGAGACTCATTATCCAGCAACATAGTTAATCTGGATGGCATTGCCTTGGCCTCCAGCACCACTGTCAGAAACCTGGGTGTTATCTTTGACCAGGAGCTGTCTTTTAAATCACATGTTAAACAGATTTCAAGGACCGCCTTCTTTCACCTCCGTAACATTGCTAAAATCCGGCACATCCTGTCTCAACAAGATGCAGAAAAACTAGTTCATGCGTTTGTTACTTCCAGGCTGGACTACTGTAATTCTTTATTTTCAGGTTGCCCTAACAAAATTTTAAAAACTCTTCAGTTAATCCAAAATGCAGCAGCGCGTGTACTGACTAGAACTAATATCAGAGACCATATTTCCCCCATACTGGCTTCTCTGCACTGGCTCCCAGTTAAATTCAGAATAGAATTTAAAATCCTTGTTCTCACCTACAAAGCTATTCATGGTCAGTCACCATCTTATCTTGAACAGCTCATAGTACCCTATCGCCCATCCAGAACCTTACGCTCCCAGGATGCAGGGTTATTGGTGATCCCAAGAATTTCCAAAAGTAGAATGGGAGGCAGAGCTTTCAGCTATCAAGCTCCTCTCCTGTGGAACTATCTTCCAGTCTTGGTACGGGAGGCAGACACACTCTCTGATTTTAAGAGTAGGCTTAAAACCTTCCTTTTTGATAAAGCTTATAGTTAAGGCTGGCCTATCTAGCCCTTAGTTATGCTGCTATAGGCTTAGGTTGCTGGGGGAACACTCCATGATTCACTGAGCTTTCTTCTCTCCCCCCTCTGACTCCGACTCCTTCTCTGCTCCTGTAAATGTCCATATCCTTACACTAACTTTACTTCTTCCCCGGAGTCGTTGTGCTTTACCATCCTGCAGGTTTTTCTAGGTCGCGGTGGGAGGTGCTGCTGTGGTCCTGCCTGATGCCCCCTGGCCACATTAGGAAAGGAGATCCTGTGACTTGGATCCTGTGACTTGGATCCTAGGCTGGATTTCCAAGTGCAAATCGGGACCCACAGATCACAATGGCTTCTGGATCAATAGACTACACCTGCTTCTGGACCACTACACTTCACATATCCCTGGATTTACAGATTCTACATACTCTTGGACTCAGCAACACCCAGATCTTCCTACATGGAGTACAATGACTCCTGGACCAACAGAGTCCACCTGCGTCTGGATCACTAGACTTTCCATACATCCGGACTCATAGAATCCAAAGACTCTGGGACTCATGGATGTTTTATGCATTCTAAATGAACTGTTGTTATCATGTTTTTGTGTTCTGTACAAGTGACATTTATTGCACGTCTGTCCGTCCTAGGAAGAAGGATCCCTCCTCTGTGGCTCTTCCTGAGGTTTCTTATTTTCCCTGTTTAGGGTTTTTTAAGTTTTTCCTCACCCGGTTCAAGGGTCTAAGGGCAGAGGATGTCACATCTGTACAGTTTGTCAAAGCCCAGTGAGATAATGTGTAAATTGTGATTTCGGGCTATACAAATAAAATTTGATTTGATTTGATTTGACTTCTATTTCTAATACTTACTATTCTCGAAAGCTTGTTGTTTAACTTAAATAAAAAAAGAAACCAGCACAAACCAGCTATTCCCACCATCGTACTAGCCAACGCACGTTCTTTGGATAACAAACTGGACTACATCCGATTACTGCGCTCTACTCTGAAGACTGTGGGAGAATGTTGTGTTTTTGTATTTGTGGAAACATGGCTCAACAACAGTTTCCCGGACTGTGCCATCCAGCTCGATCAGCTAACATGCTACTCAGCAGACAGAGCTCTCGTTAAGGGATTAAGACCCGCGGTGGCGGTGTTAACCCGATTCTTTTGTTGGAAGCCCAAGAACAAACCGGAGTATTCTTAAGTCTTCAGATATAATGTTTATTTTCTGGTCACATATAAAGTAAGGCAGCGCTGGGCTCGGAGTGACGGAGCTCTCACAGGATCTCAGTCAGAGCGAGCCCCGATTGTTAGAAACATTGTACATTTATCTTCTTGGGCTGGGCTCTGCCCCGTACAGAGGTTGGACTTTCACGTAACCGAGTATAATTGGCCAGTTACCCGGACATGGACAGGCCAACCACTGTCCATGCCTTGTCCTTGGAATGTATTATACAATATGTGTGAGTGTTGCCTGGACGTGTCTTGCTGACAAAAATAAAGAAGTTACATCTAGCATTTGTTTTTCTGCTATGCAGAGCTGATTCCAAATGGTCAAGTTGCTCTATAAATATGAGCTTTACACTAGATTCAGTGCAAGACAGGAACTATGGCTCAATGGACAATTACAAGGTAAAACACATTAGGTTAATACACTGAAAAGCATGCCATATTCATAGCCAATTCTAACAGCGGGTTCTGTGTTTACATCAATGACGCCTAGTGTTGTGATGCTGTTCTGGTCGGCAAACTCTGCTCACCACTGGTAGAGTTTGTGGTTATCAAGTGCGACCACTCTACCTACCAAAGGAATTTACAGCCATACTGCTCGCTGTTGTTTACATCCCTCCCAGCTCCAACAACAGCAATAGGAGCGAGCCACTGAACAAACTGTACCAGCACCTCAGTGAGCAGCAGACAGCCCACCCTGATGCTTTTCTCATTCTTGCTGGGGATTTCAACCATTCAGACACAAAGAATGTGTTTCCCAAACCACATCAACACATTGGCTTTCCTACATGGGGGAATAACACATTAGACTGTGTTTACACCACCCAGAGAGGAGCCTACAAGGCCCTACCCCTCCCCCACCTTGGCACTTCCGACAACATCACTGTTAAGCTAATGCCGGCATACAGACCACTGGTTAAAGTCACCAATCCAGTTTGGAAGTAGGTACGTGTGTGGCCAGCAGGACCTTCAGAGTCTCCAACACTGTTTCAGAACCACAGACTGGAATATGTTTAAGCAGGCGGCCATCTACGACAGCAGGGGACAAGTTGGGCCTGGGGACAACTAGGGCCAACATGTCCCAAGGCATCAGAGTGGCCAAGAGGCAGTACTCCAGGAGGACAGCTCTTCGCTTCAGTGACAGCAGAGATACACAGATGCTATGGCGGGGGATACGGACCATGACGGACTACAAGCCCATACCACAGAACTGTGACAGCTCCACCTCTCTGCTGAATGAGCTGAATGCCTTTTTCACCCAGTCAGAGGCAAACAACAGCACCCCTTCGCAGAAGACCTCACCTCTCCCTGGTTACCAGTGTTGACACTGTCTCCGGACAGCGTGAGGAGGTCCCTTGGCACGCAAAGCTCCGGGTCCTGACAACATTCCTGGTGGTGTGCTGAGAGACTGTGCAGAAGAGCTTGCGGATGTCTTCACAGACATCTTCAAAATTTCTCTGAGCCAGGCTGTTTTCCCCACATATGCCTCAAAGCCGCCACCATCATTCCAGTCCTGAAGAGGTCGTCACCCTCCTGCTTGAATGACTGCCTTCCGATCACAGTCATTCCCATCCTCATGAAGTGCTTCAAGTGGCTAGTCATGCAGCATATCAAGTCTGTCATCCCCCCTTCCCTGGACCCTTTTCAGTTTGCATAAAGATCCAACCGCTCGACTCGACTGATGATGCCATCTCCACTGCCCTCCACTCAGCCCTCACACATCTGGACTCACAGGACACTTATGTCAGAATGCTGTTTATAAACTTCAGTTCAGCATTCAACACAATCATCCCATAAACTCACCCACAAACTGGACCAGCTGGGGCTCAACACCTCACTGTGCAACTGGCTGCTGGACTTCCTGACAGGGAGACAGCAGGCAGTGCAGGTTGGCAATAACACATCCAGCATCATCACTCTGAACACAGGGGCCCCCCAAGGATGTGTGCTGAGCCCCCTCCTCTTCACTCCGCTGACCCATGACTGCACACCCAGACACAGGTCTTCATTAAGTTTGCGGACGACATGACCATGGTGGGTCTCATCAGCAACAGAGATGAGACAAACTACGGGAGTGAGGTGAGCCGCCTGGCCATGTGGTGCTGTGACAATAATCTGTCTCTGAACGTGGAAAAGACGAAGAAGATTGTGATGGACTTCAGGACAGCGCACACCCAAAATGCCCCTCTGACCATCAACGGTGCTACTGTGGAGCGTGTGAGCAGCACCAAGTTCCTGGGTATGTACTTCACAGAGGACCTCTCCTGGACCAATAACATCACATCTCTGGCCAAGAAGGCTCAACAGTGTCTCTACTTCCTCTGCAAACTGAGAAGAGCTGAAGCCCCAGTCCCCATCATGTGCACCTTTTACAGAGGCACCATCGAGAGCGTTATGACCAGCTGCATCACGGTGTGGTACTGCGCCTGCACCATGTCCTGTTGCAAGACCCTCCAGCGCATAGTGAGTGCAACTGAAAAGATCGTTGGTGCCTCTCCCATGCCTTGACGACATTTACACCACCCATCTCACCCGCAACGTGCTCTGCATCGCGTTCGATCCCATCCACCTGTCTCACAGCTTCTTCAGTCTGCTGCTGCCATCAGAAAGGAGACTGCGGAGTCTCCCGCCGTTTGTGGTTATCAAGTGCGACCACTCTACCTACCAAAGGAATTTACAGCCATACTGCTCGCTGTTGTTTACATCCCTCCCAGCTCCAACAACAGCAATAGGAGCGAGCCACTGAACAAACTGTACCAGCACCTCAGTGAGCAGCAGACAGCCCACCCTGATGCTTTTCTCATTCTTGCTGGGGATTTCAACCATTCAGACACAAAGAATGTGTTTCCCAAACCACATCAACACATTGGCTTTCCTACATGGGGGAATAACACATTAGACTGTGTTTACACCACCCAGAGAGGAGCCTACAAGGCCCTACCCCTCCCCCACCTTGGCACTTCCGACAACATCACTGTTAAGCTAATGCCGGCATACAGACCACTGGTTAAAGTCACCAATCCAGTTTGGAAGTAGGTACGTGTGTGGCCAGCAGGACCTTCAGAGTCTCCAACACTGTTTCAGAACCACAGACTGGAATATGTTTAAGCAGGCGGCCATCTACGACAGCAGGGGACAAGTTGGGCCTGGGGACAACTAGGGCCAACATGTCCCAAGGCATCAGAGTGGCCAAGAGGCAGTACTCCAGGAGGACAGCTCTTCGCTTCAGTGACAGCAGAGATACACAGATGCTATGGCGGGGGATACGGACCATGACGGACTACAAGCCCATACCACAGAACTGTGACAGCTCCACCTCTCTGCTGAATGAGCTGAATGCCTTTTTCACCCAGTCAGAGGCAAACAACAGCACCCCTTCGCAGAAGACCTCACCTCTCCCTGGTTACCAGTGTTGACACTGTCTCCGGACAGCGTGAGGAGGTCCCTTGGCACGCAAAGCTCCGGGTCCTGACAACATTCCTGGTGGTGTGCTGAGAGACTGTGCAGAAGAGCTTGCGGATGTCTTCACAGACATCTTCAAAATTTCTCTGAGCCAGGCTGTTTTCCCCACATATGCCTCAAAGCCGCCACCATCATTCCAGTCCTGAAGAGGTCGTCACCCTCCTGCTTGAATGACTGCCTTCCGATCACAGTCATTCCCATCCTCATGAAGTGCTTCAAGTGGCTAGTCATGCAGCATATCAAGTCTGTCATCCCCCCTTCCCTGGACCCTTTTCAGTTTGCATAAAGATCCAACCGCTCGACTCGACTGATGATGCCATCTCCACTGCCCTCCACTCAGCCCTCACACATCTGGACTCACAGGACACTTATGTCAGAATGCTGTTTATAAACTTCAGTTCAGCATTCAACACAATCATCCCATAAACTCACCCACAAACTGGACCAGCTGGGGCTCAACACCTCACTGTGCAACTGGCTGCTGGACTTCCTGACAGGGAGACAGCAGGCAGTGCAGGTTGGCAATAACACATCCAGCATCATCACTCTGAACACAGGGGCCCCCCAAGGATGTGTGCTGAGCCCCCTCCTCTTCACTCCGCTGACCCATGACTGCACACCCAGACACAGGTCTTCATTAAGTTTGCGGACGACATGACCATGGTGGGTCTCATCAGCAACAGAGATGAGACAAACTACGGGAGTGAGGTGAGCCGCCTGGCCATGTGGTGCTGTGACAATAATCTGTCTCTGAACGTGGAAAAGACGAAGAAGATTGTGATGGACTTCAGGACAGCGCACACCCAAAATGCCCCTCTGACCATCAACGGTGCTACTGTGGAGCGTGTGAGCAGCACCAAGTTCCTGGGTATGTACTTCACAGAGGACCTCTCCTGGACCAATAACATCACATCTCTGGCCAAGAAGGCTCAACAGTGTCTCTACTTCCTCTGCAAACTGAGAAGAGCTGAAGCCCCAGTCCCCATCATGTGCACCTTTTACAGAGGCACCATCGAGAGCGTTATGACCAGCTGCATCACGGTGTGGTACTGCGCCTGCACCATGTCCTGTTGCAAGACCCTCCAGCGCATAGTGAGTGCAACTGAAAAGATCGTTGGTGCCTCTCCCATGCCTTGACGACATTTACACCACCCATCTCACCCGCAACGTGCTCTGCATCGCGTTCGATCCCATCCACCTGTCTCACAGCTTCTTCAGTCTGCTGCTGCCATCAGAAAGGAGACTGCGGAGTCTCCCGCCACTACAGACACTTTAATCCATTCTGCCCTGTGACCTCTGTTTATGTGCCTATGTATATATACTTATATATTTACCTATACTCTTATACTCCATATTCATATTTTAGATTTAAGTCAGCCAGTTCCTTTTTAGCTTATTTTGTGCCCTATTTTTTCTAATGTTTACTTGCTGCACCTTGGATCTGAGAGAAACGCAATTTGAATCTTCTCTATGTACAAAACATATGACAGAATTGACTAATAAAGGTACTTTGACTTTGACTTTTGACTTGTGTTCTGTACAATTGACATCTATTGCACGTCTGTCCATCCTAGGAAGAAAGATCCCTCCTCTGTGGTTCTTCCTGAGGTTTTTTATTTTCCCTGTTTTGTTTTTTTTTAAGTTTATCCTCACCTGATTCGATGGTCTAAGGCAGGGGTGTCCAAACTTTTTTAAAGAGGGCTAGATCTGATAATGTGAAGATTCCCAGGGGCCAGTGGTCCCTTCTGTCCCTTCCCATGTGTTTATCATGTTTATCACTGAAGAAATATTTTTGTGAGGTTCTGTAGTGTTCCATGTTTGTTTTTTCTGTCTTTTTTGTGTAGCAATTGAGAGTTGTTGAAGCAGAAATACAAAGAATCACACAAGCACAAATGATAATGCTAAAGATGAAGAATACTTACAATGGAAAAAGAAGCATGCAAAGATCAAAATGAAGCCATGCCACGGAGAGAGGTGGTTATGTTTGCAAAGGAGAGAAATGACACATGGTTAAAGATGCAGGCTGCAATGACCACTTCCCCAAAGATTCACATCACTGAAATCTGTATAGTGGCTTGCTTTGACATCCTCCGTCTATAAAGATGTAATATGCCACAAAACAGCTTTAATGTGTCATTTCATGAAAAGAACAAAAAGTAATTGAAAATTCACAGTGCAATTTTGAGATGATTTAATGGCCAAAAATGACTTTTTTTTGTTTGTGTCCTCTCGTCAGTCCCTCCAGCACCACCGTCTAACTTCCAGTTTATGAAAATGGTAATGTTTGTCATGTGCCAGCAATCAGCTAACACTTTCGATCCAGGAAATGAAGTACATGCTGGTGCAAAATACTAACCTTGCAATAGCGTTGAGCTAGTGGGTTCAATTACCACTACAACAGGGGAACAAATGGAACAGAGCAACATATCGGAAACAGAACACGTCATTGACAACACTTCTGTAAAGCATGAAAACTAGGCTGTCAAGTGGACAGTTACATACTTGAGTTTTCAAAATGACAACAATGCCAATGGTCATTCATTAAAGTAATGGTGGTGTTTCGAAGTAATTTTTAAAGCTGAAACACACTTTTAATCATGACAACCCCTCAGTGTTGATAAAGTGATAATCCTGAAGAGCAGAAACTGACTTGTTTATTCATTACCAGTGAGGAACATAATACTCTGAAGTATAACCATTATGATTCAGTGCATAAAAAATGAATTTCTTTTCTGTGATCTCAGTTCATATTTGAGTATGTTTGTTCAGATACTCAGATGCTATTTTGACACTAGGACATTTTAAATAAGATGTATCCTGTTTGTGTGTGTGTGTGTGTGTGTGTGTGTCTGTGTCTGTGTGCAAGACATGGCCATGGCTTCCCACTTGTGACCGTCCTTTATAACTCTCTCAGCTGCAAACTGACTTATTTTCTACATTGGTGTTTCCTGTTGTTTGTGTTTTTAGTTACTGACTCCTGTTTTCAGATCTCTGCCCAGCCTGCCTTCCACTTACCACACCCCACACTGTGGACTATGGTCTGTAGTGCCAGGTCCCTCTGCCCACCACTCACACAAACCTTCTTGCCCCAACCCTACCTCCGTGTCCACTTTTGGGTCCTCAATAAGCTATAAGAAAACTCTAACAGCTAGCTTGCTATGATGGCTGGTGATTTTATTTTGTACGATGTTTTTTGATCTCTGCCAGGCTGATGTCAGATCAGAATTGATCAAAATAATACATCATCATCACATTTATATAAAGAGGTGCCGGGAAATCAACTGAATTTCCCCAGCCACTCAAAATAAATACCTGTTTTTTGCATTTCTGAGTATCACACATTACTCATGATATTAGCTGAATTAGAGCCATCAGCTCCAATATCAAGTGGAAAAAGAATCCCAAAGGAGAGCCACTAAATAATATTATATATCTCTGATGTACAACTCCAGTGGTCTGCAGATTCATAACCGCAGAAGCCTGAAAACTTTTAGGTGGAACATGAATAATAGTGTGCACATTTTGGAACACTGATTCCCACACTGAAACAGTGAACTGAAAGCAAAGGACTACTATGGAAGTGTAATAATAAAATCACCTAAAAAAAAAGACATTATATTTGCTCTTAAATTGTAGTTGCATCAGTCAAAATTATTAGAGGATTTTAATGTTAAACAGTGAACAATGTATAAAGGGGTAAAGAATGAATCATGCTACTCTACTAAGATGTAAGGGATTCTCTTACTCACCATACAGAAGGAAGCTTGTGTTTGAGCTCCCAAGTTTGTTGATGGAAACACAAGTGTAGTTTCCATAATCTCCATCAGATACATTAAAAAATGTCAGTTTGGACAATGATCCAGTATTCAGTATTTCTATGCCATCAAAACCATTGAAGATCCTGTAAGTATGATACAAGTGCAATACATGATTGTTATTAATAATTAGCTATTTTTTTAAGAACATTTTCAGTGATCTGATGTTTACAGTAACTCATAAATAACCATCAATTATTATTAAAGCCATTACCTTCTGTCATCTTTATACCACTCGAAGTCTGCCTCAGGCACTGCATCAGCCTCACACTCTAGCACTCCTCTTTGGCCCAAAGTCACACCAATGTCTCTGCCTTCTGACACTGTAGGAGCATCTACAAGCAGACAGCAGCACCAGAACTCATGAGAGCAATCAGAAGTACAAGGCAGCAAAGGTCAAGGATATCAGAAGAGGGGCCAGGGCACTCCCTTTCCTTCGGACAACTTTGTTTCATAGCTAAGGTCTACACTATCACCACAAGTGTGGTAAATTAAGAGTATAAATTATGTATCATATTTATAACACCAGGATTTCAGTTTAGTGTCAGATTTGTAAATCTGTCTTCTAAGTCTCTGCTTAAAAATATAGTTACATGATAAATTAATTAATCAATGATCAATCATAGTCCACACCAAACATAAACATGGCAGACTCTAGATTTTAAAACCAAGTTAATACTTGCTATCACATCACAATGATTCTTTTTAGCAATGATTCCAGAGGGAACCCAATGCAAGAACTGAACTGAGTAAAAATGTATTAATTAAGCCCAAATTTCAACTGAAAGTATTTTTCAACAATTTAGTTTTCACTTATACCGATTTAAAAGAGAACAAACAATTCAACCTAGGATTAGTAAATAAATGGAGTCAAGGAAAATCTATAAATGACGTAACATAAGCATTTCAGCGTTGACCATTAATACTTTCTATTTTTCAACTGCTTCAGTAATAGATTTTTTGTAATTATTTTAATTAAAACATGTTTTGTTTTGGGTTTTTTTTAATGTACCTAAGGTAGATGGTAGACATTCAGATTAAAATAAAAGCAAAACATATTATGACTGATAAACCATATCAGCAGTATTTATTCACATACATTTTTTTTTTTTTATATTCAGCAAAGGAGTGGACTCACAGTTGACTGCGATATTTACAGTCTGGACATCTGTGTTGATGTTGTTAACAGCTGTGCACTCATATGTCCCTGCTCTCTGCCTGGAGATAGATGGGATTTCCAGGTGCTCATCATCTGATGCCATGTCCCCTATGAAAGTTCAGGCACACACAATGGAAGAAATTGGAGTGGGTCATTCGGTGTTAATGACCAAGTCAACAGCTGCGGTCTCGATTGTTATCTACACAATGTGTCTGCATGGCCTGTGGGAAAGTATATTTTTTACATTGGTGCACATATAGACGGGAAGAAGGTGACAATACTTGTTACATTGGTAATACATCTACAGATCTATGTGATTTTTTTTTCTTTCCTTTTGAAATGTGATTCAGCACAGTACATTCACAGAATCTATTTTGTATTAACAAAACAAAGGTGCAGTTGTAACTCTGGCACAGAAATCAAAGGATCTCAGCAGCAGTGGCAGGAATGGCAACACATCTTGTTATGTCTTGCAACAACCTTATCTGGTATAACAGACAAAATGCATACAGCTCCTTGTGTGTCAAAACAAGTAAATTTCATGATATGCCCAATTCTGTCTCTGATGTTCCTTTATTATTTCATTCAGCGCTTGCAAATAATGGTTCTTCAGCTCACTGACATGTTTCTGAGGAAACTGCGACAGTAAAAAAGTTTCACATTCTACTCTTTATGTGTACATCTTTTAAGCCTGCAAACACAACAGGACTACAATTGAGATATGAGGAAATCAAGAGGGGAAAATTCCAGCAATTTGACATGCTTGAGAGAGACACTTCACGTAGCAATCTACATAAAAAAAAAAATAAATATTTCTAACATATATATGAAGTGGTTTCTTTGCAGTCGTGTATTTAACCCCTGTGTTCCCTTCCTCCTTTGCCAGATTGTCTTGTCTTCCCTGCGAGCATTCCAGCATTTAATCCTTGTCAGTCTCTTTGTGTCCGATCTATATTCCGTGTTTCGATTTCGATTCAATTAAAATCATGATCACTAAAGGCAAACTACATTGTGAAAAAACAATAAATGATTAGGCAGAGTTTGGGTCTTTTGGAACTTGTTTGTGGTGCTGCATGGACAAAAAAAAACCAACAATAAATACAAGCAAAATCTTAAATGAGCAATTTCATCAATCAGGTTTAAAAAAGGAACAGTAAATATATGAGTTAATGCAGTGTTTCTGAAAAGATAACTACACCCCTGATGAAAAAGGCCTGTTTCTTCATCCTCTCATCCTTAAGTATATTTTCATCTCATTGGTAGTTTCTCATTCAAATAATATGATACACTTTTATTACCTCTGCCAAGGAGGTTACGTTTTTGTGATTGTTTGTTAGTTTATTTTTTTGTTAATAAGATACCTCAAAAAGTTAGACAGATTTTGATTACATTTTCAGAAAAGGTGGAAAATGGTTCGAGGAATTTATTCGATTTTAGCGCTGATCTGGACACAGGATTTGTTTCAAGGATTTTATTGTTATGAACATGTTTATTACCTCCATTCATCTCCATATATAATGTTTTTCCCTCAGTTTTGAAGAAGGGCAGGAGGAAGAAGATGAGGAAGTGGATCTCCCAGGTCAACCTGTCCAGTGTGGGAAATATTCTGTCTTCATAACCACCAGTACCAAAGATTTGATGTTCAGGTATGGGATGCCTATGATTTTGTCAGGCCCTTCTTTGAATGTCTGGTTGGCTTATCACATCATCATACCTTTTTGGACATGCGTTTAATTATATTTTCTTATTCGTCTGTTTTTTTGGTCATGTAGAACATGGTATATGACTTTAGTCTTTGTTTTTATTCCAATCCACTTATTGTTATCAGGTTCGGGGTACAGAGGATCCAATAATACAGAGTCACACAGGGGGCTTTTTTTGTTTTACTTAACAAGGTCAAACCGGGAATTCAAAACTAAGCAAAGGTACAATCAAGGATTAGGCAAACGCAGGAACGGAACACAGAACAATGATCGAACACAAGGAAACTCACAAGGAAGATACGTTGGACACTCAGAAGACAAGACAATCTGGCACTGGAGGAAAGGAACACAGGGGTTAAATAAACAAGGGAGAGGTAGACAATTAGACACAGGTCAGACACATTAGGGAGGAGAAATAATCACACACATGTGAGGGACAAGACTTGACAGGAAGTGGGGAATAAGACACAAACAAAACTTCAACATAAGACCAGAAACGCTGATTGACCCTAACAACAGACACTTGACACTAGCAGACCCTGACAATTGTAATTTACTAAACTGCAAATCTGCTTCACTTTGAAACAAAGACAAAAAAACAGAAATTTTGCATTAGTCATGATTATTACAGAAATACAATTTATTTTGTGGACTGTGTTAATACCAAAAGCTAACTAAAAAGTTGAAAATTGAAAATGTAATTTAGCATAGATCAAAATTTATCAAAATATGCAGTAAAGTAAAAAAAACAAAAACAAACAAACAAAAAAATCT
>KV751347.1:4345460-4399157 GCA_001698575.1 Mola mola
TCAGGGGTGCAGAGCTGATTACCCGCAGCTGTTGATTCCTCATCAGAGGCTGTATTTAAGACAAAGATCCTGATCTGCTCGTCGCTAGAACGTCTTGTTCCCTGCACGGTAAACTTCGATCGCTCCCTACGTCCTGATAACTTTGAATTCCCTGTTTCCATGTTCTTCGCGTCCGATTCTCCTAGTTCTGCTCTAGTGATTTTTTTTATTTTTTTTATTTATTTTTTTTTTTGTTGTGTTGAGGGAGGAATTATTTCTTCACCTTCTGCCCAGGATCGTTATACCTTAGTGGAAAGGTTGATAAAGCACTCTTCAACTTTTTGAGTACAATAGCTTTTGTTTATTTCACGCAGAGAGTAGATACAGAGTCAGCGCTGAGCCCTCTGTCCAACCACCTTAAGGATGGAGTAGAAGAAGGGCCGATATACGGGTTACACAGTCCCTTATACTTTCTAGGCTCTTCCTACGCAGAGGGAGGAGCCCTTCCATTGTTATCAGTACTCTTTAACTATGTGTAGCCAGACCGGCTCTAACTGGTTTGTGGCGGTTGAGCAGTGAGTGTGGTGCAAACTGTCTAAGTGTGCGTGCGGCAGATAATAACACTTGCTTTATTTAACAGTACATAGAGTGACAATCATCTCCCTGTTATTGAGTCTTAAGATGAACTAGAGAATAACATAACAGTTGCTACTTTGATCCCATGGGTCCTAGTGTTACTAGAGATTTTCTGTTCAGTACTTTGCTCAGTCTTCCTAGCGTTGCTAGCGATCTTTTGTTTGTACTTTGTCTAACACCTTCCTGGAGTTTCCAGCACCTTTTTGTTAATCGTTGTTTTGTTGTTCCAGCCCTGCCGAACTGGAGAGCTCAGCCACCACAACCGTGTCCAGCCCTGGTGTTATTTGTTTGTTTGGTTTTGATTCTTTTTTCTGTTAAATTTGTTTTGTACTTTAACCCCTGAGCTTCCTGCTTCCGCTTGTGGGTCCAGACTCCGCACGTCACACCTGTAAACCAGTTAATCTGAGCAGAGTGTCAGTGCCAGTTAGAAAGAATTTGGGTTACGGCCAAAACTCTTGTAGAAAAGGTCTTACTTACCTATGACTGGAATACTGTTTGCTATTTAGAATATTAATTACCTTCACTAAGGATGTTATGTTTTTGATTTCAGTTTCATTTATGTTTTTGATGAAAATTTTGTAGGAATTGGCCAAAATAAGGGGTTAAATACACAAGGGAGAGGCAGACAATTAGACACAGGTCAGACACATTAGGGAGGAGAAGTAATCACACACATGTGAGGGACAAGACTTGACAGGAAGTGGGGAATAAGACACAAACAAAACTTCAACATAAGACCGGAAACACTGATTGACCCTAACAACAGACACTTGACACTAGCAGACCCTGACAATTGTAATTTACTAAACTGCAAATCTGCTTCACTTTGAAACAAAGACAAAAAATTTATCAAAATATGCAGTAAAGTAAAAAAAACAAAAACAAACAAAAAAATCTCATTATATAATTTTGTTACAATCAGTCCATTTGAAATCTCAAAATGATCCATTTGCAGCTCCAAATGGGTCTTTGCATGGACAAAAGAGTGGTTGTACTTTATTCTATTTTCTGAAAAATTAAGAGCAGACATTCATTTATAGTATACTTTCCATCCCATGTTGGTTTTTTTACAGAAAAAAAAAATTCTGTACAAAAGTTTTCTTCGCAGTCATTCATGCATACAGTCACAGTGCTTCAGAGACTACAATCATTTTTAATTGGTTTTGCTAATCAGGATTCATGAAGAAGCATGTATTTGTTCATGAAAAATTCTATGTTGAAATGTGTTGTTTTTTTTTATCAGTCCATAATTCAAAGCAAATGATTCAGTGTGGTATTTTGTTTTTTGCTTCTTTGTTCATGAAAAATTCTATGTTGAAATGTGTTTTTTTTTTTTTTTTATTCAAAGCAAATGATTCAGTGTGGTATTTTGTTTTTTGCTTATAATGTTTAAAAGGAATAAGTATAACAATATTGTACTAAATCCATCTGAAATGGCTCTGCCATATGGAAGTTTGTTATAAAATGCTTTCATGTTGCTTTTTGTACCCAGTCATTTTTAAAACAGCCAAAGAGAAAAGAGATTTCCACTAGGCCCAAGGCATATACAGTATATTAGTCTTTATTTCTTGACATGTAATAAAATATAAGCCACACCAAAAATAGAACTAACTCATTTTTCTCAACACCAGTGACGTTTCTTTTAACACCATTTTTAAATTAATATTTACTGTCCTCTGTTTTCGGAGTTATATACACTTTCTACATTTTCTTCTATTCTTACAAGTTCATTTTGATAGATCTTCCCACCCCATTGGCGTGTTTCCCTCCTTTCTAAAGGAAACCCTGAAAATAAGAAGTGATTCATGATCTAGGGCATTTTTGAAGGTTTGCACTCTCTGAGTGCTCTCTATTAAATATTAAATGGCTATAATTTCTCAAAGCATTGTTTTTCATTATGATGTTTTGAATACATTTTTTAATTAAGAGTCAAGTTAATTTTACCAACAACATAAGTTATCTCATGAACGTTTCACAGAGCAGGTCTTGACCATAATCTTCAAAAAATCATAATCTAACTCTGTATTGCCTTCTGGAAAGTTTTAGTGCATGAATGCTGACTACACTGACAGTGTGCTTTGTGAGATGTGTTAGTGTATTTGAGGAAGGGCTTGCTTGAGGGATGCTTGTTCGTCTGGGAAAAGGTTTGCTACATGAGCTCTATTCTGGTGCACATTAAAAAAAAAAGCTTCATGCCTGTTAAAATATGACGAACCATTCATGAGTTTATGTTATGTGCAGAATTGGAAAGATTAAGTCACCTTTTGGAAACAAGAAAATAGTGTCAGTCACATTAATTCAGGAGAAAAATCCTGATTCCTTTCCCCACTGAAAAAACACTAATGAATAATGCAAACACTTCACCAGTGCAGTTGTTTTTTTTAAACACAAAAATGTAAATGACACCCTGAAACAAAGCAAATTTCTCTTAAACGACAAGAAGTCAATATCTATTTTGCACCACTCAAATCGATTAAGGGAAATGATGTTAACACGAAAATGGAATTACTGTCATGTTTAATTTAGTCTGAGACATGTTAGTTTTGCTGAGGAGCTAGGCAAGGTTTTTGGCCTGGGGGCCTCCAGATCAGGGACTACTCGATGACTCATGCGTCTGTGACAGGGGGAACGCCCCGTGGCAGACTACTCCATTGACTTCCGTACCAGAGTTCAGCAACTGGAATTCCGCTGCCCTGGTGGAACGATTTCTTTCATGGCCACGGATGAGCTGGTTTCCTATGATGTTCCCTCAATTGTGGATGGGATTATCTAGCTGGCTGTATAGATTGATCTTTGCATTAATGCTTGTCAACAAGAGAAATGCCAGTGGGTTCCTTTGCCTCATCCTGTTCCAGCTAGGGGCTTGACAGACAAGTTCTGGGAACTGTTACGCACCAGACGGCTCAGGTTCCCATGTTACTGTCAGGCAACCGTCATGAGGAGCTCAAGTTTCACATCCTGAAAACCCCCAGTCAGCCTCTAATCCTGGGCTACCAATGGTTTTGTCGACACAACCCCAACATCGACTCGGAGGCAGGGGCCATCCGTGGGTGGGGCCTTTCCTGTTGCTGCCAGAAGCAAGCCCCCTCTTGCCTGGAGAATGTCCTGACATCTCTGGGGTGCCCCCTGAGTACCATGACCTCAGTCAAATCTTCAGCAAAGCTAAAGCTACAACACTCCCCCCTCATTGGCCTCAAGGTTGTGTCATCGACCTCCTGCCTGGCACATCTCCACCGAAGGATTGCCTGTACTCCCTGTCCCCCCCTGAAAGAAAGCCCATGGAAACCTATATACAGCGACTCACTGGTTGCAGGCATCATCCGCCCCTCTTGCTCTCCTGCTGGGGCAGGCTTCTTCTTCGTGGAGAAAAAGGATAAGACTCTGAGACCCTACATTGATTACAGAGGCCTGAATGACATAACCATTAAAAACCAGTACTCTTTGTCCCTTATTTCTTCTGTCTTTGAACTGCTCCAGGGGGCCACAATGTTCACTAAGCTAGACCTTCGCAACGCTTACCATCTGGTCAGCATCAGAGAGTAGGTCAAATGGAAGACAGAGTTCAACACTCCATCTAGGCACTACGAGAACCTTGTTATGCCCTTTGGCCTCACCAACGCCCCTACCGTCTTTCAATGATATACTCCGAGACAATCTCAACCGCTTTGTCTTCATCTACCTCGACAATATCCTGATCCTCCAAGATCCGGAGTGAGCATGTCCACTACGTCCATTCTGTGCTAATATACTTGAGAACTCCCTGTTCGTCAAGGCTGAGAAGTGGAAGTCTCACACACCATCTGTTTCGTTCCTGGGGTACATTTTAGCCAATGCCAGCCTCCAGATGGACCCAGTGAAGGTCTCAGCAGTAACTTCCTGTTCCTGACTCCTGACTCCTGCAAACAACTTCAGCATTTCCTGGGTTTTACCAACTTTTATTGCCACTTCATTTGCAACTACAGCTCTGTGGCCGCTCCTCTCACCGCCTTGACCAGTTCCAAGGTGCCTTTCCAGTGAAACCCTGCAACCGACGAAGCCTTCAAGACCCTAAAGTCCAAGTTCACATCAGCACCCATTCGCGAAGTTCATGATCCTGGTTGGGAATTTGTTGTTGAGGTGAATGCCTTTGATGTAGGGGTCTGAGCTGTTCTGTCCCAAAGATCTGCAGCTAACCAGTTTCACCCTTGCGCCTTTTTCTCTCTGCGCCTTTCTTCAGCTGAGAGAAATTATGACATCCGCAACAGAGAGCTGCTAGCTATCAAACTGGCTTTAGAGGAGTGGCAGAACTGGGTGGAGTGCACTAAGGAACCATTCTTGATTTGGACTGACCACAAGAACCTTGAATATTTCTGCTCAACCAAAAGATATAATTCCCATCAGGCACACTGGTCCCTTTTCTTCACCCGGTTCAGCTTCTCACTCTCCTACCGCCCAATGCCCTGTCTTGGCAGTTACAGAAGGAGGGGTGTTTGGTGGAAGGCCCAGTTATCATTCATCCTCCTTCCTTGTTCATTCCCAACCTGACCTGGGACATTGAGGAGAGGGTGAGAACCGCCACCAAGGGTCAGCCAGGTCCCAGCGCCTGTCCTCCCAGCTGCCTCTATGTTCCAGAAGTGTTGAGGTCAGACATTCTACAGTGGCCCACTCATCCAAGCTTAGCTGTCAGCCAGGTTCGGCTTTACATAGCTTTATCTAGGAGTCGCCAAAACGGATTATACTCCCCCATCTCTCCCTGCCTTCTCTATCTTCTTCTCTCACAACAACTATCTGCATGTCCTCTCTCATCACATCCATGAGTCTCCACTTTGCCTCCTACCTGGTAGCTCGATCTTGAACAACGTTCCACCAATTTATTTATTGTACCTCCTCTGTACATGTCCAAACCATCTTAATCTGCTGTCTCTTTGATGTGCTCATTCCTAATCCTGTACATCCTCGTCACTCCAAAGAGAATCTCAACATCTTTAACGTTAACACCTCCAGCTCTGCCTTTCGGTCAGTGCCACTATCTCCAAACCATACAACATTGCAGGTCTCAGCACCCTCTTGTAAACCTTTCCTTTCACTTTTGCTGCTATTCTTTTGTCACAGATCACTCCTGCCATTTTTCTCCACCCATTCCACCCTGTCTGCACTAACTTCTTCTCTTCTCTACCACACTCCCATTGCTCTGGACAGCTAACCCCAGGTGCTTAAACTCAACCTCAAGTATGTTTTCCACCTTTCCTCCCTGTAACCTCAACATTCCACTTGCCTCCCTTTCATTCACACATGTATTCTGTTTTGCTGCGACTGGCTTCCATTCCTCTTCTTTCCAGTGCACACCTCCATCTCTCCAGGTTTTCTTCCACCTGCTCCCTGCTCTCACTACAGATCACCATGTCATCTGCAAACATCATCTTCTGTCAGTCTGTCCATCATCATAGCAAACAACAAGGGGGCTCAGGGCCATTCCTTGATGCAGTCTCACTTCCACTTAGAAGCCATCCGTCACTCCTGCAGCACACCTCACCATTGTCATACTGCGCTCATATATATCCTGTACCAGTCTAGCATAGTTCTCTGGTAGTCCAGATTTCCTCATACAATACCAAAGTTCCTCCCTCGGCACCCTGTCATAGGCTTTCTCTAGATCCACAAAGACACAATGCAACTCTTTCTGAACTTCTGTATACTTCTCCATCAGCATTCGCAAAGCAAACATGGCATCTGTAGTGCTTTTTCTTAAACCAACTTCAACCATACTGCTATTCAAAAATCATCACTTCTTCTACATGACTTAGAAGTAATTCTTATAATGTATGTTGACAGTATAAGACTGACAATTCTGTGTTATTTCTTATATATTATTCTTTCACAACAACTATTATAGATTCTAAAGAAGGATAAAGACACGCAAGCGTTTTTAAAATTAATATTATTTTGTTCCTGAAAATAAAACAAGTTAGTCTAGCTTTTAATATTGACATTTTTAATCATATACATTTTAACATTCATTATAGCTGCCTTTTGAAACTAAACTAATAATACAAAATAAAAATACATAATTTTATTTTGTATTATTTCTAATACGTAGTAGCTGATGAACTCAAATATTATGTCAGTTATCATATCAAGTTAGTTTTTATAGTGTAATGTTTGGATAATTACAAATAATTCATAATGGTTAATGGGGAGAGAGATCAATAGGAAGTATGTGTCAGTCTCCTTTGGAACTGGTCGGACAACAAAAATAAAAAGGATATTTCCTCTCACTGTGAGCTGCTTCGATGCAGTTTTGGGGCAAGCGTACATTAGTTAGTTTAATTATTGGAGGAAAATCTTGAAGATGGTGCAACATGTTTGACAAGTTGGAACCCTAACAAGAGCACCATGCACACACAAAACATGACAAGCAACGGTACAATCACCACACCGTACACACAAACAACGTGACTTGCAAGCTGCAGGACACCACAGTTTTTATAGTTTTAATTCTTATGAAACTGCGACATCCCTACTTTGTATCTTACTTTCGTTTCTCTAACACACTTTTATACTAACTGCTCCTTCGCCTGTTATCTTTCTCTCTTGTGTAACCGATTCACTCCAGTTGAAATTTTCATCAGAATTTACAGATTTCATTGGCTGAAAAGCATCATGAGAGATTATTTACAATACAAGCAAATGGTCCGTGAGTTTCCGGAGACAAGAAAAAAATGCACCAAATTACTGTTTATTGGTGGGTCTGGATAGGACAGTGTGTGGTTCTGGAACTGAACTGTAGTCCAGCTATTGGTCACCTCTGTTTAATATTATTATGGAGTCAACAGAGCTTGACAGCAAATTTAAGCTTCTCTTGTCTGTTCAAAGCTATATGTTCTCGCCAACATTTTGTCGAGTTACTTTGTGGTGAGGCTTTGATCACTCTATGCTTCCCTCCCCTGACTTTTCACTATGAAGTTCATAGCAATTCACTCTAAGGCTGTGGAACGTATAGTAGCTCTGAGAGGGTGTGTACAAGCTAAAAAAGATATTTTGCAAAATGGACATTTTCTTTCACATTCTGGCTATTTTTCTGTTTTGAACTTGAAAATAAAGTTTTAGGTCACTTAAACTGATGAAAATGACAATTCTTAAACTATTAACTTAAGCAAACTGTGGGTTTTTATTCATCACGGTCCAGTAAATGATGTAGGAATTGCTAAATCAAAGTAAAAATGTATTGAATGAATATTATCTGTGATACATACCACGAGTCTCATTGTTTTCCTATCAGCCATCTTTTAGCTTTGATACCAGCATGATAAAAAGGGAATTTAGAATAAAAAGTTTCAAAGCTTAACATAATTCATAGTGCTCTTTAGCTGCTATGCCTTCATCACTCTTAGTGTATAATAGAACGGCAAAAAAGCAAAAATAAGACCCATAGAACAACATAAAGCACATAGCAGTGCATCAAAAAAAAATATTTTCATAATTTAATTCGGAAAGGAAATTTTCATATAGTCTATATTCATTGCAACAATTTGAAATACAGGTATATCAAGCCTTTTGGTTTTAGTTTTAATGATTATGGCTGTAATAGTTACAGTAAAATATTCAAATATTCTAAGATGTGTTTTTTTTTGTTTTTAGCTGTAAACCATAATTATCAAAATTAAAGTAGTAAAATGCTTGAGTCTAGATCATAAGCATAGGAACATACAAATAGAATAGCACTTTGTAAGCTATAGCATAGGCCTTTATTTTATTGTTCTCATAACTCTCTATTATAAACAACCATTGCTTTCTTTATTTGAAATTAACTGACACCATCAGGGACATGACATAGAGCATTACATGTGGATTGAACTATACATTTGAACATGACCTTAAGTAAAAAAAAAATCTGTCTATGTCTGTACACAACATTTTGCTGACAAAAAATAAAACCATCTGACAGGATAGCTGTCTGATGCCACACAACCAGTGTTTTACACAGTATAGATTCACAGAGCCCTTCTCCTCATCTGCAGTCAGATTAAAGCAGCTCAACCATCACAACCAGATGATTTTGGAAACTCCAGATTACATTGACATTACAAATAACATTGTTTTAACATTCTAATTGACAGTAATTAGTTGGGTAAGGCAAGGGAAATGCTATGGTTATGCAGGTTTTTGAGGGCATGCAGACACTGGTCAGCTGCGTGGAAGTCAGACTCTTATATATCCATTTAGCAGACCACTTCATATAGGCTGTACTTTCGGCTAAAGGACATACACTGGTAACGCTCCTTTCCCTCTCACGCATTTTAGAACTAATATCAGAGAGCATATTTCCCCCGTACTGGCTTCTCTGCACTGGCTCCCAGTTAAATTCAGAATAGAATTTAAAATCCTTCTCCTCACCTAAAAAGCTATTCATGGTCAGTCACGATCTTATCTTAAAGAGTTCATAGTACCCTATCGCCCACCCAGAACCTTACGCTCCCAGGATGCAGGATTATCGGTGATCCCAAGAATTTCCAAAAGTAGAATGGGGGGCAGAGCTTTCAGGTATCAAGCTCCTCTCCTGTGGAACTATCTTCCAGTCTTGGTGCGGGAGGCAGACACACTCTGATTATAAGAGTAGGCTTAAAATCTTCCTTTTTGATAAAGCTTATAGTTAGTGCTGGCCTATCTAGCCCTTAGTTATGCTGCTATAGCCTTAGGTTGCTGGGGGAAGACTCCATGATGCAGTAAGCTCTCTTCTCTCCCCCCTCTGACTCCTCCCCTGTTCCTTTAAATGTCCATATCCTTACGCTAACTTTACTTCTTCCCCGGAGTCATTGTGCTTTGTCATCCTGCAGGTCTTTCTAGGTCACGGTGGGAGCTGCTGCTGTGGTCCTGCCTGATGCCTCCTGGCCACATTAAGACAGGAGATCCTGTGACTTGGATCCTAGGCTTGATTTCAAAGTCCTAATCAGGATCCACAGATTACAATGGCTTCTGGACCAATAGACTACACCTGCTTCTGGATCACTACACTTCACATATCAACTGGATTTACAGATTCCACATACTCTTGGACTCGGGGACTACATCAGCAACACTCAGATCTTGCTACATGGACTACAACGACTCCCGGATCAACAGTACACCTGTGTTTGGATCACTAGACTTCCCATACATTCGGATTTATAGAATCCACAGACTCTGGGACTCATGGATGTGTGGATAAAGAATTCTAATGGTGTGTGCTAGCTTAAGTATTCCTCCCTCAGGAGTATTGACACACTCAGGATAAGGGTCCAACATGTTTTTGCTGAACAAAATTGAGCAAAACTTTCAAATGGCTACTTTTCTAAGTCACATTTGACTTGGATCTGTGTGTGGGTGTCAACGTGCCTGCTGATGGGAGGGCAGCGTAGCTACTGCATAGAACATAGAACATAACATAGAACAATTTCTGGTGTTTGTGTCTTTTTGTTTAAATGAATTTTATACAAGTGAGTCAAAAGCAAATGACCAAAAAAAAAAAAAATTATTTTTTTCAGGTTAAAACTCTTATTTTCAGGTTATTATTCACAAAAACATCACACACACACACACACACACACACACACACACACACACACACACACACACACACGCACGCACACACACACGCAGTCCCACACATTACCTTTAAATTTAACCAATGTAGGATTTTCACCGTTTCACTGTTAAACTGGTGGTGTTTTAAAACTGTGACGAGGCCTCTGGGAGCCATATTGGAGGTCCCACAGAGTAGCTTTGTTTATGCAGTTTTGCCTGAAATGTTCAGTTCCTACTAATCCCTGGGATCTCCTCTCCAGGACAAAGAAAGATAGAGCACTAA
The DNA here is from genome assembly GCA_001698575.1 of Mola mola. Lineage (NCBI taxonomy): Eukaryota > Metazoa > Chordata > Actinopteri > Tetraodontiformes > Molidae > Mola > Mola mola. The sequence goes on from KV751347.1 coordinate 4,355,899, forward strand.
AGCCAGATTCTGCTCAGTTTTTCCTTTCGGGGGCGTGAATTTGGGGACTACACTATACATTCTAAGTAAACTGTTATTATCATGTTGTTGTGTTTTATTTACAAGTGACATCTATTGCACGTCTGTCTGTCCTACGAAGAAGGATCCCTCCTCTGTGGTTCTTCCTGAGCTTTTTAATTTCCCTGTTTAGGGTTTTTTAAGTTTTTCCTAACCCGGTTCGAGAGGGTCTAAGGGCAGAGGATGTCACATCAGTACAGTTTTTCAAAGCCCAGTGAGATAATGTGTAAATTGTGATTTTGGGCTATACAAATAAAATTTGATTTGATTTGATTTGATAGAAGCAGATTCATAATAGCCGAGGATTAGTCGTTTTTTTTTTGATGAAACAGTTTTTATTATGGTAGCCTTATACTGCCTCAGGGTAAGTTGTACCAAATTGTCATCTTCTGTTGTTTTTTTTAAAAATCTAAAAACTCTAAAATTCACCTTGTATTCTCCCTGGGCACACAGTTAGGATACTGAGATTCATAAGTTAGGGGGTCAATGTAGAGAGGAGTGATCTATATAGTTGAAAAAAAAACAAAACAATAACTCTTTTGAGGTTTACAATGTACGTATTCTATAAAAGTTTGGTGTTTTGAGGCTCCCAAAACGGCATCATCCTGTAAAGGAAAAGCCAAGACAAAATAAAAGCATTTTCTGATAAATTTATTTCTGTGTTAACAGTTTCACTTGCTTGATTCCCAGAAAGAAACACAAACCACAGCTTTAACTGAAACGATATGTGTCATACAATTACATTAACAACATTACATAACACATCATAAGACTTAAAATGAAGAAATATTTTTTTTGACATGTATATCTCATTACCTGGGATACTGCTGCATTCATATCAACAAAAATGCACAACTATTTTGGATCAAGGTTGTTTTTGAAAATATTTTCCTTTGCCAAACATTTTTTCTTATTTTTTTTGTGCATGAATAATTTAGTATGTTAAAAGCCAACAAATCTACTACAGTACTGAGCATTGTGCCTTTTAAAGATTTTTTCTGAACTAGTTAGGTGAATGTGTATGTGTGTGCGTGTGTGTGCATGTGTGTGTGTGTGTGTTGATCTGTCTACCGGCATTTTCCGGCATTAACAAAGATGTAACTTCTCATCATCTTTTGGAGAATATTTCTGTGCTTCAAACACTGCCATAATTCAAGTATCAGGTTATTTTAAAATACACTTTGGCTACCTTGTGAGTGTTGGAATGTTAGCATTGATTTAAATATTCCAGTAATGCTATGACTTATAAACACCTTACCCCTGTCAGCATTGTCCGATTAAGCCTTTATTCTGGTAAGGAAAAATCTGAATGAGATAGGTGGGTTATGGCCTATAATAATCTGAACATTCTGACATGTACACACCTTATCTCAATTACCATAGGGCATGCTCTTGTGAGCATATGCATACCAAAAGGTATATATTCGTCATTCCTTGGAAGGAGTATTTCCTGTGCTGTATGCAAGAGATGGACATAACAAAATGGCGTTTCACTAAACTGGAAGAGTTACACCTGGCCTGGCATTATAGCCTTAAAGTGTACAGAAAGGCCTTTTGCCGTGCAAGAGAAGAATACTATTCAGCGTTAACAGAAGAAGAAACAAGAAAATAAGCCCAGGATTCTTTTCAGCACTGTAGCCTAGACCCCGCACCTAATAGGCTGCTCAAAGACGCTTTATCCTTAGTCAACGCTCCACTACTGAATATAATCAATCTATCTATTGTAACAGGTTATGTGCCCCAGTCTTTTAAAGTAGGTGTAATTAAACCACACCTTAAAAAAACCTACCCTGGATCCAGAGGTTCTAGCCAACTAAAGACCAATATCCAAACTCCCATTTCTTTCAAAGATTCTAGAGAAATCAGTTTCTAAACAACTATGTGGCTTTCTTCAGGATAATAGTCTATTTGAGGACTTCCAGCCAGGTTTTTGAAAGCAACACATGACAGCAACAGCACTGGTAAAAGTTATAAATGACCTCTTCACTGCTTATGATGAGGGACTTATCTCTGTACTAGTCTTATTAGATCTTAGTGCGGTTTTTGATACTATTGATCATTACATCCTACTACTGAGGATGGAACACCAGACTGGCATTAAGGGATCTGCTTTAAGATGTTTTAAGTCCTACTTATCTGATAGATATAATTTTGTTCATGTTAATGATGAATCATCAAGATATGACAAGGTTAGTCATGGAGTCCCACAAGGTTCTGGGCTTGGACCAATACTGTTCACTCTATACATGCTTCCTTTAGGTAATATTATTAGAAAGCACATCCATACATTTTCATTGCCATGCAGATGAAACACAATTATATTTATCAATGAAGTCAGATGAAGGCCGTCAGTTAGTTAAACTCCAGGCATGTCTTAAGGACATTAAAAACTGGATGTCTCATAACTTTTTATTGTTAAAATCTGACAAAACTGAAGTAATTATGCTGGGCTCTAAACACATTAGAGACTTATTGTCGAACAACATAGTTAATCTGGATGGCATTGCCTTGGCCTATAGCACCACTGTCAGAAACATGGGTGTTATCTTTGACAAGAAGCTGTCTTTTAACTCACACCTAAAACAGATTTCAAGGACAGCCCTTTTTCACGTCCATAAAATCCAGCATCCTGTCTCAACAAGATGCAGAAAAACTAGTTCAGGCATTTGTTATTTCAAGGCTGGATTACTGCAATTCTTTATTTTCGGGCTGCCCTAATAAGATTTTGAAAACTCTTCAGTTAACCCAGAATGCAGCAGCGCATGTACTAACTAGAATTAAGATCAGAGACCATATTTCCCCTGTACTGGCTTCTCTGCACTGGCTCCCAGTTAAATCCAGAATGGAATTTAAAATCCCTGTCTTCACCAAAGCTATTCATGGTTGGGCACCATCTTATCTTAAAAAGATCATAGTACCCGATCACCCATCCATAACTGTATACTCCCAGGATGCAGGGTTATTGGTGATCCCAATAATCTCCAAAAGTAGAATGGAAGGCAGAGCCTTGGCAGAGCCTGGATTACCCAGCGCAAATCTGGATCCATGGATTACAATGACTTCTGGATCAACATACTATACCCCTACTATTTTTATTTATAAACTCATATGAAATCAAACATTCTTAGTAAACTGTTATTGCCATGTTGTTGTGTTGTTTAGGGTTTTCTAAGTTTTTCCTCCCTTGGTTCCAGGGTCTAAGGGGAGAGGGTGTCACATCTGTAAAGTTTGTCAAAGCTCAGTGAGATAATGTGTAAATTGTGATTTTGGGCTATAAAAATGATATTTGATTTGATCTGATAACTTTGATGGAAAAAAACATCAACATTTTTACTTATTTAAAGATGTAGTGGATTGTTAGACGCTGGCATTATTAGGATGGTTGTTCAGATGAGGGAGCGTTGAAAAACTCTTACTCCTACTACAACTCTGGCCCTTTCAACTTCGTGTATTTTTCAACGATTTTTCGAATGTGCGCATGTATACTTTGGCTAGGTAGTGGGCAAGTATGCAGGTGATCAATACATGATCAAGATATTGCCAGTCATTGTCATGTAAACAGGTTCGCCCCTGATCTGACTGTCACCAGTGTAAGCTCAGTAACCAGAATATTTGTGTGCACATGGTCATTGCTGGATTCCAGTTACCATTTCAAAACAAGTCATTTAATTAAACTTATCATGTACTCACTTTATCAATTAATTCAGTTATTTCTTAAGGGAGGCTCAACATTCCCTGACAAGAAAAAGTGGCAAGGAAAAACTTTATTTTAAGAAGCCAGAAACCTTGGAGCAGACAGGTGGGGGAGTGACGACTTGGGTTGAGAGACAGGAAAAGAGAGAGAACCTCACACACTCCATAATGTTATCATTTGGGTTGACAGGCCAAGTGTGACTAACAGATGAACATAATAATATGAATAATTGTTAGTATTAGTATTTTATTATTATTATTATTATTATTAGTAGTAGTAGTAGTAGTAGTAGTATTAGGCTCAATTTTGCCATATAACTCAGCCTATCTACAAGTTGCATTTTCAACAGTAGTACAGTGGTTAGCATTGTTGCCTCAGAGCAAAAGGGGGCTTGGTTTTGTTTCCTGGGTCAGGTTCTCCCTGTGTCTGCATGGCTTGTCTCTGAGTACTCCGGCTTCCTCCCACTGTCCAAACATGTAAAGGATGGTTTAATTGGCTACTAAATTGCCCATAATTGTCACTGTGAGCGTGAGTGTGGATGTATGTATCTATGGATAGGATATCCACTATAAAATAAGTGAATAAATGAATAATAAGTAAATACATTTACCAAGACACTAACAATATACCTCAGGGAGAGCTAACTGTACTGTGTACAGTTGAAACAAACTGTACCACTGAAGAGCTTTTGTTTAGGACTGACAGAGCAAACAGAAAGTGCTTCAAACACTTAATGTAAATGTTTTTTGAGACATAAGCAGTAGATTTTATACTGTGCATACAACACTTAAGCACTAGCTCTCAAATGGAATACAATGACATATTCCAATTATCCCGTCAAAACAAAAAGCCAGATAGACAGCCTGGACTGTGTTTTAGATTATCACACAAATAGTGGTTTATTCATTGCTCAGATGGATAACCAGGGTTCAAGCTATGTTACCAAAACCCCATCTGGCTGAGATGCACTCACCCAAGAACGAAATGTATATCAGCTCCAGGGCTGCTGCCCTGTAGCTGACCCTAATCTCAGACCTCCCATTGAGTGGGTGAGCCAAAGCGTAATTTTCCTACATGGATCAAGTAAACATATTGACAGTAGGAATGGAAGCCTACATTGTCCACATGGATCAGAGTTTAACCACACAGCACAGCATTGGCACTTTTCTGGGAGCATGTGGTGGGGTTCTGTTAACACTCCCAGCGAAGATGGGAAAAACCAAAAAAAATGATGGCGTAGTCCATTAATCCAGTGATGGTGCAAATTTATTGTGCCAGTCCCAAAGTGAAAACAGTGCACTACTTACAACAAGTGAAAAAATAGAAAAATCATGTACACTATTTACAAAAAAGACAATCCTTTTGTCAGGGTCTGCTAGTGTCATGTGTCTGTTGTTAGGGTCAATCAGTGTTTCCGGTCATATGTTGAAGTTTTGTTTGTGTCTTATTCCCCATGTCCTGTCAAGTGTTGTCCCTCAGGTGTGTTCGATTACTCCCTCTCCTTAATTATGTCTCCCTAATTATACCTGTGTCTAGTTGTTTACCTCTCCCTCGTGTATTTAACCCCCGTGTTCCCTTCCTCCTGTGCCAGATTGTCTTGTCTACCTAGCGAGCATTCCAGCGTTTATTCCTTGTAAGTCTCCTTGTGTCCGATCTGTATTCCGTGTTGCGATTACCGAGTTTGCCTTATCCTTATCTGTACCTTTACATAATTGAATTCCTGGTTTTGACCTTCATTATTAAAACAACTACTGATTTAGAAAGCTTCCTGTGTGTCTCTGCATTATTGGATGCCCCAGACCTGGTACCTGATACCTTTGACTTCTGCAGCAACTCATTCACCATAAATACAAAAATACAAAAATATAATTTCCAGAATACACACTACTCAGGAAACTACTACCTCTACTGCAACCTTCCAAGACTGTCTTTTCAACAGCCAAACTTCACCTGAAAGACAAAACACACCGGAGTGCCCTATTTAGTAGTGTCCACAGCTATGCCTCTGTTTCACTGGTCGAGCACTCAGAGCGGTGATGGCAAGGAGGGGAGATGCCAAAAGCAGCGGTGAGTGTAGTATGTGTGTGTGCGTAAACTAATGTATTGCAGCCATGTGTGCACCCATGGCCACGCTACTTTACCAGCTTAGGGAGGAGAAATGATTGCGGGGTGTTTAGCCATTTAAGGAGTATGAATACGGACGGGAGAGAAATCATTCATAAATTTTGGTAAATGTGTGTAAGCGCTGCTGCGACGCAGTGGGGAGATGTTTGTCTGTTCCGCCTGCTATCAGTGGGTCATCACTTCTAAGAAATGTCTGTACCAGTCCACCAAGCCTACGGAGCATACTGGAGCTTTGATGAAAGGATTTATCAGTACACAGTACACATCACCTTCATTATTTCACAATGCACCCAAATTACAATTTTCTAAATGGACATGGTGAAACAAGCAAAGGCACTTCCTCTCAAGTAAACAAAATCACAGTGATGACATTCATTACTACTATTTACTATTAAATGACGCTGTCAAAAAACATCGAAAAAACTAAGCACCGTTACCTGGAAATGGCATTTTCTTTTCAAATACTACTATACTTTATCATTTAGCAGGCAGTAACTAATTAGGGCTGTAGTGTCACGGAAGTGAGATGAGACACTAAACTACACAGCCAGGGACCCCTCTTGATTGTCATATCCCACTCTGACCCCCGCCTTTGACTTTTATTTTGGCTGGTGGCCAGTTCGATTTAACGTACAATTAACAAAGAGAACACCACCATTGTTTGGTTTTCGCAGAAGAAATACTTCACATTCATGGTGGCAGCTGTTTTTAGGTCACTAATCTTACATCCCACTCATTTGCTTTATTTTCATCACTCCATAATTAGATGATTATTCCTAATATAAATTAATTCCTGTATACTAGGGATATAAGGATTCATTGCGATTCAAATAAACTTTAGGAAATTATTGTCATCCATCCATTTGATTCAGATGATAAATGAATGAATTACCATTTTAACCAGCACTGAGGAAGCAAACAGTAGCAGTAACAAGCAAACCTGGTGACAGCTAGTGAAAACGTACAGCTTGAGGATGCCCCTTCATTCTTCAAGTTGGAGGCGTGGCAGCATTTTGGCATTTCAAAGACTGAAAATGAAATGGTGAGAATACCAACAGGACAAAAAATGCAAATACTGCATGAAGGCAATGGCCTGCATTAATAGCATGATGAGCAACATGCCACATGTTAAGCAGCACTAAAATTACATGTTTCAATCTTGTTCATGTGAGCAACAAAAGCTTTGGAGAAGCTAAACTGACAGACTGACAAGTTGATTTACAGTACCGCTCACAGAATTGTGTGCAGAGAAGAACCAAAGAGATCACATGGTAAAGTTGTGTACTTATGGTAGCCTTAATTTGTTTATCCATTTATTTAATGATTTGGGATTTGCTATAAAACTTCTATTTAGTTTTTTTTTAATTAACTTCTTTTTGGCATAAACGATTTTTCAGTTTCACAAAGACATTTGAAGCAGTCTTTTGTTTTGTTTGAACCCGTCTCAAGACTTTAGCCCTTTATCACCAGCAGTTCTCTGAGGTCCTCTCATGGGGTTGCTTTGTTGTTTCCTGCTTTAAACCTTTAGCTTCAAAAATGAGGTGGATTCACTTTTGAACTCTCTCTACTTGGAATTTAGATCTGCTGACACCTTAAAAAAGCCGCTAACACTCATCATTAATTTATTTTTTAGACTCCTTTTACAGTATGTCGAGACCCAATTTTAGTTTGTTTCGTAAAAGGTGCTAAAAGAAAACTTTAAATGCTTTTTTGGCCATTTCCTCAAGCTGGTAACTGATCACATGGAAGGCTGAACCAATTTACAAACAACAATAAATGAGAAAAATTCAAAAGCAAAAAAGACCGACTTTTGTATATATTTACATATTGATTGTGATTATTTCCTTCCACAAAACCTAGGGATTGACATCATTTCACTTAAAATATCCACAGTTCTTTTAAATACTGTGGTTAACTCCAGTGAAATCTAAATCCCTAAAGCCATCTGAATCAGGGGCTGACGGCTATGGGGCAGCTGTGGCTCAGATGGTAGATCAGTCATCCAGTGAATGGAAGGTTTCTGGTTTGATCCCAGACCCTGCAGTCAACATGTCAAAGTGTCCTTGAGCAAGACACTGAACCCTGAATTACTCCTGATGCTGCGCCATCGGCGTATGAACGTGTGTGAATGGTTAAAGCTCCTGATGAGAAGGTGGTACCCTATGATGTAGTCACTGCTACCACTGTGTGAGTGGGTGAATGCAAAACATTTAGTGTAAATGTGCATATACTGTATATGCTATGCATACATAAATACGATAATCTAGGTAGTGTCAGTGTTTGAAGACAATTGAATTATATTGCATTAACACTAGAAAATAAGTACAAATTACTGTTCTGTTCTTATGAATTTTGAATACAATATCATGTGAAAATAACACATTGGTAATGATAACCTAGGAATGACACCACAGTGCCATTTAGATCACCAAAAATAATTCTTAACTTCTCAGGTGCATTTATAAATAACCATTCAAAGAATATTGCAATGGTGTCTTATTATTACATAGAATTTCAGCTGAAATATTAATGTCACAAACAATGTCAACACAACTAGAAACAAATAGCAATTTTCATACTGAATATATAATGATGTGCTCCAAATGCCATTATCCACACACATAGACGTCCACTGAAACAACAGAACATCAGTATATATAGTTAGCGTGACATAGTCAGATGAAGCTTTTGTTAATTTTCAACGTTTAGCTTTTAAGAAGCACAACGGCCCCAAAGTCTTGAACATTAATTTCATTGTGTTTAAATTATTGTCTGTGGGCAAAGGGGGAAAAAAAAAAATTAATCCGTCCTGCGTTCAAACATTGTTTAAGTTGACCTATTTAAACCGTGGTGACCTGTGTGTCCATTCTAGCCGAACTTTTTTTTGGCAAGACACTCAAAGCCTACACGTACTGAATGCTCACTTATATGCTCATTTGTTCTCTGTGACCTGACCTGCTTGTCCCACTGCATATTAATGTGCCTGAAAGAGAACAACAAACACAGTTACTAATTAGGTGCTACCATCCAATTAATAGGTATTATGCCATCATTACTTAGCTTGGAAAGCGTGCTTAGTGATATTCATTGGCCATGACACTTTGATAGTATTCCTCGGTTCTTACATAACAGCTAACTGTCTGTTTAAAGACTATACTATGTATGACAATTGACAGCAGAGTGTCCTCTGACAATAAAATGTCTACATATTCACTTATCTGCAATGTTTTGATCTACTCAAATTTAATCTATATAGACAAGAAGTGTTAGTGTGTACAAGTACAAAAATACATAGATTTCATTTATTTTAATTTCAGTTATGTGAAATTTGTGAATGGGGGGAATATTTGGTATTATTATATCTTAATGCTACACAATGTCTGTCCTGGAACACAATGCTTCATTGTGTGCATATTGAGTTTTACTGGTTGATATTATAAGGTTCAGAATAACAAGTTGTGTAGTGCTGAATTAATTAACTAGATAATTTGAATTTGGGGATCGTGGACAGGTTGATTTTATTAATCTATTTTAATTTTTGTTAAATACAGTGTTATGTATTTAGAAGAATGCATAACACATAGAAAAACAATAACAACAAACCCAAAACAAAACGAATAGTTATATAAAGTATGTCCCACTTAAAAATAAGAATAAGGTGAAAGATGCCTCTGTGGTTATTGAAGCCTCATATTCAGCTCATTCTAATGAATGCAATGTGCTGCTTTAAAGGTGGAGCAGATGTGTCCTGCTGTGTCTGTGGCCAATATATTCAGTCATTACCTGAAAAAACAACGTGCTGTCTGTTTTTGTGGTTGTCAACCAAACAAAAATAAATAGCATCTTAATTGTCAGGATGATGACAACTCATATATGGATGGCAACAATATACACATGTTATAAAATAATAAAATGAGTTGTTATTTCAATAAAAAGTTCACCTGCTTAAGGAACATTTTACTTATTTATTATTCAAAAATGTAACCAAATTAACAAAAGTATTCTGCTTTGTTTGTTTGTTTGTTTTTTGTTGTATGAAGTTGAGGATGGCGACTCAGATCACCAGTTTTAAGGATAAAATGATTAAAATGAAATGTAAACAGCATGGTTATATATGGACTACAGCAAGTGTCATGGGAATATTTATTTAAAGTATTTCCTTAATTAATATCTAATTCAACTTTAAAAATGAGAATTAATAACCAGGTTTGCAATTTAATTTATTAATCTATGAATTAGTAGATGCAATTACAAACTAATTAACTATTTCAGATTTCATTGGGCAGTTAAAAGAGGATTTATAAATTGAAATTACAAATGAAATTTTATATAATCAATATATATTTTATTTTATTTACAGCATTTTAAAGCACATCAATGAATTCATCATTAAATAGTGAAATTTAAGAAGGTTTTTTTAAAGGGACATAGAATACATGATTCATGAACAGGACATATAAAATTTAAAATAGCAAATTGTAAACAGGTATTTTTCTTTTTCTATTTGCTAATCTATTTAATTAATCCTTTAAATTCTCCATTTACCTTTTAGATCACACTTAGAGGACGAGTGGTGAAAAGTGAGTAAAACTGTATAACTTAGCCATGTAAAAATCTCTAAAAAGCTAATATGAAGGCATGGCCTGTCCTTTTTCTAGTAATATTGTGAGCATATTTTATGGATCCCTGGCACTGAGGAGGAATGTGAATCAGTGTAAGATTGAGGACAATACTGCTACTACTACAATTAGGAATTCTCATTTTTATTGTAGAATTAGCTATTTCTCAGGGAATTCCTTTAATATTACTTCCATGACACTTATATAACATAGTTATATATAGTAAATTGACTTAGGCAATTATTCAAAAACATTTTTTAATGCTGTCATAATTAAGAAGCATAATGGCAGGCGCAGTTACCTTGGACGAGGAGGTGCACTGAGGTGGTTCTCGGTCGGCTGCTAGTCTGTACTGCGCACACGTACTGCCCTTCATCCGCGATGTCCACATTTTCAATCTTGATCGTAAACTCCTCTTTATTAAGGGTCACTAGACTCACTCTGGGATCCACTGACCATTTGTCTTCTCCAGCATATAGTATACTCGACCGGTTTAGCCACGCTGTATGTGTGACAACGTCCCCCTGTGCACACCTGTAAAGGGATATAAAAGCAATGAAAAAAGGGATTTGACAAAAGTTGACCATTCGTCATTTTAAAGTCATGCTTTATCAGTTGATTAAAACCTTAAAAGCAATTTCTGTTTTGTAACATTATATATATTTCTTCTTCTTTTTTTTTTTTCACAAAAACATTTCCTTAAAAACACTTGGCTGTAATTCTACCCCATTGGCCCATCAAGGCTCTGGGGATCTGTGAATGTGTCACTTTAGCCCTTCCATTTTTTTGTTTATTTTTTGCAGGGGCCATGCTTATTTTCTCTGTATCGATTCCAATTTATCATATGTGCTGCATGAGCGAACACAGCTCTTCCCCGTGTCGACTCACTGCTCTACCCCTCTCCTAGAGCTGGCGCAAGCTTGAGCATTCCATCTCTGTCCTCCATTAAATTAATCTACTATATAGTGCAAATTGGCAATTTCTAACATTGGAGTAATTTAGCCATACACGGGTACCCAGGATAAAGTGGAAGAGCTACTTTTACAAGACAACAAGTTTTTGCATCAGAATGATATGTTTCAATTCTACAAATTTCACACCCCACCCCGACAAATGTATCAAGATTGGCTCCCTAAGTTTTCTATGTAGGTGACCATGGCTGTCAGAATTTGTTTTCTTTGGAAACTGTCATTGGTAGATTGAAGAATGAAAGCAGAAATCCTCTGCCCATGCCATTGACTGCTTATTTCAATCATGATGTGTGTCATAGTAAAAAAAAAAAAAAATGCAATGACACACAATCAATAATTTTAACACTTTTTCCCTAGCTGACATAATGTAAACATGCAATATACAGTGTTTCATATTTTCCTTATAATACATAAGGACTATTTATTACTTGTTGCTAACAAGAATGATTTCCTTCTCTCTGGCTGGGGTGGACAATGGTTACCAAACATTCAACCAAACAGGAGGAATAAATGAATGAAAGCGGTGGTAAAGCATACTTGCATATTCTGGGCTTTTCTATGGAAATGGGAGGTATCACTAATACCTCCAAAGGCTTAGTCTGCACCATCACACAGTGTCTATGATTGGCATGTGACAGCAAGATGTTTTTTCACTCTTGAATAAGAAGATTCTGCATGAAACCATTAAAGATAGTATTTGGTTTTTCTTATAGCTGCAATGCATTTCCTATGATCCTTAATTTAAGATCAGTTCACTTTGGGGCATTATCAAACACAAAAAATCTACTTATTGCAATTTTGTGAAATTTCAATGCTAAAAATTTGCTTTGTTAAGTGATATTGTTTGTTGACACCCTTACTCGCTGTGTTACAACACCTGATGTATTACAACACCTGCTGTATTATTGTTTTGTTTAAAGCTTTACAGTAATGATTTGCGGCAGTTTGGCACAAATAATCATGTGAGATGTAGGCCTGGTGGACCAGCTCGGAAAAAAGTGAACGTTTGTGTTCCTAAAAGAAGGTTTAACGCGAAGCACGGAAACTGAAGAAGCTAACAAGATAACCAGCTAAGTGCAGCACATGAGTTAGCATCTCAGCATCTTCGGGCGAAGGTGGGGTACACCTTAGACAAGTCATCAGTTCATCGCAGGGCCAACATATAGAGACAAACAACCATCCACACTCACATTCAAACCTATAGGCAATTTAGACTGACCAATGAACCTAACCCCCAGTTTTGCATGTTTTTGGACTGTGGGAAAAATCCGGAGTACCCTGAGAGAACCCACGGAGGCACAGGGAGAACATGCAATCTCTGCACAGAAACGCCCTGAGCCAGAATCGAACCCAGGACCCTCTTGCTGTGAGGCGACAGTGCTAACCACTGCACCGCCCTGAAAGAACATTATTCTGGAAAGAGCAAGCGATCGATTATTAATTTATACATGTTGTTGACAAAGCTACGTATGACAGGTGATGAGAGTGTTACCAATGAGAGACCATGAGTGATGGACGATTCATAGTCATGATATTAGGTGGGCTACCAGACACAAACCTTTAGTCATCCATGTAATGCTAAATGAAGACAATGTTATGTTCACAGACTTTAAGAGGAGGCCTACAAGTCCATGAGGAGGCTGAGAAAATGAAGGTAGCAGAATCCACAGACAATGTGATAACATGTAGTTAGGGCTGGCCTATCTAGCCCTCAGTTATGCTGCTATAGGCATAGGTTGCTGGTGGAACACTCCATGATGCACTGAGCTCTCTTCTCTGCCCCCTCCGACTCAGAATCCATCTCTGTTTAGGGTTTTTTAGGGTAAGTTTTTCCTCACATGGTTCGAGGGTCTAAGGTTAGAGGATGTCACATCTGTACAGTTTGTCGAAGCCCAGTGAGATCATGCGTAAATTGTGAATTTGGGCTATACAGATAAAATTCGATTTGATTTGATGTGTAAACAGAAACGTGGCCTTACTAAGACACATATCGGCACCAGATGTAGATGCCAACATAACATGTTACAAATGTGGAATAAAGGGGCATGAAGCAAGAAAATGTCATTGAAAAGTGTGGTACAGTTATTGTAAAAATAATACACACAAGGAATATCTGTATAAGAAAAGAGGGGAACAAGATGGCATCAGAAAAATCAAAGAAGAGCAAAATAGTGAACAAGACCATCTCTTTAAGGCAAAGCACTCAAAGATTGAAGTACCACCAGACAATGTGAGGATTACAGGCATCATGGTAGATGCAGGAGCAACGTCCCACACCATTAATGACATTGGAAAGTTTAAAAACTTTGATGATTCATTCCAGCCTGAAACTCATTTGTTGGAGATAGCTGATAGAACCAAGTGCAGCTGAATGGTAAAACGCGGAGGAATGCAATGATAGATATACTAAACAACGCTGGACAACAGCATAGAGCGTAGCTATGGGATGCTCTATACATGCCTTCATATCCACAGGTGATCTTCTCAGTGGCAAATGCAGTTGGAGGAGCAACAATCACCGTCAAGGTGATTGAAGGTGATTGAGAAAGGGGACGACTGCATGATTACCAAAGAAGGCAGCAGGTTTGATATCCACAAGAGTGGAAATTTATACTTTTTGCCAACTATTGAAGATTTTACTGACGACTACTCAGGTACCATATTTGTGTCCAGCTTAGTATACGCCACAGAAAAGTTCTTAGCAGACATAGCACTTCATGAGGAAGTCAAGTGCATACATTCCGATAATGGCACTAAGTTTACAAACCGAGCTAACATACTAACATCTTGCTTGAAATATAACATTTTTCAGTAAGCCTGGTAACAAGACACCTTGTACAGTTCCAGCTCTCGAATAGTCATCAGGTTTCTTTTGTGGATCTGCCAACACTTGTGACATTCAAAGGTGATCAAGACAACATGCCAGAAACTGCAGTTCTGTTCTCTGTTGCAATCACAACAGAATGGTTTCACCAGGCAAAAAAAAATGCTTCGATACTGTAGAAGAGCTGGGTCTCAGATCTTTGGCTGTTTCCACAGAGACACACATCTGCTATTTTGGATCCCACTGACAAAATTCTGACATAACTGAATGAAAATAAATTCTCCCTTATAAGAGAGTGTGCCACATGGAAGAGATTTATACTTTGTACAAAATGTACTTTTAGTTGTCAAAAGCCTGTTTATCAACTGGGATTATTTAACTATTATTAACCTATTTTTTTCATTTAACAGTTTAAAATGGTTACAATGTAACAGAAGCTCAAAACTTTGCAGCTGAAAGTCTCTGTGAACCATTTAAACTGTCAGAGCTTCTGTTACAGCATCAGCCACTTCCTCTTCAGTTTTAAGAAGATAAGATAAGATAAGATGTAACATTATTGATCCCCCTTGAGAGAAATTCAGGTTGACACAGCAGTACAGAAGTGAAAGTACCAGTGCAAAGGGATAAATAAAAACTAAAATACTAGAATTAAAAATATACTAAGTATTATGTACAATCTGGCCACCGTGTATAAAGTGTGCAAAGTGCAATGTTCCTGAGTTTTATAAATAGATAAATGGAGTGTATCATGAAGTTTACATACTGAATAGTGAGAAATTCGAAAAATATATAAACAGTTGGACATGTGCAGTATCAGGGTTATTATTCTAGAGCCCTTAATTGAGTCCTTAATCTGTGGAGTGGGTGGTGTTGGGAGGTGCTGGGTGGTGCTGGGAGGGGTTGGAGCTGTTGTGTTGTGCAGTCTGATGGCAGATGGAATGAAGGAGCCCCCCAAGCGCTTTGAGGCCCGTGGCTGTATGAGTCTGTAGCTAAAGGTGATCCTGAGTTTCCGCAGCTTGGCATATAGAGGATGAGAGGGATTGTCCATGAGTTGGCTTTCCTTACAAGCTTGTTCAGTTTGTTTGCACCACCGCTCCCGATGCTGCCTCCCCAACACACAACAGCAAAGAAGATGACACTGGCCACTACAGAGTGGTAGAACATCCGTAGCAGCCTGGTGTCCACGTTGAAGGACCTGAGCCTCCTCAGGAAGAACAGTCTGCTCTGTCCTTTCCTGTAGAGGGCCTCGGTGTTACTTGAACAGTCCAGTTTGTTATTTAAGTGCACCCCAAGGAACTTGTAGGTGTCCACCATCTCCACCCCTTCCCCGTTTATGAAAACAGGTGTTGGGTGTCTCTTCCTGCGTCGGAAGTCCACTACCAGCTCTTTGGTTTTACCAATGTTGAGCTGCAGGTGGTTCCTGTCACACCATCCCACGATGTTCCTGATTAGGCCTCTGTACTCATCCTCCTTGTCATCTGTAATGCAGCCAACAATGGAGGAGTCATCAGAGAACTTCTGCAGGTTGCATGTCTCAGAGTTGAAGCAGAAGTCGGAGGTGTAGAGGGTGAACAAGAACAGTGACAGCACTGTTCCCTGGGGGATGGATGATGGCAAACTGCAGCGGGCCCAGGCAGCCGCAAACCAGGGGCCTGAGGTGTTGCAGGACCAGTCTCTCAAAGGTTTTCATGACGTGCGACGTTAGAGCCACAGGCCTGAAGTCATTTAGAGCACTGGGACGTCCCTTCTTGGGCACCAGGACTATACAGGATGTCTTCCAGATCGTGGGCACACTTGTCAGCCTCAGGGAGAGGTCAAAAAGATGTGTGAAGACTCTTGTCAGCTGCGCCGCACACACTCTGAGCACTCGTGGGTTGATGTCGTCTGGTCCCCTGGTCTTATTGGTCCTGGTCCTGGTGAACTGTCACCTCACCTGGCTGGTCTTGATGGTAATCGAAGGTGTGGAGGAGGGGTGACTGTCTACCCTGCTGGGTGTCAGACTGCCGCCCCTGGTGGTAGGTGAGTCAAATCTGTTAAAAAACAGGTTTAACTCATTCGCACGTTCCCTAGTCCCCTCCGCTGGTCCTGTGACTCTTTTCATGCCAGTAATGTTCCTAACCCCGGCCCAAACCTCCCTAGCATTGCCCTGCTGTAGCTTTCCCTCAATCCTGTTCTTATAAGTGTCTTTGGCCCTCCGCAGTTCCCTCCTCAGCTCTCTTGGGATTTTGGGCAATCCCATTGTCCCCAGCCATGAAAGTGTTCCTTCCTTCCTGTTCAACAGGAGCTTGATGTCCCTGTTGATCCATGGTTTGTTGTTGGGGAAGCAGCAAACCTTCCTGGTGGTAACAACACTCCTCACAAAACCTGATGTAGTTAATGATGCATCGAGTGAGGCGCTCAATGGCATCACCAAAGTCCTCCTGAAACATCTCCCAGTCTGTTATCCTGTAGAACTCCATCAGGCTCTCCTCTGCCTCCCCAGACCACTGTTGTACAGTTCTGGTGGAAGAAGGCTGTCTCCTAACAAGAGGCTTGTATGTAGGGGTCAGCTGTATCAAGCAGTGGTCTGATTTGCCTAGAGGGGGGAGGGCTGTGGCACTGTATGCCTCCCTAACGTTGGCATACAGTAAGTCCAAGGTCTTGTCCCCTCTGGTGCTGCAGGTCCCATACCGGGTGAAGTTAGTTAGTGTCTTTGAGATATCAACATGGTTAAAATCTCTGTTTATTATGAGGAGAGCATTGGGGTGCCATGTCAGCAGGTCTGCGACGGTCGAGTGAATGACGTCACAAGCGATGATTGATTTGATTTGTATGTGTGAGTGTCTGTCCGTGTGATCAACACACAGGTGCAATAGCTTTGAAAAATAATCGATCAAAGTCTAAGTAAGATGGTGAGGGATTCATTTCCAATGATTCAAAGCATGGTTTCATTTCTTATGGCAACAGTTATTATTTCCTCCAGTTGCAAATTTGTTTTTGCTTTGTTCCATGTTAACCGATATAAATAACACACAGTGAGTTTGAGTAGTTTGCTTTGTAACTTTAAATAATGATTAATATCTCTTCTGTTCCTGCCACAAAAATGTTAGAATTTCTCAACTCAACATCGCTGTAAAATTTGATCCTCTTACCTCCAGTATTCAATTTTTCATTTATCAGAGATGTGAAAACTACTACTGACACGCTGTAAAAATTAACAATAAATAACATTGTATTTGCACATGATTTTTGGTGCACAAACAAATAAACAGAAATGAAACAACCGCCATTGTGCTGCAAGGAGGACACCACAGTTTTACACACACACACAGACAGACACACACATACTACATTACAAGTGGATATACTCACCTGTCTGAAAATCAATATGTAAGTTTTTTCCATGACTATTCTAACAGCATATAACAACTAGACGATTGTCCTACTATAACCAGTCTATTTAGTATCTCTGTCCAGTTATAACCAAATCTAACCAGTTAATTTACTGTTGTGTGGCGCTCCTCAGAGGCTTCAAACATATTGAGCAGAGACAGTTTCATGTCAAAGCTGTCATAGCTTTGACATCAATTAAAATAGCAGAAGGTAGTCATAAACGACACTCTTGGTAGGTGTATGTTCATAAGTATGCTATTAAGCATTCATGCTATTGTCATCAATGTCAGATATTAACATTTTGTCACTGCCCTTTAGGTCTCATCCAATTCCACAAATTAATCTTTAGTGTTAGGTAGAAAAACATGAGGCTTTAATGTACCTACAAAAGTACCAGATGACTTGAACAAACTATAGTGCAACAAGTTTCAAGAGGGGTGGAGTTCGCAGTTGATTGGAGGATCAAACAAATGACCCTTGAAACCGAGTTTGTTTCCAGTTTAAAACAAACTTCACCTGCCTTTACTTAAATTTAACATGATTTTGTGTGATGAAAAGATGTGTGGGGTGTATGGTATTTCATCTGTATCTGATAACCTGCATTAATCATGCCTTTGCATTGTAGGAAGTGTCAAAGAAACCAAAATTCACCATCAGCATTTTAGTTTAGCTAGTGTAAGGGTATGGATACACCAAAATGACATCAAGAACTAATCAAGAGAGAGAGACCCTGTAGTGTGTTGCCTCACTTTGCATAAATTGGGCAAAAAAGTGGACTACACCACCACATCGGCAGACTGCCAGCTCAACATTTGTCTTGCAACTGCACAATAAGAGAAACTGGAAAATATACTGTATGTGTGAAGACAAAAACTGTAAACAAAACTTATGCAAAACTAAGCTTATTATCTTATTATTCTCACTTGTTTGATATGGCTCATAAGAAGATGAAATTGGCTGTTGTCAGCCCTTGGCTGCTAGTTGTGGAAGAAGAAAGGAAGAGGCAGGTCCAATTTATTATTATTATCATCATCATCATCATTATTATTATTATTATCAGGCTATGCTGAAAGGCAAATTGCAGTGACCTCTCTCAATGATTCAAAATGTTGAATCAGTGTCAGGTCAGCTGAAAAAAGTGCAGATGGCGAAAGACAGTGCTGATGGTAACAAAAATAACCAAAATTCTAGGAGGACAGACACTCTCAAAATTCCCAAAGGTTGATCGTCAATTTTTGTGTCCCAGTCCTAACCTATAAATCATCAATCATTGAGATGTTCATGTGTTCACGTTTCCAACAGATTTTCCCCACTCAGTGACGCACCCACTGAGAAACCAACTCTAGTAATTGGCAGCTCTATTTTGCGAAACGTGACATTTTCCACACCAGTGGCCATAGTCAAATGTATTCCTGGGGCCAGAGCGGGCGACGTGGAATCAAATTTAAAGCTGCTGGCAAAAAGTAAACGTAAATACAGTAAGATTGTAATTCATGTCGGCGGTAATGACGTTCGGCTACGCCAGTCGGAAGTCACTAAAGTTAATGTTGAGTCGGTGTGTGCTTTTGCCAAAACACTGTCGGACTCCGTAGTTTTCTCTGGTCCCCTGCCTAACCTGACCAGTGACGATATGTTTAGCCGCATGTCGTCGTTCAACCGCTGGCTGTCGAGGTGGTGTCCAGCAAACGATGTGGGTTTCACTGATAATTGGCAAACTTTCTGGGGAAGACCTGGTCTAATGAGGAGAGATGGCATCCATCCTACTTGGAAAGGAGCTGCTCTCATTTCTAGAAATATGGCCAGATTTATTAGTCAGCCAAATTGACAATTCAGAGTTGAGGCCAGGAAGCAGAGTTGCAGTCTTACACGCTTCTCCGCGCTTCCTTTAGAGTCATCCACCTACAACCCCATAGAGACTGTCTGTCCCCCGTCCACATAAATTCACTAAATTCACTAAATCAAATAAGAGTTCACATAGGAACTTAATAAAAATCAACACCACTAATGAGGCAGTTTACAAAGTAAAGAGACTTAAATGTGGACTCTTGAATATCAGATCCCTATCATCTAAAGGTGTATTAATAAATGAGCTTATATCAGATAACAATATTGATTTATTCGGCCTTACTGAAACTTGGCTGTGCCAAGACGAATATGTAAGTCTTAATGAATCCACTCCTCCCAGTCACATTAACACACACATTCCCAGAGACACTGGCAGAGGTGGTGGAGTTGCAGCCATTTTCAATTCTGCCCTATTAATAAACCCTAAGCCCAAACAAAAATTTAGTTCATTTGAAAATCTCATTCTTAGCATTTCCGATCCAACCATGAAAACTCCAATTATGTTTGTTATAGTGTATCGAGCACCTGGACCCTACACTGAATTCTTATCTGAATTTTCAGAGTTTCTCTCAGCTTTGGTCCTCAAAACAGATAAAGTCATTATTGTAGGTGACTTTAATATCCATGTAGACATTGAAAACGACAGCCTTGGTACGGCATTTCTCTCACTATTAGATTCATTCGGCTTCTGTCAGTGTGTACAAGAATCAACACACACTTTTAATCACACCCTTGATCTTGTTCTGACATATGGCATTGAAATTGAGCATTTAAATGTCTCTGCGCAAAATCTGCTTTTATCAGATCATTATCTTCTAACATTTGAATTTCTGCTCATCAACTATAAACCAAGAGTCACTAGTTATTATAGCAGATGCATATCTGAGGACACTGTTGAAAATTTTAAAGAAATTATTCCCTCTGCATTAATTTCAGTGCCATATCCCAAAATAACAGAGGAGTCATATCTTAAATTTAGCCCCTCCCAGCTTGATCACCTTGCCGATTTCACTGCCGGCTCTCTACGTGCTTCACTCGATTCCATTGCCCCAGTTAAAAAGAAAACAAAACCAGTAAAGAGACTAGCTCCGTGGTATAATCTTAACACTCGCAAGTTAAAACAGAAAACTCATAAACTTGAAAAGAAATGGCGTTCCACTAAACTGGAAGAGCCACACATGGCCTGGCAGGATAGCCTTAAAGTATACAGGAAGGCCCTTCGCCGAGCAAGAAAAGACTACTATTCAGCGTTGATAGAAGAAAACAAGAATAAGCCCAGGATCCTTTTCAGCACTGTAGCCAGGCTGACTGAGAGCCATCATTCTATTGAACCATGCATTCCTAGAGCCCTCACCTGTAATGATTTTATGAACTTCTTCAATAATAAAATTAGACTTATCAGAGAAAATATCCTACACTCCACAGATTCCAGTTCAGCAACAGGAATTATAGAGGCTGTTATTAGTCCTGATGTGTGTTTGGAAAGCTTCCATCCAATTGACCTTAAGGAACTAACGACAACATTATCTTCATCTAAATCATCAACCTGTATACTAGACCCCATACCTACTAGGTTGCTCAAAGAGGTTTTACCCCTAATTAGAAATCCACTACTAAACATTATCAATCTATCCCTTGTAACAGGTTATGTGCCCCAGTCATTTAAAGTAGCTGTAATTAAACCGCTCCTAAAAAAACCTACCCTAGACCCAGAAGTTTTAGCCAACTATAGACCAATATCCAACCTCCCCTTTCTTTCAAAGATTCTAGAGAAAGCAGTAGCGAAACAACTATGTGGCTTTCTTCAGTATAATAGTCTATTTGAAGAGTTTCAGTCAGGTTTTAGAAAGCATCACAGCACAGAAACGGCATTGGTAAAAGTTACAAATGACCTCCTCACTGCATCTGATGCAGGACTTATCTCTATACTAGTCTTATTAGATCTTAGTGCAGCTTTTGACACTATCGATCATCACATCTTACTACAGAGGATGGAACACCAAATTGGCATTAAAGGATCTGCTCTAAGATGGTTTAAGTCCTACCTATCTGATAGATATAATTTTGTTCATGTTAATGATGAATCATCAAGATATGACAAGGTTAGTCATGGAGTCCCACAAGGTTCTGTGCTTGGACCATTACTATTTACTCTATATATGCTTCCTGTAGGTAAAATTATTAGAAAGCACTCCATACATTTTCACTGTTATGCAGATGACACACAACTATACTTATCAATGAAGCCAGATGAAACCCATCAGTTAGCTAATCTACAGTCATGTCTTAAGGACATTAAAAACTGGATGTTTCATAACTTTTTAATGTTAAACTCTGACAAAACTGAAGTCATTGTGCTGGGCCCCAAACACATTAGAGACTCATTATCCAGCAACATAGTTAATCTGGATGGCATTGCCTTGGCCTCCAGCACCACTGTCAGAAACCTGGGTGTTATCTTTGACCAGGAGCTGTCTTTTAAATCACATGTTAAACAGATTTCAAGGACCGCCTTCTTTCACCTCCGTAACATTGCTAAAATCCGGCACATCCTGTCTCAACAAGATGCAGAAAAACTAGTTCATGCGTTTGTTACTTCCAGGCTGGACTACTGTAATTCTTTATTTTCAGGTTGCCCTAACAAAATTTTAAAAACTCTTCAGTTAATCCAAAATGCAGCAGCGCGTGTACTGACTAGAACTAATATCAGAGACCATATTTCCCCCATACTGGCTTCTCTGCACTGGCTCCCAGTTAAATTCAGAATAGAATTTAAAATCCTTGTTCTCACCTACAAAGCTATTCATGGTCAGTCACCATCTTATCTTGAACAGCTCATAGTACCCTATCGCCCATCCAGAACCTTACGCTCCCAGGATGCAGGGTTATTGGTGATCCCAAGAATTTCCAAAAGTAGAATGGGAGGCAGAGCTTTCAGCTATCAAGCTCCTCTCCTGTGGAACTATCTTCCAGTCTTGGTACGGGAGGCAGACACACTCTCTGATTTTAAGAGTAGGCTTAAAACCTTCCTTTTTGATAAAGCTTATAGTTAAGGCTGGCCTATCTAGCCCTTAGTTATGCTGCTATAGGCTTAGGTTGCTGGGGGAACACTCCATGATTCACTGAGCTTTCTTCTCTCCCCCCTCTGACTCCGACTCCTTCTCTGCTCCTGTAAATGTCCATATCCTTACACTAACTTTACTTCTTCCCCGGAGTCGTTGTGCTTTACCATCCTGCAGGTTTTTCTAGGTCGCGGTGGGAGGTGCTGCTGTGGTCCTGCCTGATGCCCCCTGGCCACATTAGGAAAGGAGATCCTGTGACTTGGATCCTGTGACTTGGATCCTAGGCTGGATTTCCAAGTGCAAATCGGGACCCACAGATCACAATGGCTTCTGGATCAATAGACTACACCTGCTTCTGGACCACTACACTTCACATATCCCTGGATTTACAGATTCTACATACTCTTGGACTCAGCAACACCCAGATCTTCCTACATGGAGTACAATGACTCCTGGACCAACAGAGTCCACCTGCGTCTGGATCACTAGACTTTCCATACATCCGGACTCATAGAATCCACAGACTCTGGGACTCATGGATGTTTTATGCATTCTAAATGAACTGTTGTTATCATGTTTTTGTGTTCTGTACAAGTGACATTTATTGCACGTCTGTCCGTCCTAGGAAGAAGGATCCCTCCTCTGTGGCTCTTCCTGAGGTTTCTTATTTTCCCTGTTTAGGGTTTTTTAAGTTTTTCCTCACCCGGTTCGAGGGTCTAAGGGCAGAGGATGTCACATCTGTACAGTTTGTCAAAGCCCAGTGAGATAATGTGTAAATTGTGATTTCGGGCTATACAAATAAAATTTGATTTGATTTGATTTGATGTGTATCAATTTGTGTATTCACTGGGAAATAGCAATTGAAGTACAATTGTGGCCGAGGTACATTATTGTGTACACAGCAACAGGTTGACCTTGAAATGCAGCAAAGTATAAAACAACAAAGTACTCAATTAAAGTAAAATCACTGATTTAAAAATATTTGTACTATAATTCAAGACTGTTGGAGTTTACCTTCTGCACTTTTTCAGATTCATATAAACTACAATTTGTGTTAATGATTACCTGAGACGGCTAGTCTTATCATCTGGCAGTTTTGTCATCATTAATTATAAATTGTCACTGGTATGTTGGAATTAATTCATGTTGAATGATGTTGTAAATATACCACTTGCAGCTTAGAGGCTTTTTTGGTACTGATTAGTCAGGATCCACTACTCATTAGGTACCATTTCTCCACCATTCCTACATAATCTCATGCCCACATCTACTTCAGTTTTCAAGGTCAAAGCTTTGCTCAGTGCTTTCTACAGAAACCTGTGTTCAGTGGATGTCTTTTAATGTGAGAGGGTCACTCGCAAAGTTTGCACCGTGTTTACACAGCTTTCCCATTTCCATTTCATAAGAACCTGTGCGGTCATGTTGTGTGAAAGGGTTTGCTGTCTCTCTTGTAAAACCACAGTTACATTCAGATTTCATCTATTCTACAGCTTCCCAATTTTCTTGGAATTAGGATTATGTTCAAATTGCTTGGTGTAACACCCAACATTTCATATTGAAGTCAAAATGTTCAGCATTTAATTAGAATGATCCTGTTGAATGTATATTTTTAGAAACCCACTGAAAAGAAAATCTGTTGACTTGTTGTTATTGTTATAAAAACTATATATTTCGGTAGCCAAATCGCCATAGAGAAAAAAGCAAGAAGAAAAATTAAGAGATAAATATTTTACATACCATGTACTCAACCCTTATCACTTCTGCACTGATGACAAACAAATTTGATTTAAAAAAAATCAACTGTCAATCCTCTCAAAAGCATTAAAGGGATGTGAGATTGGGAGGTGAAACTGTAAGCAAACAGTTCCTCCACTCTCCTCCTCGTGTGCTCGCTAATGTCTGGATCATTAAAAATACATAACACTTGTTGTGCCACAAATTGATGATGCCAGAAGACTTTGCTTACAAAGTGGATCAATTGAGTTAATGTAATTACAATCTCATTCTGGAATAAAACCCTCATCTCTTTCAACATGCAGCTCCTGAAAAAATTGTCACCGTCTAATCATTCAAAAACACTTGAACTAAAGATACTCATCAACATGAGCTTTTGCAATACTACAGAACCCTTGAATGCATATCTTTATGGAATGTATAATGCTCGTTTAAAAAAAAAAATCTAAATTGTTTGAATGAATATGATGGGATGTGTTAAGAATGAACAATGTTATGTATGTGTATTTTTACACAAGTCAGTCAGATCACCTGGCTTAAAAGATGAATTGCTTTTTCATGGCCAGCATACAGTTATCCTGCTGTGAACATGTAGGTTAAGGTTGATTTACCATGATGATGATTTAGTAGTAATATGTGTTTTGTTAGTGGAGTGGGGATAACTGTCCCTCTTATATTTCACCTAATCAACTTGGAGGATTTTGTTCAGCTCCACTTACCAAATATGAAAGGCTTCATATGGGGACTTTCTTATTCCAGATCATTCCTCTGTGCCAAGATTTCCTGAGTTCATTGCTCATGCTTATCCATATGCCTGTTTAATGAAACATTTTTTCTCTGCAAATGAGATCCATCCATCCTTTGAACTCACACTGACCATATTGCATTATTCATAATAGTGCACGTCACATACACCAAGGAGCAATCAATACACAGTAGACACAATGCATTGATCAAAGAAGCTAAAGTGATGAATTTGCTGTTAAGGAGATCTGATATGCGTAAACATGGTACTATCTGGGATTTTATTTAGATCAAAAACAATGGCCATCAATGATTCATACTTATTCTCAAAGAAAATGCTGCTGGCTGATATGCCTCATGCTACAATACGTTTAGAAGCAAATTGTTCCAATCTTGTAGTTCTCAAAGTAAAGTGGACATGCTGCATTATATTCAGTGTGTTTATTGCAGTGTGTAAAATATATATATATATAAATGTATGTATGTACACACATGCATATATATGAGTATGTGTGTGTGTGTGTATGTGTGTGTGTGTGTGTGTGTGTGTGTGCGTGTTTGTGTTTGTTAACCCCCTGGAACCCCTAATATTCTTGGCTCATATCTGTGTTATCTGTCCTTTGAACTAAGGTCCACTGATGGACAACACACCATGTTTACTGCTGGTATACAAAGTCAAAACTCTGATGCCAGGTGTTAGAAAAATATTAGATTACTGACATGTTTCCATCTGAATGGCTTGTCAAAACACATCACAAAGTTTAAACTTTTTTTTTGTTTGTTTTTTTTTAAATAATTTTGCCTATAAACTACACCACAATGGATATGAAGTAAAACGATCAAGATGTGATATGAAGTGCAGGCTTTCAGCTTTAATTCAAGAGGTTTAGGAATTACAGCCATTTTATGAAGAGTACCTCCATTTTCAGAGGCTCAAAGGTATTTGGACAACTGACTGACCAGCAGTTTGATGGCCAGATATGCTCCATTCTCTCGTTATTTTAAGACAAATGAAGGAGATAAAAGGTCTGGAGTTGATTTTAGCTGTTGAATTGGCATTTGGCTGCTGTTTGACTGGAACTATAGAAAGTTCAAGGAGATATCAACGCAAGTGAAAAGCCCATCATTAGTGTGAAAAAACAAAAAACAAAATATTTAACAGCGATAACAAAAACATTTGGAGTGGCCAAATCATTAATTTTGTATATAAAATGGACTGGTGAGCGCAACAACATCAAAATGTCTCGAAGAACACAGAAGATAAATAAAGTGGAAGATTGCAAAATCCTTTCCTTGGTAAAGAAAAACCCCTTCACAACATTGAAAAAAGTCAAGAATACTGTGGAGAAGGTAGGTGAATCATTGTCAAACTCAAAAATCAACGGGCACCTTCATTAATGTAAATACAGAGGATTTATAAACAAGGTGCAAACCACTTTTAACATTCAAGAACAGGAAGTTGCTGACTTCAATTTTTTGTTATGTTTTTTTAAAAAGAACTATGGCACATTAATTTCTTATCATTTGGATAAGAATGGTTTCCGCATCAGTGACTGCTGAAAACTTTCCAGCAGTTTTTTCCACCTCAGAATTTTCTCAGAAAGCATGTGATTCAATTTGGTCACCATTCTTAATAAAAGAACACTGCAAATCAAAAATGGGCATGACAGAACCTTATTCTGGAGGGAAAATTGGTACATATTCTTACATTCTAGTCACACAAGTATTAAAAAAATACTGTCAGATTGAGGATGTTTGGGAACAGATTGTTTTGGATAACTGTTGAAACCAAAATTATGATGTTCTGACTGGTTACACTGATGGGATGTACTTTAAGGATCATTCATTTTTCAGAGATCACTCTCAGATTTCATTTTTATGAAGATGAATTTGAAATTCTGAACCCACTGGAAGCTAAAAGAAACAAGTATAAAATCTACGCATTTCATTACACTGTTTGGAATGTAAGTGCAATATGTTGATCAAAGTTGTGTCACATTCATTTAGCCTTAATGGTTCGCCATTCACATGTGAGAGAGTCAAAGCTTGAAGCTATACCTCAAACTACTCTCCACATAGGGCATCACTTTCTTTGTTAATGAGGTACAGCACACAATTCAAGCTGCTCCAGCAACCATTCCACGCGACAACCTCTCTGCTCATGTTATTGGGCTGTTTTCTATGTCTTTCAATACGGGCCGAATATGTCGATTTTTGTATGGCCTCACATTCAGAGGTGCGACAAAAGTTTTGCAAGGCCAGTTTTGTTCTTAGAAAAACTGAAATACACAAGTATCATATAGAGTGTGTGAAAAATGACAGTAAAAACAGTAGTGCCAAGCCAGGAAATGAACTAGACCATCAAGCTCTCGACACAGAGCGTCCTAACCTTGTGTATACCAGACACCTGACAGAGCTCTCAAATCTTGCCGGACTCGAATTCTGGCCCCTGGTCACTATGTAGTTTCTCTTAGATACCATAGTGTACCCTGAAGTTCTCCCACAGACACTTTGCTACGGTGTGAGCCTTTTGAGTTAGTGTTGGGATGGTAACCGCAAATTTGGTGAAGTGATTTGTGATCACAAGTATTTCCTCTGTCCCACTTTTGTCAGGTTCCACAGTCAAGAAGTTGATACAAAGAAGTTCAAGTGGTCTTGCTTTCCTCTGGAAGTGGATAGCAATTCTCGCTTTGTGACAGCCCCTTGCTAGCATAGCCTATGACTCTAAGCTGGCCCTCGTGCTCCTGATACAACACAGCCCAAGCCCGGTGGTGCTCGCGTCAGCGTGCAGTATATAGGGTCTCTGGGCGTCAGATAAGGCTAGTACAGAAGAGAGGTGGGAAGCCAGAGGTTAGGTGCTGGAGGGGCTTTTACGATGATGGAGTAGCCCTTAACGAACCTCGTATAGTACCCAGCAAAACCAAGGAAGGACTTTAACTCTCGTAGGGTCTGGGGGGCAGGCCATGGCCTAAGAGCCGAAATCTTCTCAGGGTCAGTCTCGATGCAGTTTTCGGAGACTACATGCCCCAGATAATAAACGGACATCTGGAAGAAGACACATTTCTCTGGGAGATAGTTTCAACCAATACACTCAGAAACTAGAGAGCACCTTCATGAGTCTTTTCTCATGCTCCTCAAGGGTTTGAGAGAAGGCCATCGCATCATTGAGGAAGACTAGTGCATTTTTAGGTGGATATCCCCTATGCACCGTTCCATTAATCTTTGGAACATACTGGGGGCACGCCTTGAAGAAGGCGGTTGAACTCCCAAAATCCAAGAGGGCACACGAAAGCCATCTTTGGTGTGTCTGCTTTCTCGATCTTGATCTGGCAGTGTCCTGATTTTAAGTCGAGAACAAAATAGCATTGGCAGCCACTGAGCACTGAGCGTGTTTCCTCCAGATTTGGAAGGTTGTCTGCATCCTTTATAGTCTGAAGGTTTAAGCGTCTATAATCGATACACAACCGCACTTGGCCGTTATTTTTCCATAACACCACCATGGGTGATGCAAATGGCAACTTGGACTCCCTGATGATTCCTGCCTCATGGAGCTCTTACATGTGTCTCTGGACAGATTCAATGTCCTGTGTGTGTATTGGTCGAACTTGAGAGGAGTTTCATCTGAGAGTTTTATGTGATGTTTTACCTTATTGGTTTGGCCAAAGTCCAGGTCATGCGGCGCAAACACATCAGCATGTTGTTGAGCTGCTTAGTAATGCGTTGTTTCAATTAGAGTAGGATTGGGGAGTCACTGAAATTGAAGTGGACGGTCCACCTTGGGATTCAGTCATCCCAAGGTGGACTCTTGGGATGACTGAATCTCTGGAGGCCTTTGGAGGGGTCTGATTGCTTGGCTACACTATGTTATTTTAATAGGATGGACTGGTAAGCACTGACTTCTAAGATGGCCCACTTTGCGGGGATGACAATGTCATGGTCAGACTTGTTTCTTATGATGGCTGGAAGCTTATGGGGCTGAAGCTGGGGAAAGTTGACTACACCAGCTATTATTAGCAGACCACCTGGCAGGGGGATGATGATGGATACTCAATGACTGATTTCAAAACTGATTTCTCACTCTGAAGGCAGATGGCCAGAGCAACCCCTTCCACCACTACAGTTTCACTAGCGGAAATGTATGGGGACTCTTACCTTGCATTTTTACTACTCCCTGGCGGTTTTCACTTGCCTGTTTTCGTCTTAGCTCAATAACTTTAAAGATTGCTCTATAGCCATGTGGGAGGGGCTGGTGATGGGTTTCACCAGTTTCAGAGTATATGTCAAACAATACATCTAAAGTGTTAGTGCCTATGAGCATGAGGGACTATGAAGTGTCAAGGACTACCAAGGCAAGTGTGTTTACATCTATTGGCATCCCTGTGAAGTCTCTTGGGAAAGTTATTGTCATTTCTATTTAACCAAAGTAAGGCACTAACTGCCCATTTGCACCTTCCATCACTAAGAGGTGATGGATCGGATGAATCTCATGGTTGTAACTTGTGAGCCTGAGTCAAGAAGGCAGCTACCTTCTTTGCCTTTCACAGTCACTTGAGTTGTACTTTTGACACTGACCAACCGCTTGGGAAGTTGGAAGTTCTAGCTTCGCTCTGAGTGCCCTAAGCCCGAACATCTTTGTGTGTTGATATTCTTCAGCCCCTGTTTGTCCCACAACAGGAACTGTTAGCCATATAAAGGTACGTTAGAGTCATTTGGAGCTTCCCCCTTTGCTGTTTTTCCTCCAACTGCTTTCGCTTTACTGCCACCAAAGTGGGGTTAGCATGGTTTGTGCAGCACAGGGCAGTGTGGTCATCTTCGCCGCAGTTAAAAGCTTGGGTTTGTATGTCTGTTTCTTTTTAGTCTGTCTTTACATGTCTTCATCTATGTCATCTGGCTTTGGTGTTCTACTCTGAGGCTTCCATGCTGCTCCCTTGCTGCTAGCCCCTTTTGTCTTTTTCTGTGATGTGAACATTGTTAATTGGCTCTGCAGACTATCCACCTGGTTTCTCAGATCTTCAATAGCACTGAGGTTGTGAGGCAGATATTTTATTATATTTAGCTAAATCAAAATGTTGTCGAGGAT
The DNA here is from genome assembly GCA_001698575.1 of Mola mola. Lineage (NCBI taxonomy): Eukaryota > Metazoa > Chordata > Actinopteri > Tetraodontiformes > Molidae > Mola > Mola mola. Next base: position 4,386,025 of record KV751347.1, read on the forward strand.
ATGCTGTTTGATTAAGTGGCACTAGTAAATGAATTAAATTTGAAAATCAGCACAATTAGCAACGGATCATCTGTGGAGCCACAGCTAAAATCACATTGAGATTAAATGATAAGTAGTTACTTATATATTATCTGCACAAATCAGACCACAGCACTGCAAACAACATAAACATAATGGAAAATGGCAGCTTTCCCTTGCTTTAATTGAAAAATATGATACCACCATTAGTTTTGGCAGTTTTCAAAGAGGGCAACGGGGAGCTTGTTAGCGCAGAGCACAGTAAGAGTGGTGATTCCCACATTTATAACATCATTTGTGCCAGAGGAACACAGTACATCTATTTAATGTCCCGAGACTATAAAGGTAATTCAAATTGGCTCAGCTAAGTGATAGAGGGTGGCCTACCAGCATCACATATATTACTAACACTTTGGTTCCAATGTGCTGTTAAATTTTCAGATTGTTTTTACCCCCCGTGTTAAAAAAAGAAAAATCATTAATTATGTTCGGTTTTAAAATGCTGTATAAATTTAACAGTCTTTAAGGTCATTAATGTTTAAACTTGAATCACTTGTTATACTAGAGTAAAAAGAGCCTGCTGAAGGAAAGCTTATCCAAAGATGTCCTGGGTGGGAGCTGGAATTGAACTGAGTCCCAGCTGGCTGGCAGGTAGCATGACAAACAGGTATTGGACAGCCCACTGTCCCACTTACAGAACTGGCTTCAACAGGTATTAGGGGTATAAGTAATATCACTGAAATAAAAAAAAAAAAGAAAAAGAAAACAAATGTGTGTAGTTTTTTGTTTTTTTTTTAATTCTCCACATATTAGTGCTGTTGAAAATGTCAATATCTTATAGCTCAATGAAAATAAGACTAATGCCTTAACATAAAGACACAGTGTAGGGATTGAAATTGCCTGGTTGTTGTCATTATAATCCCTTCTATATTTGAAAAAATATATATGTATTTAATTTGGATTTCTGGGTAAAATATGAACTGCCAAAAAATGAATTTATTTTTGAAGCAGCCGCTTGGGAGAATAGTACAGTCCTTCAACTTGGGCATTAAGCCTCATAACAACATGCACATTCGATTCAAATGTCCTTTCAGCTCAAGTATTGAGTATTGCGTCACTTCTGTTTGTGTCTGGTCGTCTTGCTGTACCTTGCTAACTATCTGAGAGGGTTTTAACGACATTAATTGTTTAACTGCTTTGTATTGAAAGTGTAAACCCTGTACTTAAGCACCCTTTAGCCCGCTCTCATTTTAGTGAATTTATCGCTACTCTTCCAACCGTTCTGTGTCGCGCTAACCAACTCAGGTATTGTACCTGGCGCACAGCAATGGCTTCTCCCTCTCGTTCTCCTCTCTCTTGCTCAGTGTGTCACATGTTTAGTTATTCCTCTGCCTCATTTAGTGATAATGGTACCTGTACTAAGTGTAGTTTATTTGCTGCGTTGGAGGCGAGGCTTAGTGATTTGGAGGCTACGATCCGCACCTTGCAAACCAAACCAGTAGCTTCGCTAGCTAGCCAGCCCCCATTAGCCGGTGCGGGTCGACTGAGAGCAGCTCCCGAGCAGTCGGGAAACCAGGGAAGTTGGGTGACTGTTCGAACGAAGCATAGTCCTAAGCAGAAGCCCACGGTTCACCACCCACCCGTTCACGTTTCCAACAGATTTTCCCCACTCAGTGACGCACCCACTGAGAAACCAACTCTAGTAATTGGCAGCTCTATTTTGCGAAACGTGACATTTTCCACACCAGCGGCCATAGTCAAATGTATTCCTGGGGCCAGAGCGGGCGACGTGGAATCAAATTTAAAGCTGCTGGCAAAAAGTAAACGTAAATACAGTAAGATTGTAATTCATGTCGGCGGTAATGACGTTCGGCTACGCCAGTCGGAAGTCACTAAAGTTAATGTTGAGTCGGTGTGTGCTTTTGCCAAAACACTGTCGGACTCCGTAGTTTTCTCTGGTCCCCTGCCTAACCTGACCAGTGACGATATGTTTAGCCGCATGTCGTCGTTCAACCGCTGGCTGTCGAGGTGGTGTCCAGCAAACGACGTGGGTTTCATTGATAATTGGCAAACTTTCTGGGGAAGACCTGGTCTAATGAGGAGAGACGGCATCCATCCTACTTGGGATGGAGCTGCTCTCATTTCTAGAAATATGGCCAGATTTATTAGTCAGCCAAATTGACAATTCAGAGTTGAGGCCAGGAAGCAGAGTTGCAGTCTTACACGCTTCTCTGCGCTTCCTTTAGAGTCATCCACCTACAACCCCATAGAGACTGTCTGTCCCCCGTCCACATAAATTCACTAAATTCACTAAATCAAATAAGAGTTCACATAGGAACTTAATAAAAATCAACACCACTAATGAGGCAGTTTACAAAGTAAAGAGACTTAAATGTGGACTCTTGAATATCAGATCCCTATCATCTAAAGGTGTATTAATAAATGAGCTTATATCAGATAACAATATTGATTTATTCTGCCTTACTGAAACTTGGCTGTGCCAAGACGAATATGTAAGTCTTAATGAATCCACTCCTCCCAGTCACATTAACACACACATTCCCAGAGACACTGGCAGAGGTGGTGGAGTTGCAGCCATTTTCAATTCTGCCCTATTAATAAACCCTAAGCCCAAACAAAAATTTAGTTCATTTGAAAATCTCATTCTTAGCATTTCCGATCCAACCATGAAAACTCCAATTATGTTTGTTATAGTGTATCGAGCACCTGGACCCTACACTGAATTTTTATCTGAATTTTCAGAGTTTCTCTCAGCTTTGGTCCTCAAAACAGATAAAGTCATTATTGTAGGTGACTTTAATATCCATGTAGACATTGAAAACGACAGCCTTGGTACGGCATTTCTCTCACTATTAGATTCATTCGGCTTCTGTCAGTGTGTACAAGAATCAACACACACTTTTAATCACACCCTTGATCTTGTTCTGACATATGGCATTGAAATTGAGCATTTAAATGTCTCTGCGCAAAATCTGCTTTTATCAGATCATTATCTTCTAACATTTGAATTTCTGCTCATCAACTATAAACCAAGAGTCACTAGTTATTATAGCAGATGCATATCTGAGGACACTGTTGAAAATTTTAAAGAAATTATTCCCTCTGCATTAATTTCAGTGCCATATCCCAAAATAACAGAGGAGTCATATCTTAAATTTAGCCCCTCCCAGCTTGATCACCTTGCCGATTTCACTGCCGGCTCTCTACGTGCTTCACTCGATTCCATTGCCCCAGTTAAAAAGAAAACAAAACCAGTAAAGAGACTAGCTCCGTGGTATAATCTTAACACTCGCAAGTTAAAACAGAAAACTCATAAACTTGAAAAGAAATGGCGTTCCACTAAACTGGAAGAGCCACACATGGCCTGGCAGGATAGCCTTAAAGTATACAGGAAGGCCCTTCGCCGAGCAAGAAAAGACTACTATTCAGCGTTGATAGAAGAAAACAAGAATAAGCCCAGGATCCTTTTCAGCACTGTAGCCAGGCTGACTGAGAGCCATCATTCTATTGAACCATGCATTCCTAGAGCCCTCACCTGTAATGATTTTATGAACTTCTTCAATAATAAAATTAGACTTATCAGAGAAAATATCCTACACTCCACAGATTCCAGTTCAGCAACAGGAATTATAGAGGCTGTTATTAGTCCTGATGTGTGTTTGGAAAGCTTCCATCCAATTGACCTTAAGGAACTAACGACAACATTATCTTCATCTAAATCATCAACCTGTATACTAGACCCCATACCTACTAGGTTGCTCAAAGAGGTTTTACCCCTAATTAGAAATCCACTACTAAACATTATCAATCTATCCCTTGTAACAGGTTATGTGCCCCAGTCATTTAAAGTAGCTGTAATTAAACCGCTCCTAAAAAAACCTACCCTAGACCCAGAAGTTTTAGCCAACTATAGACCAATATCCAACCTCCCCTTTCTTTCAAAGATTCTAGAGAAAGCAGTAGCGAAACAACTATGTGGCTTTCTTCAGTATAATAGTCTATTTGAAGAGTTTCAGTCAGGTTTTAGAAAGCATCACAGCACAGAAACGGCATTGGTAAAAGTTACAAATGACCTCCTCACTGCATCTGATGCAGGACTTATCTCTATACTAGTCTTATTAGATCTTAGTGCAGCTTTTGACACTATCGATCATCACATCTTACTACAGAGGATGGAACACCAAATTGGCATTAAAGGATCTGCTCTAAGATGGTTTAAGTCCTACCTATCTGATAGATATAATTTTGTTCATGTTAATGATGAATCATCAAGATATGACAAGGTTAGTCATGGAGTCCCACAAGGTTCTGTGCTTGGACCATTACTATTTACTCTATATATGCTTCCTGTAGGTAAAATTATTAGAAAGCACTCCATACATTTTCACTGTTATGCAGATGACACACAACTATACTTATCAATGAAGCCAGATGAAACCCATCAGTTAGCTAATCTACAGTCATGTCTTAAGGACATTAAAAACTGGATGTTTCATAACTTTTTAATGTTAAACTCTGACAAAACTGAAGTCATTGTGCTGGGCCCCAAACACATTAGAGACTCATTATCCAGCAACATAGTTAATCTGGATGGCATTGCCTTGGCCTCCAGCACCACTGTCAGAAACCTGGGTGTTATCTTTGACCAGGAGCTGTCTTTTAAATCACATGTTAAACAGATTTCAAGGACCGCCTTCTTTCACCTCCGTAACATTGCTAAAATCCGGCACATCCTGTCTCAACAAGATGCAGAAAAACTAGTTCATGCGTTTGTTACTTCCAGGCTGGACTACTGTAATTCTTTATTTTCAGGTTGCCCTAACAAAATTTTAAAAACTCTTCAGTTAATCCAAAATGCAGCAGCGCGTGTACTGACTAGAACTAATATCAGAGACCATATTTCCCCCATACTGGCTTCTCTGCACTGGCTCCCAGTTAAATTCAGAATAGAATTTAAAATCCTTGTTCTCACCTACAAAGCTATTCATGGTCAGTCACCATCTTATCTTGAACAGCTCATAGTACCCTATCGCCCATCCAGAACCTTACGCTCCCAGGATGCAGGGTTATTGGTGATCCCAAGAATTTCCAAAAGTAGAATGGGAGGCAGAGCTTTCAGCTATCAAGCTCCTCTCCTGTGGAACTATCTTCCAGTCTTGGTACGGGAGGCAGACACACTCTCTGATTTTAAGAGTAGGCTTAAAACCTTCCTTTTTGATAAAGCTTATAGTTAAGGCTGGCCTATCTAGCCCTTAGTTATGCTGCTATAGGCTTAGGTTGCTGGGGGAACACTCCATGATTCACTGAGCTTTCTTCTCTCCCCCCTCTGACTCCGACTCCTTCTCTGCTCCTGTAAATGTCCATATCCTTACACTAACTTTACTTCTTCCCCGGAGTCGTTGTGCTTTACCATCCTGCAGGTTTTTCTAGGTCGCGGTGGGAGGTGCTGCTGTGGTCCTGCCTGATGCCCCCTGGCCACATTAGGAAAGGAGATCCTGTGACTTGGATCCTGTGACTTGGATCCTAGGCTGGATTTCCAAGTGCAAATCGGGACCCACAGATCACAATGGCTTCTGGATCAATAGACTACACCTGCTTCTGGACCACTACACTTCACATATCCCTGGATTTACAGATTCTACATACTCTTGGACTCAGCAACACCCAGATCTTCCTACATGGAGTACAATGACTCCTGGACCAACAGAGTCCACCTGCGTCTGGATCACTAGACTTTCCATACATCCGGACTCATAGAATCCACAGACTCTGGGACTCATGGATGTTTTATGCATTCTAAATGAACTGTTGTTATCATGTTTTTGTGTTCTGTACAAGTGACATTTATTGCACGTCTGTCCGTCCTAGGAAGAAGGATCCCTCCTCTGTGGCTCTTCCTGAGGTTTCTTATTTTCCCTGTTTAGGGTTTTTTAAGTTTTTCCTCACCTGGTTCGAGGGTCTAAGGGCAGAGGATGTCACATCTGTACAGTTTGTCAAAGCCCAGTGAGATAATGTGTAAATTGTGATTTCGGTCTATACAAATAAAATTTGATTTGATTTGATTTGAAGTGACAGTACAATAGGGCATTCACCACTACTCACAAGATGAAAGCAAAGTAAGGCCTACATGACAATTTGGAGAGGGATAGGTACAAAATCACATGTTTCCCATCTACAATACAATCACTGTTTGGCAGGGTTAACTTACATGTAGTATGCATTTGATAAGGAAAAAAATATATTATAAGAATGATCTTCAAAAGTGTAACATATCTGGAAGAGACATTGGATTATTACACACTTTCTAACAGCATCCACTTACAACCTACAATCAAGGATATGACAGTATGCTGTCTGCGCTGAATGCAGAGAAGGCTGTGGATAAGGACAGTACAATATTTGAACTGTTGAGTACTTCGACAAGAGTCTCCTATTGGTACAGGAAGAAAATATTTTTAACAGGTTGATATATAAAAAAGAACTAAGTACCAGATTCGAAGTGAGTGCTCATCTCAGCTGAAAAGAACTGCTTGCCAAATGTACTTTCTCCTGTCTGGCCCATAGACTTTAAATTGTGATGACATCAAGGATTTTTTAAGTCTAAGGAAAGTTTTACAAATCAGTATGAAACCTCCTTGCATTAAAAATTCATATTAGAAAGAGGCATACTTGACATGAATGTGAGGGGCTTTGACAACAGTTAGACATCTCTGAAAATTACGGTCTATGAGGAAACTGCTTTTTGGTTTATATGGGCCTTTTTAAGCTGCAATATCCGTCGGCCAATATTTACATAGCAAGTACTGTCATTTATTGCGTGGTATAAATGAACCAAACTCTCACTTTTGTCCATAGACACGTGGATTGATAGTGCCTCTTCATTGCTACTTTAGCTTGGATTCAACATGTGTCATTTAGTCTTTTTTGAATAAACTCTTAAAAGATTACTGTCAAAAATATACTCTATGGGGTCTCATCTTGTAATGCATTTAGACATGAAAACATCACTCATGTTAGCTTTAACGATAAAAAAGCCATCGAGGAAATATGGTTTCATTGGATTTGATCATGAACTGAAGGTCAGCTGAAGGAAACAACAAAGCAAACTGTTCTATAGATGCTGAGCCAAACAAGTTTATAGTATGATCTCAATTGAAAAAGTTACCATGAGAAAGAAAAGCCTGGAGAAAATGCCTACACTTCCCAGACAATTCTTTCAAACTCATTCCTCCAATGACATCTGTACCTTTCTTTGGTATCCTTCTGGTAAAGTGCTGCCTTTGGACTTTTAGACGAACATTACATTCCCGACAGCACTTGAAAGCCACATAAATCCTATTGCGTCCAGGAGGAGCCTAAACCATATAATGCGCAAAGGAGGGAAAAGGTCACGCAAAGTCCCATTTTGATGAATTGCGCGTCAATCTAGTAGTATCTATTATAATTTATGTTTTGTTTTGTTTGTTTTTTTCTTATTTTTTAACCGGCAGCATCTTGTCTCAGTCCTCATAAGACCGGACTGTTTTTGCTCTTTTTCTCTTCCCCCTCACATATTAGTTCCGCACCGCCACACAACAATTAAAAAACTAAATCTGTAGTTGACAGCTGCTCAAGATTAGAGGAGTGTCGCTTCTGGATTGAATGCTTCCACAGACTAATCCCCTGAAATCCACGACCCCCACTCTTTATTCCAATGGCGGGGACATGATAAAACATACAACACTTCAGTCACGTTTCTGTCGCTCCAGGGACTTAATACTTTAATCAGAAAAACATGCAGATACAAGCAGGAGGAATATCTGTATAGACTCACTTCAGGAAGACCGTATCCCCTTGTCGGACGGTGATATTGTCCATCACTTTGTTGTCGGATTGAGAACCCCCTTGGCCGCGGACCGGTAACCCTGCGGGCACAAAAAGCAAAATCCTCACAGAGAGAAGTGCGCATTTGGAAAAGTATCCTCGGAGAGACATCGTCTTCAGCTTTAGGAGGGGCAGGGACAAAGATAAATTAAAAAAAATATATATTTAAATATATATCCCACAGCCGGACAGTGAGTCAGTCTACCTCCCACTAACGGTCAAGGGGAGATTATTTACCCCCACTTCATCAATCTTAATCCAAATCTTGTCGCCAGGTATCCGCGGTGCGTAGGGGAGGACAAGACTCGACCTTATTTGACCACACTGTACCACATCCAGCCGCTTATTGCGTTCAGACAAACCAAATAAAAATTCCTCCCCCGTCTGTTTGCTTCTTTATCAAGTTTTGTTCTAAACACAAGAAGTTGTACGCACAAAATTAAACCTTCAGTATTTTCCAGTCCGCAGCCTGAATAAACATAGAGAACATAAAATGACGGCTGTCATGTCAAGTTAACATTTTCATCAGCTGTCATTAGTTCCTTCTCCGTTATCTGTGTATGTAGCTATTATGAGCATTTACCGTCCGCTACGTCACTGACTGACAGCTGGGGTGAGAGCAAAATGGATTCACATTGGGATCAAATAGACTCATGAAACAATACAAAAAAGAAACAATATTAATCGTGAGTTAGTGGCAGGAATGTTCAAATTCAAAAACCCTGCTACCCAAGCAATAAACTGTAAATTTATACTGCTCATTATGGCAATTTTTTATCTCTTAGCCTACTAATTACTAGTCTATTTGTAGAAAACCCTGCATATTGTTCTACAACAGTGGAAACAATCAACAACAAACCAGGAAGCACTTCGACAGCACAGACCTCCAGCAATGGTGAAAATCCCTCCCACAATCTGTCTCTGCAAAACATACTCCAAGTTCAGTTTTAGTAGGATATTTGATTGCCTTGACGAAGGTCAAATTTGTGAAATTACAAGCATATTCGTCTTATCTTGCAATGGTAATAAAGATACCAGGATCCAGACTGTGATCCAGATTACCACCAAAATCTAATAAATTGTTCCTTAGGCCATTTCCCAACTCTCTGTTTGCATGTACATGAATGAAAGGGGAGAAACAATGAATCAAGTGCAGTGATGATTGTAGGATGTAAAGTATGTAAAGAAAGGGGGGAGGGCGTTTGCAAGCACAAGGTAGAGGAAAAGGAGTTATTAACGCACAAGCTAAATAGGTGGTCTGCTTAGAGCTTCATCCTGATCCATGGGGAATTTTATCAAGATGGAACTATGGAATTGAACGATCTCCCCAGCCACTGATTGAGAGCTGAGTCCATCAGACCTTATTTATTTAGATTATTTATGGGGCCCAGCCATATCTGTGAGTAAGCCTGTCAATATTACTTAATCTGTTAATAGATTCTCAAAAATATTAAAAAGCCCAAGTTATTAAATTCAACTCCCTGTATTGTCTAACCAACATAAAAAAAAATCCAAGGGAAGCAGTTTGATATCATTAACCAAAACCAAGAGGAACTTCAAAAGCTAAAGTCAAGTAATTTACTATTGGTCCACAACCAAACATTTTTGCTATAATGTATTTCTAAATGTTGAGCAACACAGGATAAAAAAAACAGTAACCAGAGAATGAACAACTCCATAAAACAACTTTCTCAACATGCAAACATATTCTCTAATTAATCTTACATCTTTCACCATTGGATAATATCTTTCTTTATGGATAATTTGCATATACCAGCAAATGAATCAACACAGTTAATGTGATTTGAAGGAAAAAAAAAAACCCAAATCTCTGAAAGCAGAAATGTCAAATTGTCTGTCTTATAAAAGAAAAGTTGAATTAGATTGAAGAGCTTTGTACGTTAGTGGATCTTGCCCATAATCATGACTGATCTGGTATGGCCTTTAGTGGGTAAGCAAAGATTGGTCTTCCCATTTCCATGTAGTACAGTACATATCCTGTCTTGTCTGTTCACCTCCCCGATGATGTAAACTGTATGTACATGCATGCAAACTGCTTGAATGTATTTATGTTAATAACGAGTGGAATAAAGAGAACCATTTGCACCTATATATGCTGTTTGTGTAAAATCTGAAATTATTTAATTGTGTTTCTGACTCTAGTAAACGTGTGCTGCTTGTGCCACTTGGGTTTCACTACAGATGACTATTTACTATAATTATATCTTTTCAGTTAAATTTTTGCAATAAGGGCTGTTTTGTAACAGGTTTCATCAGCTTACATAAAAATGAAAAGAACCTTTATCATGGAATATGTTCTGATTTGATGGTAGATAAAACACTCTGTCAGTATTAAGGTCATGATATATTTGTGTGGATCACAAATACTGCCATCATTCAAAATAATTGTGCATTGTACAGTTGTGTTTTTCTTGCTATGAGGTATTAAAAGATATGCTGAGAAAATCGAATTGTTGACATTATGGACCTTGTGAACACACAAGTTTCCTAAATATCAGTTCAGTCTTTGGGTTTTCAGTTTATTTTCAGTCTGAAGGGTACTGTTTGTTATAGAGGCTGCTTGGAGCCCGAGATGAATGTTTGCACAAAAATTTAGCTGAGAATTCAGCATTTCACGAGCTGCATATGCTGGGTGCATGGTGCATCAGGCTACTCTGGTTGCATTTTAATAACAACTGAGAATTCTGTCATTTTTAAAGTTAGTGAAATAAGCAAAAGAAACATTGAAGAAACATTGATTCAACATGGATAATACTGGTATATCAAGTTAAGAGTGTTGTTGATGGTAAACCCAGAAATGTTTTGGCTAAAGATGTATGTGCAACGGTTCAGGAGTGCACTACACCCCCTACTGGTCTTCAGGAATTTAAAAGCATGTCTATTTTTATAATAACACATAATAATGTTCATAATCACACATAACTAAGAATTCTAATATACTAATAATAACAACAATACAAATTAATTTTGTATAGTAATAAATAAAAACAATAAGTGATCATATACACATATCACTCCTGAATGTCTTGTTCCAGTAGGCCACTTTTCATCAGGTTGCCATGGTTCCTTGACACCTGACACGGACCTTGTTGACCCTGGCGTTGTCCGAGCCAGTATGCTATCCTATTCATGATTGCACTCATATCCAAGGTAGATCTGAGATGTCTGTCCAGAAGACCATAATCCTAGGAACAGCTAAAATACTGCGCAGGACCCTCAGGCTCCCAGGCAAATTCAAATTTGCTTGTATACAAGTCTTTGAATTTACTGTCTTTGAACTGAAGAAGCCTTTCAGATGAGAGGCGAAACGTCTTCAAACAAGATAAGAAGTACAGTTGCTTCCTACTAAACACTCCAAGATTAAGTCCATTTACCATTATCAAAAGTACCTTGCGCATCTACGCTCAGGGTAATGACAAAACATCAGTATTCCTCTGATGACCTGTAAAAATTGTCCATATTTGACAAAGCATATGTAAGTAATGTTCAAATTTTCTACTGGAGGAAAAAGAAAAAAATATATTTTAGCTAATAATAATTTCTTCCATAATTATTCAAGTTTATGAATAACTTTTCTTAAAACTAGGGATACTGTGAACACTGTCACTGCCTTCTGTGTCTACAAGTAATGAAGCAGTGAGTATTAGACAAACAAAGAGCAAATGGAAAGAACAAGAGTGAAAGCAACCTGATGATGATGATGGTTTCTAAAGTCAAGTAATCATGCAGGCATAATGGGATGGTATGAATTAGAGGATCACAGGGAATAGTTGGCTGAAGGCAATAAGAGACAAACATGCTTCAAATAATGTCAGCATGTCACAGAGAAAAGTGGTTGAACTCTTTTGAATGCACTGGAGCCGACTGGACAGCTACCTGGCAGGACCTGTGTAAAGCTACAGTATTTGTTTGCTGTAGAAACACATTTACTCAATTCAATCCCACCCTTTTCCTTGAAGTAGAGTTAAAAAAAAAAAAAAAAAAAAAGATTCCTAGTAGGCCTGAAGGCAACAAAGGATCTTTATCTCTTGTAAATTGCATAGAATGGCAGAGTGAAAGACTGACAGACAGATGATTGTTGGTGATGTTTAGTGAGTAAGCATGTTACTGCTCCTCAGGTTTCTATGGGACTGACTGTCTAATCAGCATAATGACTTTAATGACCATTATAAAACTAATCCTCTTTGCATGTCAATCAAACTGTGATGGTAAATAGAAGAGAATATTGCAAAAGAAGGCAGGTGACGATTTTGTGTGACTGCCACTTTTCAGCATTTGATAGTATTCATCAGCTGGTGATAATGCTATCAAATCAGCAAAATGCGCTGATATGTACGCTTCTAAGAAGAATGCATACCATTTAAAGACTTAAAGCATTAATGTTTTTCGAGTGATGGTTGATATAGTTAGCAAAATATTTCACATCTGGTTATTTAAAGACTTGAATGACTTATTATGTATGTCTTTTGGAAGTGGACTTGAGGACTGATATCAACTTTGCTCTGCAGTACTTTCAATCTGCAATATGTCAAACTTGTATTGTGCTGCTCAAACATGTTAATGGAGTTTTTGGAAATGGTTTCAGCAGTCTCCACATCTCATCACATTGAAAGTTGGCCTTTTTGTGTCAGAGAAACATTACCCTTCATACCCGACCCAACATGGTTGTACATTTTCAGCTGTCTGTTACCTCATGGTCATTGATTCCAACCCATTCTCCATCACTGCTGTGATACTGGTCTTGTTGATAATGTCTTTTGTGGTACTGGAAAACCGAGAGCCATCTCCATGACAACTGAACAATCTTCATCTACAACAAAAGCGTAGACCGAACTTGAGTTAAGAATATTATTTAAAAAAAAAAAAAAAATCTGGTGGATTTTTTAATGCAAATCAAACTGACAAACTCGGTGACTTCTCCTTGAAGTTAGCTTTTTGTTTAAAATTGTAACCCTTATTTGTGGATGCAGCAGCTTGTTCTGGGGGCAATGGGCAGGCTACAGTATTCTTAATTTCTTCAGTCTTCTTTAATTGCACCAACCAGCAAAACAGTACATGTGCACATGCTACTAGCTTGCTCATCACATTTCTATTCACCTTGCATTTTCTAAATAAACACAGCAGGGTGGAACTAACATCTTCCCACAGGCAAAGAGAAATAAAACATTTTAACAAAGGACAAATAAAAGCACAAATAAATAATAATTAAA
>KV751347.1:4399190-4414595 GCA_001698575.1 Mola mola
GCTTTATCTAATGTACAAAACAATGATGTGGAATAATATCAAAAATACAATTTAAGTAGACTTAAATAATAAAAGAATATACTGTGCACAGTAGCTGTTGTTACAAATCAATGTCTGTGCAAACCATTTTGATAACTACAAAATACAAAAAAAATTAAATAAAATAACCTTGAAGTAGATAAAGATGAACAAATACACATATACAGTCTGTATGCAAAGAACAGAGATTCAGATATGATTTTTCTTAAGAGACCAATAGAAGATACAGTCTTTGTTGTAAACGCTTGACTAATAACCCCATAATTCTTCAGACAACACTTTCTTTTTTGTTCCTTTTCAATGTCCAAAGCATTTGTTGAGCATACTTATCTATTAGGATTTTTATATCACAACCTTCCAGCCTTTTTCTTTTTCAAAGCATGTGCCTTTATCTTGTCAGTATTCACAGACACATTACCTGCATTTAGGTACTTGTAAACAGGTGCTTTGCAATTCTTTCAAACATAATGTTATATATCAGAAAGAACTAAATTAAACACCCTGTATGCTATTGGCTTTTGTTGTCTTGGTAGATGAATACAACTTGGTTAGATCCTCTCAGGCGACAAAAACATGCTTTCCCTGATCGGCAGCAGTACCTTTCACAGAGTGATTTACACTTAAAGTGGTAGCCAAAGGCCAGATATGCATGAAATGGATCATGCTGGAGTTCTGGACAGCAAGTTAAATGGATCTGCTAGTCTGTGCTGTAAGTCCTCTTGATAACCTCCAGATGGTCATTCTCTATCTTTAAGACTCCAATTGTCTACAAGCTGTGGTAATGAGGTCTTTGTCATTGGCATTAATGTAATATCACTGCACAGACTGCAGGGAGACCCACAATAGGAGCATCTAAGCATGGAATACAGCTGGACACATCAAAATACTGTATGTGCTGAGATGCTGTGCACACCGCAAATAAATCCTGATGATTAAAAATGTGTGGTAAATTGTCCATGCATTGATAATACACTACACACTACTTCTACAGTGCAGAATTAAGCTCACTGTATAATTGGATCTCAAGAGAGCATGGTGAGGAAACAAAAAAGACAAATTGAGTGTGTGAGAGTCCAAGTAATTGCTGTAAGTGGTGGAGCACCTACAAAGCAAGCATCTGACTTGGAGTTTGTACTCTTGGAGAAAAACAATAATGAAGAGTGAGTAAACCCTGGTGATAACAGCTGCGGGAGAGGCTGTGTGGCTTAGTGGGCTGCATGGGACATGCTTCCAACTGGCACCGAGTCAGAGGACTAACTTGCCTGGAGGCTCCACCTCTTATCCATGACACTCACCATGAGTAACCATTTGTCAAGTTCTCAATCACAGTGGGCTCAACTAATCAACAACAAAACCCTGAGAGGAAGTGACCATTACTTCTCAAAAGAGATTGATGCTGGGTGAAATCTTTTTTTTTACCCTTTAGCAATGTCTTTCTGCAAAACAAGTTTATATTTACAGTGACATGTCCTCAGCTATCAGCTGATTTAACCCACCCTCATCTCATTTTGTTCTTTCTTTCTACATGACAGCTTTCGAAGGAAATTGATATGTAGCCATATAACATGATATGGCAGCATATGGGCAGCACAGTGGTGCAGAGGTTAGCACTGTCGCTTCACTGCAAGAAGATCCTGGGTTCAATTCCGGGTCAGGGCATCTCTGTGCGGAGTTTGCATGTTCTCCCTGTGCCTCCGTGGGTTCTCTCCGGGTACTCCGGCTTCCTCCCACAGTCCAAAAACATGCAAACTGGGGGTTAGGTTTAATGGTCACTCTACATTGCCCGTAGGTGCAAATAACAGTGTGAATGGTTGTTTGTCTCTATATATCAGCCCTGCGATGAACTGGCAACTTGTCCAGGGTGTACCCCGCCTTTGCCCGAAGATGCTGAGATAGGCTCCAGCCCCCCTGCGACCCCTAACGGGATAAGTGGTAGAAAATGGATGGATGGATGGATGGCAGCATATCCCTATAAAACAACTATAAAAGGTCACCCTAAGTGAAAAAAAAAATCTCCCTTTTGACAACGGATTAACTGAGTCACACAGGTCAAAGCATTTCAAGGCATAAACGCACACAGTATGTACAAAACACTTTATCTCTTAATGTCTTAATAATTCGGAGTGCTGGAGAACAGCTCAGTATTTATTAATGACACCTGTTTGGGTATGTCTAACTGCACCACTTTCTTCGTGGAAGACTCAAGAGATAAAAAGTTACTAAAATATTTAAAAATGACTAAACGGAGCAATGACAAAAAAAAAAGGAGAAAAAAAAGTTCATAACACTACTACAACACTACTACTACGTACTTTAATAGCATATAAGGTTAGGAAACTTATAGCAGTATTTCAGTCTCATTATATGCCATGATATCAGAATTGAAAGTTAAGTTTCCTTTTTTCATTCTTTTAGGGGTCTTGTAACTGTTACTACTACTATTACCACTGCTACTACTACTGCTACTTCTAATAATTATGATAGCAATAATGTAGGTTTTTTTGCATGATATTTTCTGACAGTGATCTTACTGTGGACATCTGATGACATGTTTCATAATGGTTTGTAGCCTGTTTTCACAGTGTGGACTGTACTTAAATAGATCATTTTGATTAACTGCAGAGTTGGTCTTTTTTTATTAGCTTTTCCCATTATTATTTATGACAACATTGACTGACATTTGAGTTTACATGCACACAAATATTCTGGTTACTGAACTTATTAGCCTGGTTACAGTCAGATCAGGGGCAGACCTGTTTACATGACAATGACCGGCAATACCCCGATCATGTTCCTGTATACTTGAAACCCTGTAGTGCCCGCTAACTAGCCCAAGTACGCATGCACGCATATGAAGAATCGTTGAAAAATACGTGAAGTTGTAGCTGGTGTGATGTTGTTTATCATATGCTTTCTTGTTGTAGGAGGCTTTCAGTGTTTTCCATTGCTGCCTAGCCTGTTCAACCATCCTAATGAAGCCAGCATCTGACAATTTATCCGCTACGGCTTTAAATAAATAATTATTTCAATGTTTCTTTCCATGGAAGTTATGTCCATCTTTTTCATACAGCACAGGGGCAACACAACCTTTTCCAAGGAATGACAACTTTATACCTTTCCGTATGCACATGTGTGCAAGAGCATAAACATCAACACCCAGCACACCAAAAAGGTTGGTACTAATCTCTCATTCATCAGCAAGTCTAAAATTGGCAATAAATGTGTACAACAGACAGTTCAAACTGATATTTCACCATCCACCTATGTTTTCTGCAGCTATCCTGCAGCTGGCCATCTGAATACTTGTGGGGTCTGGTGTATGTGTTTCTATGCTGCTAACTATTCCTTCGTCTGACAGGATCGTCTTGAGCCGTCCCGAAAACGCAAGCTTTTTTTTTAACTTCACTGATCAAGTTGAAAAAAACAACACAAAAATAAGTGGCAGTTTGAAAGCAACAACTCCTCCACAACTCTAAGTAAAGGTCTTTTTTTTTTTGCCACACTGTTTGTTCCAGCTGGAATGTCTTTTCCCTTTTAGCTTAAATTCCTGCGTTTTTTGGACGAGTACTGACAACTGGACAAGACAAAATGTACCCAAACAACAGTTACAAGCTGAGAAAGCCCTGTAAGCAGCGATAAAAAGGAGGAAGTAAAAAGGAAATGAAAAGCCAAGTGAGAAATTGCAAATGAAATGATGGAAGGAGCATGGTAGCAGTGCTAGAACCACACAAACATATAACCTGGACACTTTTATGTTACCCATCAATGCATCCATCTGACGATGATTCAGCAGCTGTGCTTTTTGCATACTCTGTACAATGACAAAGGGGTCATTGAGATTAAATGCAAACCTGAGACGTGTCTCTTACTTGATGAGGCCTGTCAAGGCAGTGAGAGAGTGAGGAATTGTGCTGATGTAGAAACAGGAATGTGTCAGATCTTCCTCGGTATGCCAACACATTATATAGGTTCGTGGAGTGGAGTCAGGGTGGATGTTCCTCCAACACTTCAGCCTTGTCGTTGGTGCGGGACAAAGGTGCTCAGTATGATTAAGTGGTTAATTAAAATGGAGGTTTCTGGTTCACAGGCTTTGAAACAACAAGCATCTTCAATCAATCCCAATCAATATGATCTGATAGTCTTTTCACAATGACGTGCATTCACAATTTGCAGAATCAATAGCTATGTTTACATGGACACAAATATTCGAAAGAAAGGGCTTATTAGAAAAAAAAGCTTAACGTAAATACAGTAGTGTTCAAAATAATAGCAGTCCAATGTGACTAACCAGATTAATCACTGTTATTAGTATATTTTTTATTGCTACATGGCAAACAAGTTACCAGTAGGTGCAGTAGATTCTCAGAAAACCAACAAGACCCAGCATTCATGATATGCACGCTCTTAAGGCTGTGCAATTGGGCAATTAGTTGAAAGGGGTGTGTTCAAAAAAATAGCAGTGTGGCATTCAATCAGTGAGGTCATCAATTTTGTGAAAAAACAGGTGTGAATCAGGTGGCCCCTATTTAAGGATGAAGCCAGCACTTGTTGAACATGCATTTCTCTTTGAAAGCCTGAGGAAAATGAGTCGTTCAAGACATTGTTCAGAAGAACAGCGTACTTTGATTAAAAAGTTGATTGGAGAGGGGAAAACTTATAAAGAGGTGCAAAAAATTATAGGCTGTTCAGCTAAAATGATCTCCAATGCCTTAAAATGGAGAGCAAAACCAGAGACACATGGCAGAAAACGGAAGACAACCATCAAAATGGATCGAAGAATAACCAGAATGGCAAAGGCTCAGCCAATGATCAGCTCCAGGATGATCAAAGACAGTCTGGAGTTACCTGTAAGTACTGTGACAGTTAGAAGACGTCTGTGTGAAGCTAATCTATTTACAAGAATCCCCCGCAAAGTCCCTCTGTTAAAAAAAAAAAGGCATGTGCAGAAGAGGTTACAATTTGCCAAAGAACACATCAACTGGCCTAAAGAGAAATGGAGGAACATTTTGTGGACTGATGAGAGTAAAGTTGTTCTTTTTGGGTCCAAGGGCCGCAGACAGTTTGTGAGACGACCCCCAAACTCTGAATTCAAGCCACAGTACACAGTGAAGACAGTGAAGCATGGTGGTGCAAGCATCATGATATGGGCATGTTTCTCCTACTATGGTGTTGGGCCTATTTATCGCATACCAGGGATCATGGATCAGTTTGCATATGTCAAAATACTTGAAGAGGTCATGTTGCCTTATGCTGAAGAGGACATGCCCTTGAAATGGGTGTTTCAACAAGACAATGACCCCAAACACACTAGTAAACGAGCAAAATCTTGGTTCCAAACCAACAAAATTAATGTTATGGAGTGGCCAGCCCAATCCCCGGACCTTAATCCAATCGAGAACTTGTGGGGTGACATCAAAAATGCTGTTTCTGAAGCAAAACCAAGAAATGTAAATGAATTGTGGAATGTTGTTAAAGAATCTTGGAGTGGAATAACAGCTGAAAGGTGCCACAAGTTGGTTGACTCCATGCCACACAGATGTGAAGCAGTTATAAAAAACTGTGGTCATACAACTAAATATTAGTTTAGTGATTCACAGGATTGCTAAATCCTAGAAACAAAAAAGTTTGTACAAAATAGTTTTGAGTTTGTAAAGTCAACGGCAGACACTGCTATTTTTTTGAACACACCCCTTTCAACTAATTGCCCAATTGCACAGCCTTAAGAGCGTGCATATCATGAATGCTGGGTCTTGTTGGTTTTCTGAGAATCTACTGCACCTACTGGTAAATTGTTTGCCATGTAGCAATAAAAAATATACTAAAAACCTGGATTAATCTGGTTAGTCACATTGGACTGCTATTATTTTGAACACTACTGTAAATCAACGTTCAGATTCTCTGAGCAGCTCTGTAGCAGCTTGTTGATTGGACATCTCATTAATAACATGCAGGATTATCGATTTTTCCTCGTGTGGAGGATGAGCTCACCTTCTCTGTGCCCCGCTTCTTCTCCCGCGGACGATTGAGCTTGACCTGGCGGTCCACCAGGATCTTCTGCCAGTACCTCTGCTCATGGTCACCTTTCAGAGGCAGTGAAGAGCTGGTTGAGATTTTAACCATAAAACAGTAATGCTTCATCCGTTATGGAAGGTCCTCCTCAGTCTTCCCGGCAGGGTGAAGAAGCTCACCTGAGAGGATCTCCAGCTTCCAGCTGTGCTCCTTCTGCAGCTCTGCCCGGGCGTCGCTGACCACCTGGGCGTCCTCTGGGGTGAGGAACCGGACGTGACCTTCCCCGTCTCCTTCCAAGATGTCCACGTATGCCACCGGTGACAGCTTGGAGAGCGCGTCCTGCGCGACGCAAACGAGCACAAGGACACGTGAGGGTGATTCAGTGACATCTTTGGTTTTCTAATCCTGACAGTTTCATTCCCAGATGTGACTCGACAGCTTTCGGCAGGTCCAATACAAAGCAGCACTGTGATGTTCTAAGCAGAAACGTGTAAATGTAGAGATTCTGTACTTTGATGAACTTCCTCCCTGCCAGCGGCTTGTTGTCGCTGATCTTCATGATGACTCCGCTGACGAACTGAGGGCCTTGACTCATCGCCTTCTCACTTCTGTCGCTCGATTCCTCTGGAAGAGACCGTAGGGTGACACCGTTATATCTCACACGCCATGATAGAACCCCAGCAGTAAGTACTGAAAAATAGGCGTCTCGCTGTACAAACTTCTGTCTCAAATCGTCAGGTAAGATGGGAGGAGTTTCATCGTACCACTGTTACATCAAGTTAGCAACTGATGCTACTTTTCTCATCTCGCCTCATTGAAACATGGAGAAAAATGTCTCTTCCAGACAGACGAGCTCTCAGAAGCCCCCATGTAGCGTCTGAGTGTGGTGTCACCGGGGCTTTGGCATGAAACGGTAAAAACGTCTCCGTGATGAGTTCTGCCTGCAGACGTTTGGCTCACGATGAAACCGTAAAACACTGGAGCAAAGACGACGGGAAAGCCGAACGGTCATCCTAAAGTTAGGAGGATGCGTTCATGTTTCTTATCTCAGGACGCTGACGCGTTCAACATGGCTTTGTGAGGTCAGCAGCTGAGCTAATGTCTGAACAGAAACAGAATCAGCTCACAAATCACTGAAAACATAAGCCTTTCCTCTGTGTTCATTTCACGATGTTAAAACGAGCCGCGTGCACACGGATCCACAAGATGCAGCTAATGCTGGATTCAGAGATTAGGCTTTTCTAAATTGATGGTGATATGAACAAAGTAGATATTAACTCTCTGCTGACCAAGACAAGTTTAGAGTCTCGTACTGAAACGCATGACTTCTACTATCGTTGTGGGGTTTGCTGCCCTCTACTGGTGTTAGCATGCAGCTGATCTGAGTAGCAGCTTTGCTATGCTTGGTTCAGTCCCTGGCCTGAGATTCACGGATCGCCATGGTAACGCGCATGCGTGAATGGAGCAGTGATGTCATCATCTCAAGAAGATACACTGATTTATGTCTACACAGCGACAGCAGCGTTTGTGTTTTCTGCTCTCAATGCTCTGTTCAAGTGAAAGGAGCGGCTGTGGCCCGCAACGCTGCAAACACTTCATCTAAGTTCTTAAGTCTTCCTGTTTTCAAAATAAGAGCCAGTGACAACAACTCCAGTCTGAACTGGGATCAGCGGGGATGAGACTCACGTCTTCCACCTTCTGCTTCCACCTCCGTTCGACTCCTGTTCGCCAGCCTGTTCATGCACTTCTTCAGGGACATCATGCTGTGCTTCTGCAGCGTCAGATACTCGTCCTTCAGGCTGAGCCACGTCCTCCTGATCGCACACACAGCACCGTTATCCTCTGAGCTCCTGCATCACTGCTGGTGTGTGATGTGAAAGGGATGCACGCTCTTACTTTGACAGGACCCGCAGGGGGATGACTTCCTCCCCGATCTTCAGCTTCTCCTTGTGCTTCTTCTTCCTCTTCCTCTTGGCTTTCAGGGTGGAGTCTTCCTGGTTTTCCTTCCCGTCCTCGACGCCCCTCTCCGTGTCTGAGGAGGGGAATTCCTTGGTGAGCACAACCCGGCCGCGTCACTATGGTGAAAACAGCTCGTCACGTGATTGACCACTTACTGCTCTGTGCCACATCTCCGCCGCCGCTCTCCCGGGTTTTTCTCATCTTGGCTGGTACCTCGCTTTCCGATCCCTCGGCTGCCTGCGACCGCCGTCTCTTTTTCTCCAGTTTGCCCGGCCTTTTCTCCGCGGCCTCTGGCTCAGACTCCGCCCCTGCTGCCGGGCGCCGCCTCTTTGGCTCGGGCGGCTCGGCTTCCATCAGCTGCTCTTTGGCGTCGTCAGCAGGAGCCTGAGCGACGGCTTCTTTCTTCTTCTTCTTCTTGCGCTTTTTCTTCTCCTCTTCTTCACCTGCAGTGAACGAGAAGCCGAGGCGTTGAACACGAGTCGGGGATCGACGGCCAAGAGGAGAATTTACAGATTCTACATACTCTTGGACTCAGCAACACCCAGATCTTCCTACATGGAGTACAATGACTCCTGGACCAACAGAGTCCACCTGCGTCTGGATCACTAGACTTTCCATACATCCGGACTCATAGAATGCACAGACTCTGGGACTCATGGATGTTTTATGCCTTCTAAATGAACTGTTGTTATCATGTTTTTGTGTTCTGTACAAGTGACATTTATTGCACGTCTGTCCGTCCTAGGAAGAAGGATCCCTCCTCTGTGGCTCTTCCTGAGGTTTCTTATTTTCCCTGTTTAGGGTTTTTTAAGTTTTTCCTCACCCGGTTCGAGGGTCTAAGGGCAGAGGATGTCACATCTGTACAGTTTGTCAAAGCCCAGTGAGATAATGTGTAAATTGTGATTTCGGGCTATACAAATAAAATTTGATTTGATTTGATTTGACATTTAAAAATGGAAACTGGAGCTAGAAAAGGAACAGGTATTTATTCTGATGGAAACTTAGGCAAAGCAATCGATGCAATTTGTTAAAATAGAAATTATTTTCCGATCAAGAGGGGTGGTTTATGCTGATCCTTATTCCAAACCGCATCCATGTACATATTTATTTCGATCCTGATTTCCTGTTTGGGGTAAAATTACCCTCACTGTGCATGGGTCCCTCATGTCCTCCCGCTCTCTCCTCTTGCAACGCTGGAACATTATGCATTGCAGAGCCCGTAGCTTGATCACATAGAAAAGTAGAAACAAAAATAGGGCTTTCAGAACCTGGCGCAGGTGCATTCTTTAAGAGTGTGGAGTTTAAATCGCAAGGACTTAACTTCTTCAACTTCTTCTACCGTTTTTTCAGAGAAATTAGACAAATCTGCGCATGTCAAAATGCTGCTCTTCTGATTAAAGCTTGGTGCATGTATATGCACGTCATGATCGGATTATTTGATTTAGCCTCCATATAAACAGTGGATTTGGAATTTCCATTCCCTCAAATTTTTAATCTGATTAAGAAATTTTGCGCATGTAAACATAGCTATTTAGTTTCGTTTCGTTTCGTTTTCTGCCACTTATCCGGGTCCGGGTCGCAGGGGCAACAGTTTGAGCAGCGAGATTCAGACGTTCCTCTCCCCGGCCACTTCCACCAACTCCTCGGGGGGACACCAAGACGTTCCCAAACCAGCCGAGAGATATAATCTCTCCAGCGTGTCCTTGGTCTGCCCCGGGGTCTCCTCCCGGATGGGCATGCCTGCTCTACTCTGAGCCTCTCCCGGATGTCCGAGCTCCTCACCCTATCTCTAAGGCTGAGCCCAGCCACCCTGCGAAGGAAGCTCATTTCGGCCACTTGTATTCGCAATCTCATTCTTTCGGTCACTACCCAGAGCTCATGACCATAGGTGAGAGTTGGGACATAGATTGATTGATAAATTGAAAGCTTTGCCTTCTGGCTCAGCTCTCTCTTCACCACAACAGACCGCTTCAGCGTCCGCATCACTGCCGATGCTGCTCCAATTGTCTGTCAATCCCCCGCTCCATTTTCCCCTCACTTGTGAACTAGACCCCGAGATACTTGAACTCCTCCACTTGGGGAAGCGACTCTCCCCCGACCCGGAGTGGGCAATCCACCCTTTTCCGGCTGAGAACCATGGCCTCAGATTTAGAGGTGCTGATTTTGAAAAACATAAACATGACTGAATTATAAATTAGATTGACAATTTTGTTCCCATGAAATGAAAATAAATGAATTATAAGCGCTGTTCCTATATACTGTACCCCACCACTCCCCAAGTATGTAGTTCATTATTTTTGTAGGTATGTGTGTGTCTGTGTTTGCATGCACCTTGCCATTCCCTACAATATATAAAAGAAGTTTGGAGAGTTTCCTGCTGTGGTTGACCGTGTGTGATTTTATTGTGCCCGATGATAAAACAGAATTAATGTGTCTGTGTGATGAAGTTAAAATTAACATTTAAACACACTTAGAGAGTACAGCATGATATTTTAGATGTCCCATGACATGACAGTTTGCAATGCATTTTACCCCCAGGTTCAGCTAGTGTCTAAATTTTATAAGATACGTTGATTTACAGTTCGTACTGCTGCTACATCTATTCTATCCAAAACAGGCCAATTGGCTTTAAAACACTAGAATAAAACTAAAATGCTAACTTTAAAGCCTACTAATTGATGGTAGTTAATAATTGTATTCTAGCCAATTGTCAGCTCCATCGTGAGTGTACTTTATCAAGTGTTGAGTATAGATCATACTGTCCATAAGGTCGGCCTGCAGCTGAATAAATACTAAAGGCAGAAAAGCGGAAACACGCAGGCAATGCAACCAAACACAGAAACAAGCTCTTTCTGACTTGTAATGACCGATGAAAAACCAACTTATAGCCACATTACTACCTCTTGAACTGGAGTTTAGAGCAGTACATGAAGGGAACTCAAGTAAGTGATGAGCACAACTACCACTCGCTTGCTGTTGCAGTGGTTTGTAACTGTAAATATTCATCAGTAGTGTTGGGAAATTATCTAAAATATGAGGGGTTTTTTGCATTGTGATGGGATTTATCTGACATTTCAAATACATACATAAATAAATAATTGCATGTGAAACACCCAATGATGGTTATGCTGTGCCAATATGTGGCTGTTTTCTGTTTTGTATTTTAAGGAATTTCTACCGTGTTTGTGTGTGTGGTTATGTAATGTGTGTTTTCAGCCCATGTCGTGTCAAATTGAAGATGTTTTCTAAATGTAGGTACTTGTGGTTTCTTTACTTATGTGTGTTTCCTGAAGTTGCAGTGGGCAGTGCTTTGAGTTAATGGAAATGTCAGCATGAGAATATGTCTCCAGTAACAATGTGAACATGTGGATGTAAGCAATACAACTAAAACTGATTAATAATCAACCAAAATATAAAACCTGATCCAATGATGGTTACTTTAAGGGCTAATCAAAGTCATGAGGATTTGTTATCCTGTAGGAATATATCTGGAGTAAATTAATCCTCCACAAAATTCATTATATCCCAAAGTCAGTCAGATTTATTCAGTGGGGATGACAATTTACAATGGAGGTTTCCAGTCTGAATCTGGAAAAACATCAAATGCAATAATATCTGACTGCCATAGTACTATCGTGCTTAATATCAGTTGTACCCTTAAGTTTGCACTGTGCAACTAGCAATGTATGTATGAATGGGCACCACAGCCACTTCAATGCTATTATTTTTTTGGAAACTGATGATGCGCTTCTCTGTTCATTGGTTTTTCTATATCAATGCCCATTTCATATGTCCACTAAAAGAACTTTCAAATTAAAAGTTGCAACATCATTTGCAAGTTAATGCTGTCTATAACTCCACATTTAGCTTCAAGAAATGAAAGGGTTTTTTTTGTTGTATATTGTTTTTTTGCCATCAGATATTTTCAGGCAACAAAACAAGAGAAAGGGCTTGCCTAGATTAGTGATATTTTCTTTTAAACAATCTAAAGTTGATTAAAGAAGGGTCCAATTTCGACTGATAGCACTGTCATTCAAAGAGCTGTTCTCTGCATTATGTCAGTGGTTCCCAAATGTTTTGCACGCTGGCCCAATCAAGGCGGTCCTTGGGATTCTGTGACATTCCAAGATTTAATACCCCTCTTCTCGGTCTTGGTGTTTAAGCTGAAGGCAACTGGACTTGCATTCGTTAGTTCTTTGAAGACGTTTCGCCTCTCATCCAAGAGGCTTCTTCAGTCCAGTTCTGAGGAACTGAAGAAGCCTCTTGGATGAGAGGCGAAACGTCTTCAAGGAATTACAAACGGTCAGTCCAGTTGCCTTCAGCTTAAACACCAAGACCGAGAAGAGGGGTATTAAATCTTGGAATGTCACAGAATCCCAAGGACCGCCTTGATTGGGCCAGCGTGCAAAACATTTGGGAACCACTGACATAATGCAGAGAACAGCTCTTTGAATGACAGTGCTATCAGTCGACAGTTGCCTTCAGTTGAAACACCAAAACTACCATGACCTGGATGACTGAGAATCTTCACAGACATACCCCTCTTTTATTTCTCAGTTTGCACTTCCTCAATTCCTTAACTTCTGTCATCTCCTCTCCTCACTTTTTAGTCCCTCCTACCGGATATTCAACACAGAAGAGGAAGTGACAGAAAGTCCTTGGGTATTCATATGACACCTGTGTGATAAAAAATAATCTGCTGCAGTGAATATAAAAAATAACTGTAGCACATAACTGTTACACTTTAACACCTTTGCCGTTTAACTTTCTATCATTTAGAAGACGACTGAATAAAAATTCCAGAAAATTATGCTGTTCCCTCTAGTGCAGCTAACAAATGTTTAGGGCGCACTCACACTAGACCATCTGTACCAAGCCCAGAAACATCAAGTTAGTCCAGTGAGTTTGTATAGTGTGAGCACTTCGTCCTTTGGTCAAGAGTGGTACACTGCCTTGTTACACATGCTAGGCACAAGAATGGGTTTGCAATGCAGACACGACAATAAAACTGAATGTTTCCCTCGTCTCCTGCTGTCTTTGCAAAAAATCAATCGCCATATTGCATAATCAATAAATCTGCGAGGTCTGTATCTGAACAAAAAGACTCCAAAAATCCAGTAAATTTGCAGTCAAGTTCTCTCAATGTAATGACATATGTACTGTACAAGATGTAACAGCGTTCACGCACAGTTGTGCTCAGAGAAATTTGATTGTACAATTACCTATAATTTTAGCGCCACTGTCAGATAATTCAGTGTAATTTGATTGAAATGTAGATTATAAATACTGTATATAATAGGTCAGTTAATGTCCCTGTCCTTGGTACCTTTTGCGTCTAGATTTGCTGCAAGGGGCCATGACAAAACATTAATAGCTGATGAGATGGAATGACAATCAAATCACAGCCCGACAAGTGAGGAGGGAGTTGGAGAGGCTCCATCAGGCAAAAGCTGCTGGACCGGACGGCATCAGCCCTCGAGTGCTGAGGGCGTGTTCCTGCCAGCCAAGCGGAGTGCTTCAGCACCTTTTCAACCTGAGCCTGCACCTCCAGAGAGTCCCAGTGCTGTGGAAGACATGCTGCCTGGTCCCAGTGACCAAGACGAGTCCTCCGACCGCCCTGAACGACTACAGGCCCATAGCACTGACCTCCCACATTATGAAGGTCATGGAGAGGCTGCTCCTGGCACATCTCAGACCACTGGTATGCCCATCACAGGACCTGCTGCAGTTTGCCTACCAGCCCCATGTTGGTGTAGATGATGCCATCATCTGTCTGCTGCAGAAGGCACATTCTGCATTGGACAGACCCAACACCACTGTCCGCATCACCTTCTTTGCCTTCAACACCATCCAGCTCAGGCTACTGAAGGCGAAGCTGGAGGACATGCGAGTGAATTCTTCTCGGATTGCATGGATCACGGACTACCTGTCGGGCAGACCGCAGTTTGTAAGATTAGACTCAGACTCAGACTGAGTGTCTGAACGTCTGATCTGCAACATCGGGGCGCCCAAGGGGAACTGTGCTGTCCCCCTTCCTCTTCACCACCTGCACTTCTGACTTTCAGTACAGCACTGAGTCGTGTCATCTGCAGAAATTCTCAGATGACACGCCCATTGTCGGGCGTGTGGAGAATGGACAGGAAGATGAGTACAGGAACCTGGTTGACTGATTCGTGCATTGGTGTGGAGAGAACCGCCTGCAGCTGAACGTGAAGAAGACGAAGTAGATGGTGGTGGACTTCAGGAGGAACACCTTCCCACCCTCTCCTGTCTGCATTAATGGGACATATGTGGAAATTGTCCAGACCTACAGGTACCTGGGAGTCCACCTGGACAACAAGCTGGAGTGGTCCACCAACACAGAAGTTGTGTACAAGAAGGGCCTTAGCCGGCTCTACTTCCTCAGGAGGCTCAGGTCCATCAATGTATGCAACCGGTAGTAGCAATCCAGTAGTTTTAATAAGGATAATGCCTAAATATATGAACTAGTAAACCAAAGTTGTATTAAACCTAAAATAACTTTTAAGCTATAATTTTACATGAAAAGACACACTATTGCTGGCGGGCTGTATGACAACTCAAACTGGCAGGGAAACACAGATAACAATTTCTCTTTGCCCACACCACACAAAGGCATGCACTAGTGCACACACATATACACACACACACACACACATACACACACAAAATACATTGCTGCTCTGCGCAAGTCGGCACTGTGCCAGATGTCTCGATTCCATAGAATATTTGCGACAGTGTCATGACGGCATTCTTTTATGATTCCCTTATATTCTCTTTCAACGACAGCCGGGAATGGAGAAAATTGCCAGGAATCATGGTGAGGACTCCCTGTCAAGTATTATCCCAAGGCTTCCCCCCCTCATGTCAAGACAGATAACCAGTAAAACCTCATGGGAAGCTCAGTGAGAGATAGATAGAGCAACAGAGACTGGAAGAGAGAGAAAACAGAGAGAGAAATAAAGTCAGAAAAAATCCTTTGCTCTCTGAGGTTACCTTACGTAATTTCCTCAAGATGAGTCATCGTCCCCAAAAGTGATTACTCCTTCGTTTCGTTTTGTTTTCTTCCGCTTATCCGGGTCCGGATCGCAGGGTCAACAGCCTGAGCAGGGAGATCCAGACACTCCTTTCCTCAGCCACTTCCACCAACTCCTCCGGGGGGACACCAAGACGTTCCCAAGCCAGCCGAGAGATATAATCTCTCCAGCGTGTCCTTGGTCCGAAACACCTCCCCAGGGAGACGTCCAGGAGGCATCCTGACCAGATGCCCGAACCACTTCAACTGGCTCCTTTCAACGCAGAGGAGCAGCAGCTCTACTCTGAGCCTCTCCCGGATGTCCAAGCTCCTCACCCTATCTCTAAGGCTGAGCCCAGCCACCC
>KV751347.1:4428386-4467834 GCA_001698575.1 Mola mola
TTACTTAAGTAAATGTAATGCATTACCATTCACTTCTAATAACATGACATCATTATCTGGGCCATTTTGCTTGTAGCTTTAAGATATAGATAGTGTAGAAGTCTCTAACTTCAGCTAGTAAATTCATCTTAGTCATCACAAGTACCAATCATTGCAGTGGAAAAAAAAACAAAAACAACAACAACAGCAACAATGAAAAAATGTGTAGTGTCACTCGAACTTTGTTTACAGTTAATGTCAAATCTGGTAAGAACTCATGGAAAGTTACTGGGGATGCTTCTTGCTGACATAACATGGACAATTTTAGTGAAACAAACAAACTAACTTTAGATTAAGTTATGAGATATAAACATCTGAAATCTGTTTATATTTTTTCAAAGCTCTCTACCTTTGCAATGCCAAAGAATCCATAATATTTGTTTACCATACAAGTCTATGACCACAACAAATGCTTACCACTTACATAAAACAAACAGACACCTCAAAACAACACTGCAAAACACATTATTGTAAGGCAAGCTAGTTTATACATCATGAACACATTGATATTGCAGTCCCAACCGCTGGCTCTCGAGGTGGTGTCCAGCAAACAATGTGGGTTTCATTGATAATTGGCAAACTTTCTGGGGAAGACCTGGTCTAATTAGGAGAGAGGGTATCCATCCTACTTGGGAAGGAGCTGCTCTCATTTCTAGAAATATGGCCAGATTTAATAGTCAATTGACAATTTCGAGTTGAGGCCAGGAAGCAGAGTTGCAGTCTTACACGCTTCTCTGCGCTTCCTTTAGAGAGTCATCCACCTACAACCCCATAGAGACTGTGTCTGTCCTACGTCCACATAAAATCTTTAAAGCCAATAAAAAAGTTTCTCATGGAAACTTAACGAAAATCAACACCACTAATGAGGCAGTTTACGAAGTAAAGAGACTTAAATGTGGACTCTTGAATATCAGATCCCTATCATCTAAAGGTGTATTAATAAATGAGCTTATATCAGATAATAATATTGATTTATTCTGCATTACTGAAACTTGGCTGTGCCAAGATGAATATGTAAGTCTTAATGAATCACATTAGTCACATTTTTAACACACACATTCCCAGAGACACTGGCAGAGGTGGTGGAGTTGCAGCCATTTTCAATTCTGCCCTATTAATAAACCCTAAGCCCAAACAAAAATTTAGTTCATTTGAAAATATCATTCTTAGCATTTCTGATCCAATCATGAAAACTCCAACTATGTTTGTCATATTGTATCGAGCACCTGGACCCCTATACTGAATTTTTATCTGAATTTTCAGGGTTTCTCTCAGCCCTGGTCCTTAAAACAGATAAAGGTATTATTGTAGGTGACGTTAATATCCATGTAGACGTTGAAAACGACAGCCTTGGTACAGCATTTCTGTCACTGTTAGATTCATTTGGCTTCTGTCAGTGTGTTCAAGAATCAGCTCTCACTTTTAATCACACCCTTGATCTTGTTCTGATATATGGCATTGAAAATGAGAACCTAAAAGTCACTGTGCAAAATCTGCTTTTATCAGATCATTATGGTCTAACGTTTGAATTTCTGCTCATCAACTATAAACCAAGAGTCACTAGTTATTATAGCAGATGCATATCTGCAATAATTTCAGATCCCAAAATAACATAGGAGTTAATTTTAGCCCCTCCCAGCTTGATCACCTTGCTGAATTCACTGCCGGCTCTCTACGTGCTTCACTCGATTCTATTGCCCCAGTTAAAAAGAAAGCAAAACCAGTCAAGAGACTAGCTCCATGGTATAATCTTAATACTCACAAGTTGAAACAGAAAACTCATAAACTTGAAAAGAAATGGCGTTCCACTAAACTGGAAGAGTCACGCATGTCCTGGCAGGATAGCCTTAAAGTATACAGGAAGGCCCTTCGCCGAGCAAGAAAAGACTAGTATTCAGCGTTGATAGAAGAAAACAAGAATAAGCCCAGGATCCTTTTCAGCACTGTAGCCAGGCTGACTGAGAGCCATCATTCTATTGAACCATGCATTCCTAGAGCCCTCACCTGTAATGATTTTATGAACTTCTTCAATAATAAGATTATACTTATCAGAGAAAATATTTTACATTTCACAGATTCCAGTTCAGCAACAGGAATTATAGAGGTCGTTATTAGTCTTGATGTGTGTTTGGAAAGCTTCCATCCAATTGACCTTCATGAACTAATGACAACATCATCTTCATCTAAGTCGTCAACCTGTATACTAGACCCCATACCTACTAAGCTGCTCAAAGAGGTTTTACCCTTAGTTAGCCCTCCACTACTAACTATTATCAATCTATCCCTTGTAACAGGTTATGTGCCCCAGTCTTTTAAAGTAGCTGTAATTAAACCACTCCTACAAAAACCTACCCTGGACCCAGAAGTTCTAGCTACCTATAGACCAATATCCAACCTCCCCTTTCTTTCAAAGATTCTAGAGAAAGCAGTAACTAAGCAACTATGTGGCTTTCTTCAGGATAATAGTCTACTTGAAGACTTCCAGTCAGGTTTTAGAAAGCATCACAGCAAAGAAACAGCACTAGTAAAAGCTGCAAATGACTTCTTCACTGCATCTGATGAGGGACTTATCTCTATACTAGTCTTATTAGATCTTATTGCAGCTTTTGACCCTATCGATCATCACATCTTGCTACAGAGGATGGAACAACAATTTGGCATTAAAAGATCTGCTTTAAGATAGTTTAACTCCTACCTATCTGATAGATATAATTTTGTTCATGTTAATGAAGAATCATCAAGATATGACAAGGTTAGTCATGGAGTCCCACAAGGTTCTGTGCTTGGACCATTATTTACTCTATACATTCGTCCTTTAGGTCATATTATTAGAAAGCACTCCATACATTTTCATTGCTATGCAGATGGCACACAATTATACTTATCAATGAAGTCAGAGGAAACCCATCAATTAGCTAATCTACAGACATGTCTTAAGGACATTAAAAACTGGATGTTTCATAACTTTTTAATGTTAAACTCTGACAAAACTGAAGTAATTGTGCTGGGCCCTAAACACATTAGAGACTCATTATCCAACAGCATAGTTAATGTGGAGGGCATTGCCTTGGCCTCCAGCACCACAGTCAGAGACCTGGATGGTATCTTTGACCAGGAGCTGTCTTCCAACTAACATGTAAAACAGATTTCAAGGATGGTCCTCTTTCACCTCCGTAACATTTCTAAAATCTGGCACATCCTGTCTCAACAAGACGCAGAAAACTAGTTCACGCATTTGTTACTTCGAGACTGGATTACTGTAATTCTTTATTTTCCGGTTGCCCTAATAAGATTTTAAAAACTCTTCAGTTAATCCAAAATGCAGCAGCTTGTGTACTGGCTAAAACTAATATCAGAGACCATATTGCCCCCATACTGGCTTCTCTGCACTGGCTCCCAGTTAAATTCAGAATAGAATTTAAAATCCTTGTCCTCACCTACAAAGCTATTCATGGTCAGGCACCATCTTATCTTAAAGAGCTCATAGTACCGTATCACCGACCCAGAACCTTATGCTCCCAGGATGCAGGATTATTGGTGATCCCAAGAATCTCCAAAAGTAGAATGGGAGGAAGAGCTTTCAGCTATCAAGCTCCTCCCCTGTGGAACCATCTCCCAGTCTTGGTACGGGAGGCAGCCACACTCTTTGATTTTAAGAGTAGGCTTAAAAGCTTCCTTTTTGATAAAGCTTATAGTTAGGGCTGACCTATCTAGCCCTTAGTTATGCTGCTATAGGCTTAGGTTGCATGGGGAACACTCCATGATGCACTGGGCTCTCTTCTCTGCCCCCTCTCACTCAGACTCCATCTTTGCTCCTCTAAATGTCTATATCCTTATACTAACTTTACTTCTTCCCCGGAGTCTTTGTGCTTTGTCGTCCTGCAGGTCTTTATAGGTCGCACTGGGAGCTGCTGCTGTGGTCCTGCCTGATGCCTACTGCCCACATTAGGACAGGAGATCCTGTGACTTGGATCCTAGGCTGGAAGTGTAAATTGGGATCTACAGATTACAGTCGATTCTGGACCAATAGACTACACCTGCTTCTGGATCACTAGACTTCCCATACATCTGGATTTATAGATGCCATAGACTCTGGGACCTGAGGATGTTTTATGTATTCTAAGTAAACTCTTATTATCATGTTGTTGTGTTCTGTAAAAGTGACATCTATTGCACGTCTGACCATCCTAGGAAGAAGGATCCTCTGTGGAGGAGGGAAGTTTTTCCTTGCCCGGTTCAAGGGTCTAAGGGTAGAGGATGTCACATCTGTTTTTGTTTGTCAAAGCCCAGTGAGATAATGTGTAAATTGTGATTGGGGCTATACAAATAAAATCTGATTTGATTTGATTTGATTTGATTTGATTTAATGCTGCCTGGAGCTAGCTATTCACAACACTGTATTTGCTTCGAAATCACAGAATCAAGGTTCATTTTATTGTGTACGTAAATCTCTCATAACTGTGAGAATCCAACCACAGAGGAATCAATTAAAAACTTGATGCATCATTTGTGTGAACAGAGGAAGAAGAAACAAAGAATGCTATGGATATTCATGAACTCTAGCGGGTGGTCCTGATGGTGGTGGTTAAAAGTACGTGAGCAAAGTTTGTCACATTAGCATTGCTTCTTTCTGTCTCTTATTGAGAGCCAACAAACTGGCATTTTTTTTCAGAACTGAGCACACAACAACAACACTGCTGATAAATCTATACATGCTGTTCTACTCCCTGAGAAAATCTTTTTCAGTCAACACAAAGAATTGATAACCTGCCAGTTTGATTTCCACAACAGTTTTCAGTTCATTCACACTTAAAGTATATGTTGACCCTTTGGAAAACTCTCAAACAAAATTACATTTGTGCTTTGTTAGCTTGTCTCAATAAAGGAAGTATATCCTAGAAAATGAAACAGTCTGTTCAGCTGCTGCTGCGGTTAGACTGAAGTTACTCAAGGATTTCATTTCCTTCTGCCTAGCTTATTGAGGGTAATCATTATACGCATGCAATTGTAGTGGAGGCTACAACACATGAGCTTTTGTGATTTCACAGTTGTTCAGATAAATGAGAAATTAATGCAAAATATTGCACTTTGCACACTGAATATCCTGCTCTGCAGGCCTGTTCCAGACACATTCGTCTTTAGCAAACCACTACACAATACAGAGGTATGACGTATTTTAGGAAAAAGCATCTCACATGAAGATTGTGAATATATAGATAGATAGATAGATAGATAGATTTGAATATAATGCATTTTAATGCAAATTAATACAACAAGTTTCTTTGAAATGTAATCAGATCAACACTGATGTTGGGGGAATCTTAAAATAAGACTGATGTTTGTGTCAATGTTTTGTTGTTTAGATGCTATGCTAGTGCATGAACAAGAGCGAAAGACAGACTTTGGTGCACTTCATTTACTGTGTTGATATCCCAAAGCTAAAAGACAATTTTCTCAATGTAAAACCTTAGGTTTATGAAACACCTCCTTAATGGGGCATATTTTGGTCCTATTATTGCTGTCTTCTTGAGAAGCAGTGCGAATCATCAGTCTACCACCCACAGTTCCCTTGAGAAATATGAGAGGTATGCCATTAACAAGAAGCATAACAAAATGTCAAATGAATACAATTGATTTCATGTGCATAGTACCTTATCATCATTCTGCAAATGAATGCGCTACCAAGGGCATTAATGTAGTAAAGAAATCGTCGAGGCTTCTGATTTTATTAGCAATGTGTGCACAGTTTGCACGGATTGGTATTTGATTTAGAATAATTACAAAATAGAAGTTAGACTGGCTGGTTCCAAATAACACCAAAATATAGAGAAAATGCTGGCTATGTTCCCACCTCCCTCTCTGAAATTGGATTTTCAGCGAAAGGAAATACAATAAAACCAATTCCACATAACCCTTCCACAGTTCCTACTGTTATTTTA
The DNA here is from genome assembly GCA_001698575.1 of Mola mola. Lineage (NCBI taxonomy): Eukaryota > Metazoa > Chordata > Actinopteri > Tetraodontiformes > Molidae > Mola > Mola mola. Next base: position 4,434,365 of record KV751347.1, read on the forward strand.
GTTTAGTTTAGCCTAGAATAAAAACCACCTTAATATTGTTGAGAAACATCACCACCTGGTCTAAGTATAGGTTGGCATAGGTTGGCTATTCCCTAAGAACCCATTTTGGATTCCTAGGAGATGTGGTGGGCTGATCTGCGAAAGGAGACTTAGTCAGCTGCAACTTAACCATATTTTTTGATGCCATTAAAGCAAATACTCTGACTTTAGCTGATATAGTACATTTACAGTACAAAAAAACCCCCAAAACCTTTAAAAATCCTAATGTCTGGAAAGGTGGGTCAAAATAAGGTGCTCTTGGATTTTCTCTTGGAGGCATAAAACTTTAACAACAAGCCAACAGCAAGTTGTATTATGTAACACTCGGCTACTGTGTACAAAAGGCTAAATATAGTGAACATCTGCAGCATATTTTTCATTTACAGTATATTGTAGTTGTTAAGTTAGTTATTAAGTGCATCTTGATCTCAAAGACTTGTCTCCATGAAAACTAGTTTTATTAATACTCTTCCCTGAGCTGTGTTGTTGCCCGCTATGCATATTTGAATGCTGACTTAGGCTCGTGGTACACTGTCCAACAGAGGAGGCTATTTCTCTCTTTTCCCATTTGTGGGCAGCAATGTGTCCATCACAGGCTTTCTTTATATAAACACATGTTGGCACAAAGCCTCAGCAGTGTGCTTGTGCAGTCTCCACTCACCCTCTCTGAAATATTATTAGGCTTAGGAGCTAACTGTCCTCAGGTATTCTGAGGGCGTTTTGGACAGTCATTTCCTGCTGTAACTGTTTGGAATGTAGAAGCTGAGATGCAAGTTGATCATCTGCAGCTCCCTCACTGACTGCCAAGCTCTCCTCTGTCTGATTCTCTCTCCAGGCTAATTGGCTGTAATGAAATTGCTAGAGACAGTCTTGAGACTAAACTTAATTGATAAAAAGAGAAATGGAATTATCAAAATAAATAAATCAATAAATGAAGAGAAGGTGACAAAATGTGAAGGCTTTGGGAGAGTCCTGATCACAGTTCCCTCTATCTCTGTCAAAATAATTGCTTCTGCCTCTGTGCATATGAGATTGGAGGCACTGGCAGTGGCAGGGTCGGGAGTGGTGTTGACTGTAGCGGTATTAATGGTGTATATGCATCCACTTAAATCTCCTTAGGCAAAAAGAAAAGCATTTTAAACAAACAGATTTGGGATTTGAGAAGATGACTGCTGTTTCATGTATGAGAGAAAAAGTAAACTATAAAGTGATACATTTTTACAATTATACAAATACAATATTAATCTCTGGTCAAGTGAATATCACAGACATCATGCTGTGAACAAGAAAAATTAATAATAAAGTTGATGAGCATGATGTAAAGACTGTGAGCACAGGAAAGTGACAATTACAGTTACAGTGAGGGATATGAATTGATTTGCACATGTTGTATTGTTGTGATTCTGTTGATCTGACGCACTGTTTTACTGTTTGAGATGTAAGTGCAAACAATACAGGATGTTCAGAACTATTAACTGTCTAAATATGGACAACAAGAGAGCTCTACAAGAGTGTAGGAAAATTGTTTCACTTGCCTCCTGGTGATGGAATGCAGTAGGTCAGAGATCCCTCCCCCTCAATGATATCAAGTTAGTAAATGGGCCAAACCACTGACTGTAGATAAAGATGTATGGCACGAGAACTCCTTAAAGGTGAAGCCAAAGCGTCTTGACGGCTGTTTGGTATTAGGACTGTAACAAAAATCTCCTCAATACACCTCTTATTTTACTTCTTTTTCCCATAGATGGTTTTTGTTGTTTCACATAGCTCTTATCTTATGTATATTAATATATCCATTTTTATTTCTTCATTTTATTTTAGTTAGTCATTTATTGCCAAAAGCAGTGGGAAACATCATGACTGAGTTGAGGTCTGCTCCTGTTTGGGCCAGAGGATGTATGGACGGAAACCAGATACTGTGGCTCCACTTCCCAATGATTTCACGTGTGCAAGATGGCACCTCATTTCCATTATATTCTGGCTTCATGTTTGCACCATGGGTCGAAGTTAAGATGCGTTATCCATCTTTATATATTATTACTCAGAACAAATTTAGTATTGCTTCACCAGCCTAATAGTAGTAGTAATTATAATTAGATGACTTTCAGTTGTGAGTGATAAAAAACAAAAACAAATACTGTACTCAGCACATTTTTGCTCCAACTCAGGTCCAACTTTTTTTTCAAAATATTGTATATTAAAACATTTTCAAATAAAGAATCCAGCAAACTTTTTGGATTTTAAAAGGTCACAATTTATAAAGTTGAAATATTCTCCTATACACAATTGTAAACAACTAATAAACATAGATCATAGGCGTAAAAAGAGAGCATATAACAAAAGGCATTAGAAACTACTTTAAAAGGCCAGTCACTTGCTAATTACAGTGGTCTATTAACAATAGACATGAGAGCACAGTATATATTCCTTTAATATAGGTTCACTGACAGTATTCCATTTTTCAACTGTGCCTTGCAATGCTCCCAAAGAAGACCAACACAAAGGCTTATATGTCCTGGCTGCATGAAACTCTGTGATGAGGAGCTGCTACAGATGGCAGGAGTCAATGCCAGCTGTGTAGAGCAATGGATCTGCGTGTCCCACTGGAATGCTAGGCCACAATGCCGTGCCACACCAGAACGGCAAAGCAGCTATCATCTCATCAAAATATCACTTTGCTGCCATGCAAACTAAAGTTCTGTTTGTAGGTGTATCTGGGTTGTATTGGGGGGGGGGGGGGGGGGGCTGCAGGCTGGGCTGCAGGCTGGGCTGCAACAATGGAGGTTATTTTAACCAATATTCATTAAAGTAAACAAGAAACTACTTAATTAGGAGGATGAAGTGTGAATATTTGAATCAGTGGTGGGTGCAGTGGTCAATCTGTGGTGCATGTTGTAAGTGCAGAGCTCAAAAGAAACTAAGGATAATCAAACAGAACTGAAGGGCATGGTGCTGCCAGAGAGTCTGCTGTCAGAGAGAACACTGGTGTTTGAGCAGGGGTTTGAGTAACTGGGAGTAGTGCCCAGGTGCTCCCAATTGACCCAGTTTCCCCGACGCACCCAGCAAATGTCCTGCAAGACAAAACATAAGCACACAGTATAGAGGGCCACGCAGGACTAGTATGGGGAACATCACATGACAAGCAATCAAATGTAATTACGTACCAGAAAACCCTGCTGGATGTCTTAATTATTTCTTTCTAAAAGGAAGAAGGTTTAAAAAAAATTTAGGTTTTTTTTAGAAAAATTAGGAGGAAAAATGCTTAAGTCCAGACTGCTGCTTATCTGGAGTGCTGAGACTGCCCTTATTTTTTATTTTTTAACTTTTTTTGTAGATAAAGTAAATCATTGTCTAGAACAACACTATTAAATGCCATTAAACTCATTTTAAAAGTGAAATTAAAATTAGCCTCATTAACTTTTGACTTAAAGTACTTACAATATCAATTCAAGACATTGCCACCTTTATTAGAAAAAAAAAATGTATTTTAAAATATGCCAATCAGAGTACAAATATATTTTCTTGTTTTCTATGATCTTGTCATGAAATCCCAAACAGAATATATAACTTTCCTCCCTTTCAATACATCCTTAACTTATTTGACACCTTAAAAACAGCACAGTGGGTCACTCTGCTTAGAAAATCTGTAATACTCAACTTCTGCTACTAATATCCAGAGTCCTTTTATATATTGCATGCGATACCGGGAATGCACAATTTGGCCGGATCATTGTGCAAAGTCACCCTTTTAAAATCTTAATACTGCCAGCAGGAAAAGAAATACCTGAAGCAGCTGGTAAGGTATACTGGGGCAGACTCCAGGCCTTACAAGAAGGAGCCAGATTACTGGGCTTTGTTTCGCCATGAAAATGTTTTACTCACTATGTCCAATTTGCCCACCCTGTCACCCCCCTTAGCTTTTAATCAGCACATCTCAGTTGGACCCTTATCAGCTATGGACTGTGCTCTTAATAAGGTCTTTATGAAGTAGTTTTCTCATGGGCTGATATACTCACAACCACCTATAGCATGAAGGCTGATAATACTGAACCTCAGTTAATTCCTATTCCTTTTTGACCCCAAAAGGCAGATTCAAAGGTTTTTAACTCCTGGCAAAACATCACATACTTATAGTCATATTGTAAGAAGAATAGGGAGACGTAGGGGAAGTAACCTGATGAAGATTAGCTGAGGAAGAGTCATGGGCTTTGTTACCTTTCATCGCTTGTGGCAGAGTGAGTTCTTGCTCTAATGACTGAAAGTGAGATTACGCAGGATGTCCTCTCGGAGGCAATTGAGAGTGGGAAGGTTCTATCTCAATGCTGACGTGGTAGAGAGGCCATTTGGTGACTGTTTTGAGTTTTTTCTCTGTTTGAATTTTATATTGGTGTAGATGTCTGTGCTGAGAGGTCGAGAGAAATATAGTGCAAATATATAGTGTTTTTCACCTTACTCTTGTTACCAAACGTTCATACTTTTATCGTTGCATCAAAATGATGAATAATGAATTATGCCTGTAGTTTTTTAGTTTTCAAAGAGAATTATGTAATATAATGCAATACAAACAATATATCCACAAAACCTATGCACAACATACTGCGTATGTACTCAGTAAACCAAGTGTGGGATTTCAATGATGTGACTAAAGTAGTAACTATAGTAAAGTTTGAGCTGAATATTCAATAAATAATCTCAGAGAATGATGGAACAGGCATTAGAATTTTGTTTTGTAATTTTCCTAAACTTTTGTTTTTCTGCACTTTGGAATGTTCCCAACATAAACATTAACACTTACAGGGTGCTTGATTTTTATATCTGACTGCCATACAAACAGACACTACAACCATATCTGAAAAAAGACAGGAGATAAAAACATTGTTGTATAGTCTCTCTTGACTAATCTGCAAATTTCTGATCACTGCCTTCCTAATCTACCACTTGAGTTATACCTACGGTATTGTCTTTTGTGGCACAATAATGATCAAATTGATATTCTACACAGTCTGTTTCCACCCAGTCTAAACTCTGTCTGAATTTGACTCATATTCAGCTGCTGTGCATGTGCAGTACATTAAAGAGGGCATTAGGCTGTGCAAACAGAGGCCTCCAACCTAAGAAAGACAGAGGTAATCCCATTGTGATGAGGTACAGACCATTGGATTAAGATGAACATGGATTCACTGGATCTGATGAACTGAGTCTATACTCAGTGCTCCATCTTAATTAATGCCATGTGCCTGAAAAATAAGGGAGGGTTGGGGGTCATTTAATCACTTGGTGCCAGCTGAGTGAATAAAAATGGAATTAGATGTTGGATATAACAAAACAAAATAGATTAAAAGATAGATTAAAATGGATAATAGATTAAAATGCTACAACCATGACAATTAAACAAAAGAACCCTGAATCTTTTAATCTGATACTACTCCGTCAAAAATTAGAGGGTGTTTTGTGGGAGCACTGTAAAAGGTGACACCACAGAGTCTTGTATCTAAATTGTCTTTTTGTGTTGTTATGATCAAAAATTATTGATCATAATTACTGAACAAATTTGTTCAGTTGGGCAGAAACCAAATGGCAGTTCTCCAAGAAGAATTAAAAACGCAACTTTTACTTAAGCATGACTTTCCCTTCAAACCGAAGATTCTCGTGTCATGTGACCCTGTAAAAGTCAAGCGCCGCAGGGAAACTCTCACAAATGCTAAAAATGCTAAATGTTCTTGTTTGTTAGTATGATGTGTATTACCATGCATATTTGTGTTTAGTAACATGGTGCACAATAAGTTAGGCAACTTTAAATTATGCCTTCGTATTTTTGTTATCTTGGCCAGTGCTCACAAAACCAGGTTATTTGCACAAATTTATCCAGCAGCTATGTTGTTTCCAGAAGTTAATTCTCAATGTTAATAATATTGTCTTGCTGTTACGTAGGGAATAAAATTACTAATATGTTGCTTTTTTTAAAGTAACGCTTAAGTAAACTAGGGGACTGTCCGTGACTTGACCAGTCTATTGTTTGATAGTGGTGGACGGATCGATCTAAAATATTGATAGTATCGATACCAGCGTTGGTATTAGTATTGATCAATACTTGCATGATAGGATTGAAACTTAAGTTTCAGTTTCTCGTCTCTATGTTCAGTACACAACTCGTTTTCCATTAAAGTGGTTGTCCTCCTCCCCTGCTTTGCTGAGAGTTCAGCGGCACATTGCTGGATGTACCATGGCAGAGAAGAAGAGGGGCGAGTTATTTTACAGCTGCAGACAAAAATAATGCAAGCTGCGATATTTGCAGAAAACAAATACGGTACTGTGGCAACACCACAAATGTATATAAACACCTAAAACACACTCAAAAGAGAACACCAAGCTGCACACTAAACGGAAGGAGGAGTAGGGGGATCCCCAAACCAGAACCAGGCTCCCGGCACCAAGACAGAGGTCACTGGCAGAGGCCTTTCAGCATGGTCAAAAATATCCAGGTAGCTCATTTACAGAAGTGAAAGTAATATCGAGTCATCCCATGCATTAGTTAATGTTATTTTTCTGTGTAATTGGTCATCACAGTTGTAGTTTAAGCAGACTGATTAAATATAGACTATGCAGACAGTCACATAATATGTTTAGCAAGGTGAAATAAATCTAAATTAATTATTTTACTGGAACTTAAAAATATATGCATGTATAAAGATATATGCCTCAAATCTTAAATATGAATACGGCTGAATATAATAACCCTTTTGTGTTAACTGTCAAAGGAACATATTATTCCTATATCTAGGCTACATACAGATAGGTTATAGACTTAATTCTGGTGGTATTTTCAAGGGGATTCTCCAAGAGCTATGGATATCACAAGGAGTCTTGCTGAAATGATTGTAAAGGACCTACAACTTCTGTCTGTGGTTGAAGATTAGGGTTTTAGGAATTTTGTAAACACAGTTGATCATCGCTACAAGACTCTGAGTAGGAAACATTTAATGAAAGACAAAATACCAGCACTGTATGTATTTATATATGAGTGTCGCTCAAAAGTGAAAAATCTCTGGATGTTGCAAACAGTGATTTACTCACAACGGCTGTATGGAAATCAAGAGCCAAAGAGGCTTATTGAACTGTTTCATGCCATATGATTGATGAGAAGTGATGAAAATGCAATCATCTGTCCTAGAAATCAGTAGTTTTTCAGGAAAGAAAATGAAAAAGATTCACTGATGAATGGGGCATAACTGGCAAAGTTCAGGCTGTAATCACAGATAATTGTGCTAATATGGTTACTGCTGTGCGCAAATCAGGTTGGGCACATTATCCATGTTTTGCGCATACCTTAAATTTAGTAGTAAAAGACTCCATTAAGGCTCTCCCTGATCTTCTTGACATCCAGCAGAGATGCAGTGCTATTCAATATTTCTTTCACTATATCACAAACGTAACAGAGAAACTCAAAACAACCAAAGTTTCCGGAACACAAACTGATACAATCAGTTGAAACAAGGTGGAAATCTATGTTCTACATGTTCGAGAGACTACTCGAGCAAAATGATCATGAAAATTCAGATTTTCAATTTTCATTCAAATTTGCATATTGATGATGCATTCACTTCATAAATTATGACACACTGCTCATCCCGAAAGTAGATAAGCTGCTTTTCTAAGTAAAAAGTATCAGTATCGGCAATACTGGCCCTGTATTTACTTGGTATCGGCTCGATAGCAAATTTTGCAGTATCGTAAACCCCTATTGTTTGGAAAAGGTTTCGCTTGGGTGGGCTGGTGCAAAGCTGAGCTCCTTCGCTGCACACGCACACACACACACACAAACACGGAGTGAGGCAGCATCAGGGTTCATAAGTGAGGGAGAGAAGGTTAAGCTCTGTGGACAGGTTTTGCTGGATTGGTTACTGAAATGCACAGTTGTGTATGTGGCATCAGTTTAGATTAGTAAAAGAGCAAAGAATTGATGTATGTGTAAATGTTTGTTAATATGAAAAATGAGACAATGCACATCCACTGCTCACCTAGCACCTGTGGCCTAAAGGATAGCTTGACAAAAAAAAGACATCTAAACTACTTGTTTGTGCTTACAGGTTTGCTGTTCTTTTCTGAAAAGGTGTCAATCTTGGCCATATTGCTGAAATTGGTAAGTCCAAACATGTATGAAATGTGGTTTTCACATAAAATGTAGTATTGTAGAAGTTAGATGATAAATAAATAAAAAGGATACAGGTGGATGAGTTGGGTAGGTGAAGAAACACACCAAATTCATTGACATCATCCCAAACTTATTATACTTAAATTACTTGATTAGGTGTGTTTTTGCTCAAATTCATTTAAATTTGCATTTCAACATATAAAGAGTAGGGTTGGTTATTCAGTGTTTTATGAATTATAATGATATTAACTGCAACTGCCCATTTTTATTTCATCTTTTCATCTTTGTAATGGTGTCTCATTGTGACTTTCATACATTCTGGTAATTTTATGGCTATGGAAAAATACAGTTAAGTTTAAATATTAGAAAACCTAGTTTTTCTCTTTTTGGCTGTTAGAGTACATTTTCAAATTTTAAAGCCAGTTTTAAATGTTAGGAGGTTAAGGTTACAGAAAGGTTTAAGGTGTCTAAGGTGTAAAAACATGTCAAAAGGTCATTGTTAACATAATTTTGTAGTTTTGTATTTTTCCTCAAGGTGTGATGTGTAGAATATGTACACAGCTTGAAATCTGCAATCTTTGTTGATACCTTTTTGTTTTAGTGTGTTTAGATTTAACATAAGGTGATGCATTATAAGCAAAAAGTGCAATAAATGCTGAGGTCTTTTGAACAGTGTTCCTGAAATTATTTACAGTAAAGTTAACATTGAGTGTCATGTTTTAGTTTGTTATTGTAGTCCATTAAGCGTCTGATTTATTGTAGAATAGTTTTAGATTTTGAATAAAGGGAATATATTGATTTGAATAGAACTGAAAATGAAAGTATGTACCAACTCAGAAATTTAACTTGAAGAAAGAATAGAATTGCATGTATTGTGTTGATCAGTAGTTTATTTCAGTGGGGAAAGAGGTGACAGAGGAAGCAAGAGTTCTCACCAAGATAATGCATGTTGGGAGCTTTAAGTGTTATAAACTTTAGAATGCCTCATACAATGAACTCTATACATCTTCATAACCATAAGCTGTTCTTTCAAGCTATGACCCCTCACATCAACACTGAGTTAATTTAGAGAGTGGAAAAAAATGTGAGCACATCTGCACACTGCATTAAATATCAGGACAAGCGATTTTTGTTCACCCTCTATTTTTTTTTTTTTTAGTTTACAATGTTAAAAAAATCTTTTTGGAGTGAAAATAAAAGATTCCACTCAATCACTTACATAGTGATTTTACGATAGAATGAATATGATAGAAGAGGAGAAGAGTTGTTTTAGGTTATAGCATTAATTTGATTGATGTTTACACAAAGTCCCTCATTTTAAAGACTCAAAAGTAATTGGACAATTCACTGACCGCCAGTTTCATGGCCAGCTGTGGTCTATTCCCTCATTATACCCTTGACAAATTGACAAAACATGAGAAAGCAGATAAAAGTCTGGAGTTGATCCCATGTGTTAAACCTACATTCAAGTTCAACATCTCCAAAAGCCTAGAAGACCACTAAAGTAGATGATTGTAGAATTCTTTGCTTCCTGAAGAAAAACCTCTTCATAACATCCAGCTAACTCAAGAACACTCTCGAGTGGGTAGATGTATACATCATGTCTACAATCAACAGATTCATTCATGGATGTACATACAAAAAATTTAAAAGAAGTTGCAAACCCTGAGTAGCATTCAAGAACTCAAGAAAAGAAAGGTTAGTTTAGAATTTTCTAAAACAAAGAAAGAGAAAAAAAAACAAAACAAAACTTAAAAAGCCTGCCCAGTTCTGGAATAAGATACTATGAACTGATTAAACCGAGAACAACATATACTAGAATGACAGGATGAAGTGACTACTAATGGAATAATCTAGATGAATTCTGAAGTATATAGAGCTATACTTTTTGCCCAAATTCTGCAAAAGCGTGCAGATGGATAATGACCCAAATCATACTATGAAAGCTAAACAAAATCTTCTTAACCCCTAAGCCTTTTCAGGTACTGAAGACAAAACTGAAGACAGAAAGACCTACAAACAAGCTGCTGGAGGGCCTGACGAAACATCAAATTGAAGGAAACTCAGCAGGTGGTGAAATATATGGGTTCCAGACTTAAGACAGTCATAGACTGTAAAGCATTTTACTCAAAGTATCAAAATCCTAAAAAACATTGCTAATTATGTTGTAGATATGTTGTTGTTATGTAGTGTTATGTAGTTACGGAGATGCAAGCATGAGGTAAAAACTCTGTGCAGCCAGAGCCATTATTCATTGTTTCCTTTGTTGTTTTAGAAAAAGACCTTTATTTAGCTTATTGAGCTTTATTTCAGTTTTGATATCATTTTGTATATGGTTTAATAGAAAATGAAATCATTTTTCCAGTTAAAGATGAGCGATACAAAACTAATTTAAAACTAAGTAAACACAGTGAATCACATCACAGCAAGTTTATACCAGGGCCCTAGTGAAGATAAGAATTGTGTCATCTCTATTCACTCCTTCAGGCCAATTATTTCACAGCAAACCAGTGGACCTGGCCAGTAGGTCTAGATTCAGGCTAGAGTCATGGAGTCATGTTAACACTGAAAAGCAATGCAGTACTGAGCATCAAAGGCTATTAACAGGAGAACTTTGATAATTCCCCTAATGAACACATTTTATTGTAATAATCTAGCAAAAAAGTAATGTTATTTATCGCATGTGAGCTCCACACACACACTAAATTAGGTTTAATTTGATTAAATGTAGTGCAAAACAGTTAGCAGGTTTATCGGAAAGTCATCTGTGGCTCTGATTAGTGTTGATAACATCTATTTAAACTCATAATTTTAACAGCCATTATCATTTTTCTTAAATTGATAAGGGCTGTTTGTTGGTGATTTGTGGTACATGGCTGTTTATATATTATTGACAAATATATATTAGAATGTACTAGGAACTGTTACATTTTGCTGTTGGTTTTATTATTAGTGTGGATGCTGAGTGCCGGCATCCTGTTCTTTATCATTATTATTACTACACTTAACCATCAAAATATTCAGCTCATTAAGAGAGATGTTTGCTTGTCTTTTATTCTTTTATCTACTCTTTGTTGTTTTGAAATGTTTATCTTTTTCTGGAATTTTTTTATCTTATATTCTTATTCACTTTTCCTCCTGATTTTGTCTTCATGATGCTGCTGTGACCTGTGGAGTAATACAGACATCTAATATGTTAGCATGCACTAGTGTAAATCAACTTATATAATGTTTACAAGTTCCACAATTCCCTGATTCACTAGAACTCCTGCTGTACTTCATTCCAAACATAGATTCAAATTGCCTGCTTGGAACTATTAATCGGCTCCATGAACATGACCAGCTTTAATTCTGACCCTCCACTGTCGCAACTCTAATCTCTAAAGCTCAATTAGAGAGTGATTCACTTCAGGCTTATATTTTCCCTATCCATAAAAATTAGTGCAAAAATGCGAGTAGCAGTAATAATATGAGAACCTGAATAAAGTGATTTATTGATCCACTTTTGATCAATGAAATATGTGGACCAGATGTGACACCAAAATAACACTTGTTTTTTTTTCTCCTGCATTTGCAGACACTTCTGTTTGTGTTCATGTGATGAAAATGAATAGCGCTGCCTTTGCCACGCAGAGACTGAAGATGGGGCTGGTGTTCTACAAAAAGGATCTCCACAGCTGTCAGGCCTGTTTCTCTGTGCTTCCTTGCAGAATTTGTCAAAGTAAATGTGTTTTTTGGCCCCAGCATTCAATCAAAGGCTGTCTGACAGGCAAAGACGGTCTGTTGAATATAACCAACAGTTAAATTCAGGCTTTTAATTATTTATTTGAAGAAAAGGCATGTTTTTATCTCTATCAAATGATAACCAGAAAAACAACGTTTCAGTGTCAGACAGCTGGGGCGGATTGAGAATACTGTCTAATCAATATGTACATTATGAATAAAGGAATAGGTTCATGCACTCTTTTACTCTCACCCTCAACATAATTTTGTTGGGTGAGGAAGGACAAACAGCATTCATTAGCATAAAATTTGTCTTACAGAACAGTACCTTGGAGAAAGTGGTGAGTTAATATCCTAATAAATTTTGAAGTTTTGAATATGTGAAACGGGGAGTCTGGGCACAGGCTGAATTGTAAGCTGGAATACAACAACAGCAAATGCAGATGTAATTTTGTAAAATTATGTTTATTTAAAACACGTAACTTATATTCAAGTACATTTGATATGGCACTCAAAGTTACTTAATCACAGACAGATGAACTTTCTTTTGGGGAAAGTCAAGTCAAGCATCACATCCTGGTATACACTGCTTTTCTGTGCACTGCTGCTACAGATCTTTTATGTCAGGATGATGGCAAAAAAACAAATATTGGAGGCTAGATCTTTTTTTTGCACACTGGTGATTCATATTTTGAATACATGAAATGGATTTCAGATCCACCAAAGTGGACCGAATCAACAAAAATGTGGTTTTATTGAATTTAAAACTGTGAAACTATACATACTATGTCTGTATGTATTTTTATTGGACAGTGGTGACAGAGTTCAAGGGGGACCTTAATACTGTCAGAAGAACTGTTTGTATTCTTACCACATTTGCCCAGTTTCTGGAAAAGAAAGGCAGCTGTTCATTTAAGGGTCATGGGGGAATCATGAAACAGTTAGGAGTATCAAATCATATCAGTGATCATATATGGTAAACATAAGGAATATAAGTTATACAGAGGTCAGAAGGTGATTTGATATGGACCTGCCAGCCCAAGCACCTACAAAGAAAATAAACTAAAAAAAAACAAATTAGAATCAATTTATTCTGAACTAACTGAAATCAAAACAAAGATCAATAGGAGTTGGGGATTATCAGATTATGAAGATACCTAAACTGCCATTTCAGTTACTGAGGTAACGGCAGCAAAACCTGCCATACAAGAGGCCGTTGATCTGATCTTACATAACAAGTATGATGAAGCAGGTAGCTATTTCGAGGAGGATGTTGGAGCAGGAAGACAACTCCAAATTACAACCCCTCTGATGAAGATGACTATGAGGGAAAGGCCTTGGTGACTCTTCGCATGCAAAAATAACGCCACCTTCCCCATACAGCAGCTTCAGCAGCACTGGTATGGCCAGTGGTGATATGATCAACAAGTCAAATGAGAAGCTAACACAAGAGAATAGAAGACTTCATAAGATGAAAAAACCTCTTTTCTGCAGCTCTAGGGGTAAGTATCCGCAATAATGCATGATTTAATGGTCATTGCTCTAATTTTTTGTTTTGTTTGTGTGGTACACTCAAAAATATGTGATGACTTAATGAATGTATTTTTGAAAATATTGTTTACATGTTATTACATTAATGTTTTGCTAATTGCAACAACAGAAACATTTCAGTATCGAGTTTGAGACCCACAATATTTAATTTTACATTTGTTAGGAGACAAAGCTATGACAAAATGTATGTCTATGGGAAAATAGAAGAGCGGAACCAATTATGCTCAGGTGGTGTTGCACCCAGGTCACTAAGGTGAGGGGCACTCCTCCCTCCCCTCAGAGAAAACTTGGGAAGAGAAACGTTTGGTTCATGTCTTCATTTCTCCGGACATTTCATCTGTTTTTCAGGTCAGTACACTGCGAAAATCACAAAAATAAGTGCCTCCTAAAACTAAACTTAATGTAGCACGAGTGTGAAGAGTTTGTTGACATAACTAAGCGTTTAATACAGAGTTTAAAAGAGCGCGAGTGCAGAGCTGTGCATGACGTCACTGTTAGGAAATGCCGCGCTATGAAAGGAGCACAATATGAGAAGTGTGTACATTGTACAGTGATATTTTTTTATGCTAGGGCCCTGAACACTTGACGGATATTTTGAATAGTGTTATTTCTGTTGATATGATGTTTATAAGACCTGTGAATATTCCCATTTCATGATTTGGTTAAAGTTTAAAGGGTAACTTCTTAGTGTTGAGAGATTGAATCAGACTTATACTGTATTTTAAGTTCATTAACTTCCCCTATTCCCCATATGATGTGTTGAATGTTTTGGGATGAGAACAGTCATCTATCAGTCATTTAAATTACAAAGAGTATTTTAAAGCGAAAGTAGGTTAACTACTGCACGTTGCTCAGTTAATTAATTGTACATTAAAGTTGTAGCTTATGTATTTTATTTGATTTGCACTATGCTATGGTAGCTATGGAACAGTATACATGCTGAAGTGATGATGCACCTGAACAAATAAGGTTCATTTGGTTTAAAGTGTTTTGAAACTGACAAAGTGTGTGAAAGAGTCAGAAAGCAAGAGAAACCATATTAATGCACATTTAAAGAAAACAATGGACATTGAAACAAAGAGACACTATTGCACTAGGGAGCGTTCAGGAATGAATATTTTATGTTTTTGACTAAGTTGTAATAAATCAGAGAAAACTTGGGAAGAGAAACGTTTGGTTCATGTCTTCATTTCTCCGGACATTTCATCTGTTTTTCAGGGGCTGGAAGGCATCGAACCTTATTCATTTTGTTACCATGGTGCTAGTCTTGGGACCCGTAACATTTGCATTCTCATATCCAACCTTGGCCCATTTAGCCTGCAAGCTGCACCTGAATTTCCTTTTTATATGTCTGTCTGTCTTTTCAACCATTCCCACAATATCTTCCTTGGAAAACTTTTTCAAAATAATGTACATTCTTTGTCAATTATCAGAGCCACTGGAAGTGGGAGAGGAGGAGTGTATTTCAGTATCAATACAGACATTATGATTCAGTTAGATATAATGGTACTTTTCTTCACAAATGACAAACAGGCCTACTCCTCAGAGTGCGCCTCTGCCATACTAGACATTGCAACCTTCACACTTTGCCGTCATGATTGCTTCCAAAGGATACTTTTAGCATTTACCTCACTCTCATGTCTACAAGGCAGATGGTGATACTTACATTGAAATCCTGACGGAATTTTACAAAGTTGGAATATAAATTTTGATTGATTCAGAAAAAAAAGGGAAGACAGATGAAACAGGGAAGGGATATATTTTGGAAAATGTTGATCCTGATACATACAAATTAAGTATGTGCTCTGTATTCACAGTTCAGAAATAAGATAATGTTCCAGTCTTATCACAGGTCTACTGCTGGAGGTATAAATAAGTCTTTGCTTGGATTTATAAGACTAAACAGCTCTTTTGATTTTGCATTAAATGCCACCATGCTTACGAATAACATAATTCATATCTTTTTTTCTCTGTACAATTGCTGAGAACACTGAGATGGATTTATGTTTGTGGTCATTCTTGCATTCATACACACCCTGCTAGGCTGAATTTCTGCCTGTACAGCTGGGGAGCATTCTGTTGCCCTCCGATTCATCTCCCATTGCACTCGCAGCTTATCAGCACACCTACGATTTACTGAATAATTTTAAGAGGTACATTGCTGCCTTCGACAGAATTGAATGCGGAGGATCAAAGGTCACACTCTGGCCCAGTAACCAGATTTGTGCTGTGTGAGACAATGCAATGAGGCTGAATTTAATTGTAAAACACATTATCAATACTTTTTAACAGAATCACACACCATTTTAGATGTGGCAGCAGAATGATGCACAAAGAAAGACCCTTTCAATAATGAATGTCTGCACAGAATAAAGCAAAAGTTTAATTAAATACAGCATATGGGACATATTTGATGTTTGCATCTTATATTTATTCTTTTTTTTCTGCCTGGTCAAATAAATGAAAAGAACACTCCACAGAAACCAGCTTCACTTCCAGGCACAGGGAGACATACAGTAAGCTTGTCCTGAAGGATAAACACAAATCTTCAAAAGGAATCTGTGCAACACATCTCTGAAAAAACACTTCTGAAGACTTAACTTTCAGATGTGCACTTATCTTAGTGGTGGTGAGAACATGTTGACTCAAGTGCTGCAAGTACAGAATATTGATAAATATTGCGTTAATTTTATGTTAACATACTGTTTGGCTTATACTTTGCTACATTAATGATTTTAATAAGTTATCGTAGGTTGCGATTTTTCATAAAGTGTGAATCACATATGATAAGTTTTGTACTATTACTTCAGATAAAATATTTTTTACTATTATACAGAGTCATTTTAGTCACTATGTCTTACTTTCTTAAAAGGAAGAAACTGTGATGAATTTGTAGTACTTTTACAATTTGCAATTTGTACTGCTGTATGCCACCATTCTAAAATATTTTCCATTGAAATAAATCTTTGCATGGCTAAGCAGTCATGTCTAAGAGGTATCTCACCCAAAAGTGCTCTTAAAATGATTGTCTTAATTTGTAGACTTGACTCAGGTGGAAGTAGTCCAAGGATAAATACTTGAGGGCATAGAGGTAATAATGGAGATAATTAGATATTTGTACAATCTCTGACTTTTTGAATTTTTAGGCAGCTCTAAATGGAAGTAGAATATTGTGCATTCTAAGGGCTTGGTGTCTTGATGAGTTTTTTGATCATCATTGAATATAACATTGAATTTGTTGGTAACAGTTTTTAAGTACATACCAACATAATTTACTGTTTACTCGAAGTGCATTAGAATTACTTCTTACTTGTATTTAACTTACTTCTTTATACTATAATATTCACAAACAATGTTTCAGTCTCCCAAATGAGCCTTTTAAAAGTGTGTACTACAATTATGACCTGGGGCTAAATTTAATTAACCCACATGGAAATTACAAATTACACTTCTGTGTATGAAAAATCAACTTTGCTCTCCCATTGTCTGAACAAAAGACTCTCTTCAACAATTTACTCAGTTCTGCTAAAGTCTGTGCTCATATTTGTATTTGCTCACTAATGGAATGATGTATATGTCTTAACTACATGATTTAACTCTGTCAAATTAGAGAGACAAAAACACTCAAAGGCATGTGGGTGCAATAGACTCTACATGCTGCTCCACTAACCTTCTTGTTAGTCGAGCCCAGTTCCAGGCCACTTATCCAAGCTGTTTCTAAGCTACAAGAGTGCAGTGTGCTTGTGTGTGTGTGTTGTCTGCAAAACAAACTGCAAAACAAAATCAAATCAATGCAAATGTTATTTTTATAGCCCAAAATCACAATTTACACATTATCCCACTGGGCTTTGACATACTGTACAGATGTGACACCCTCTACCCTTAAACCCTCAAACCGGATGAGGAAAAACTTAAAAAACCCTAAACAGGAAAAATAAGAAATCTCAAGAAGAAACACAGAGGAGGGATCCTTCTTCCTAGGACGGACAGACATGCAATAGATGTCACGTGTACAGAACACAACAACATGACAATAACAGTTTACTAAGAATGTTTGAGTTCAAATGAGTCTATACATCCAGATATAATATGGGTATGGTATGTTGGTCCAGAAGTCTTGTAGTCCATTGGCTAGGCTGGGAAATCCAGCTTAGGATCCAAGTCACAGGATCTCCTGTCCTAAATTGAGCGGTAGGCATCAGGCAAGACCACAACAGCAGCTCCCAACGCAATGTAATCAATTGGTCCAGGAGTCGTTATAGTCCATGTACGAAGATCTGACTGTTGCTGATGTAGTCAGTGAGTCCAAGAGTATTTGGAATCTATAAATCCAGGGATATGTGAAGTGTAGTGGTCCAGAAGCAGGTGTAGTCTATTGGTCCAGAAGCCATTGTAATCTGTGGATCCCGATTTGCACTGGCAAATCCAGCCTAGGATCCAAGTCACAAGATCTCTTGTCCTAATGTGGGCAGTAGGCATCAGGCAGGACCACAGCTGCAGCTCCCACCGTGACCTAGAAAGACCTGCAGGATGATAAAGCACAAAGACTCCGGGGAAGAAGTAAAGTTAGTGTAAGGATACGGACATTTAGAGAAGCAGAGATGGAGTCTGAGTCAGAGGGGGCAGAGAAGAGAGCTCAGTGTATCATGGAGTGTTCCACCAGCAACCTAAACTTATAGTAGCATAACTAAGGGCTAGATAGGCCAGCCCTAACTATAAGCTTTATCTAAAAGGAAGGTTTTAAGCCTACTCTTAAAATCAGAGAGTGTGTCTGCCTCCCGTACCAAGACTGGAAGATGGTTCCACAGAAGAGGAGCTTGATAGCTGAAAGCTCTGCCACCGATTCTACTTTTGGAGATTCTTGGGATCACCAATAACCCTGCATCCTGGGAGCGTAAAGTTCTGGATGGGTGATACATTACTATGAGTTCTTTAAGATGGTGCCTTACCAAGAACAGCTTTGTAGGTGAGGACAAGGATTTTAAATTCTATTCTGGATTTAACTGGGAGCCAGTGCAGAGAAGCCAGTACGGGGTCTACAGGGGAAATGTGGTCTCTGATATTAGTTCTAGTCAGCACACGTGCTACTGCATTTTGGATTAACTAAAGAATATTAAAAACTTATTAGGGCACCTGAAAATAAAGAATTACAGTAATCGAGCCTGGAATTAACAAATGCATGAACTAGCCTTGGTGTTTCAGCTGAAGGCAATTGGACTTCTTGTAGTTCCTTGAAGATGTTTGGCCTCTCATCCAAGAGGCTTCTTCAGTTCAAATGCATGAATTAGTTTTTCTGCATCTTGTTGAGACAGGATGTGCCGGGTTTTAGCAATGTTACGAAGGTGAAAGAAGGCTGTCCTTGAAATCTGTTTTAGATGTGAGTTAAAAGACAGCTCCTGGTCAAAGATAACACCCAGGTTTCTGACAGTGGTGCTAGAAGCCAAGGTAATGCCATCCAGATTAACTATATTGTTGGATAATGAGTCTCTAATGTGTTTAGGACCCAGCACAATGACTTCAGTTTTGTCAGAATTTAACAATAAAAAATTATGAGACATCTAGTTTTTAATGTCCTTAAGACGTGACTGTAGATTAGCTAACTGATGGGTTTCATCTGGCTTCATTGATAAGTATAATTGTGTGTCATCTGCATAGCAATGAAAATGTATGGATTGCTTTCTAATAATATTACCTAAAAGAAGCATGTATAGAGTGAATAGTATTGGTCCAAGCACAGAACCTTGTGGGACTCCATGACTAACCTTGTCATATCCGGCTGATTTATTCTTAACATGAACAAAATTATATCTATCAGATAGGTAAGACTTCAACCATCTTAAAGTAGATCTTTTATTGCCAATTTGGTGTTCCATCCTCTGTAGTAGGATGTAATGATCAATAGTGTCAAAAGCTGAGCTAAGATCTAATAAGACTAGTACCAAGATAAGTCCCTCATCAGATGCAGTAAAATTTGTAAATTTTACCAGTGCTGTTTCTGTGCTGTGATGTTTTCTAAAACCTGACTGGAAGTCTTCAAATAGACTATTATCCCAAAGAAAGCCTAATTAACAACAAACAACAAATAATAACAAACAAAATTGTTTAGCTACTGCTTTCTCTTGAATCTTTGAAAGAAAGGAGAGGTTGGATATTGGTCTATAGTTGTCTAGAACTTCTGGATCCAGGGTAGGTTTTTTTTTTTAGGAGCAGGTTAATTACAGCTACTGTAAAAGACTGGGGCACATAACCTGTTACAAGGGATAGATTGATTATACTCAGTAGCGGAGTGCTAACGTCTTTGTAAGTATGGAATCTAGTATACAGGTTGACGATTTAGATTAAGATAATGTTGTCGTTAGTTCATGAAGGTCAATTGGATGGAAGCTTTCCAAACACATATCAGGATTAATAACGGCCTCCATAGTTCCTGTTGCTGAACTGGAATCTGAAGTGTAGGATGTTTTCTCTGATAAGCATAATTTTATTATTGAATAAGTTCATAAAATCATTACATGTGATGGTTCTAGGAATGCATGGTTCAATAGAATAATGGCTCTCAGTCAGCCTGGCCACAGTGCTGAAAAGGATCCTGGGCTTATTCTTGTTTTCTTCTAACAGTGCTATTTAAAGTGATGAAGAACCCTGTCATTATAATTTACCTCATGTCATTAATAAAATAATTACTGTTGAATGCACTATTCGTAAACTGCATATTATCTTATTATATTGATTAAAGATTATTTTTATGAAAGTTTATAATGATTATTTGTAATTTGACAATACTGATTGACTTATGGTTTTATTTTGGTTGCTTTTAATGAATGTTGTGCAGTTTTGGCCAACATTGTAAAGGTCATAAAGGTCATAATCCTTACTTGTTTACTGCTCCATGCAGACCAATAAGACCCTCGGTTCCTGCTGCATCAATCACAAACTGTTTGTGCAATGATCTGCAAAGATGAAGCTAAAGCCATTATGCACACCAAACACAACATCGAATCCATGGCGCCTATCACGGACAAACATGATATGTCATGAACATGACATAATATACACTGAAAGCAGCAGTGATTTGTTGTTTATTGTTTAACACTACAACATGTCGAGTTATTATGTTATCGTCATGCTTGTAGGACAACAGCATTCATGGAACTCTGAGAAATCTGTCCATTTTCTGTTTTTCTCTGCACATTTTAGAAAATGCACACTGCACAGAAATAGACTCTTTTATATATATGGTATATCTTTCGTCTGAACTGAGACTTTTTGTGTGTAGGAGTCTGTGAGCTACACTAAAAGGTTTAAAAAAAATCTTAATAAATTTCAGTTTGCAGCATCAAATTCCTGTTTTCAACAGCTTCAACAGCTGTTTCCAACA
Organism: Mola mola; assembly: GCA_001698575.1. Classification (NCBI taxonomy): domain Eukaryota; kingdom Metazoa; phylum Chordata; class Actinopteri; order Tetraodontiformes; family Molidae; genus Mola; species Mola mola. The sequence goes on from KV751347.1 coordinate 4,455,208, forward strand.
ACATGCTTCCATTTCCCATGTTGTTAAAATGTGGCCCGAAAGTATTGCGATGAACCTACATTTATATGTTATTTCTACATTATTTTGTTTTATTTTGACATGATTCTGCATTTTATTTTGTCATAAGGTCATCTATTTGTATGATTAAGTACATTGCAATAACACAAGAGTAAGTGATATACAGTCCTAAAGAAATTATCAATGTTTCATCCTCTCATGCTTTGCCTGCATGGAGAGCAGAGTTTATAACATAGAAAAGAGGTCATGAACAGGTCAAAGAGTTCAGATACAGTTTAATGGCTAGTGATCATTTCAACATGCTTTGTGATTGTCTCCTTCTTGATTACCCGCGATAGCGCGCAAATTCTGTGAGAAGAACATTCTGGATGAATGTTACTTCTGTGGAATGGCACGCACACTTTGGAGCTACTCCGTCATCACGGTGGACATTATTGGGCCGGATATCTTCACACTTTTGGATCCCTTTCTTTGCACAGATCTCGTGGAATTTCTCGAGAATGGATGCCTACTTGTATGGATGTTTTCCATAACTTTCACACCGTCGAACATTTGGGACAGTGACAGAGACACTATGTGCCCGTGAGTGTGGTAGGCTAATCGTCATAGCCATGCCTATAGGACAGTGAGATGCATCATCATGCTATTGTGGTAATGTTACCATGTTTTGGGGTGGTTTGAATGTGAACCTTCTTGTTTAAGACCTAGGCAAAATGATTGTGATATTGTGAACTGTACATTTATTTTGAATGGGTTTCAGATAAAGGATTGAAACTTATCCAATGACTCTCCATGCCTGCATTTGCTGCCATGCTAACACATAACAAAATTGGGGGCTCGTCTGGGATATTTACTATTTTTGATGAGTCATTTGCACTAAGAATTTTGAAAAGGCAATTTGTTGAATCCAAGTGATTTATTTATTTTTTTTAATAATCATGGCAGCAGCAGTGCAATAGTTTTTGGAATTACCTACTGTTAAGCGTCTGCAGGATTTAAGAAAAGCTGACTTATTGGAAGTTGCTAAGTCGCTAAACCTAGCTGATGTATGCAAGCTACACAAAAGCTAAGATTGCTAAGTTGATAACACAACATTTTTATGATGAGGCTGTGTTCGAAGAGATAGTTAGAAAGTGTTAGAAAGAGATAGAGAAGATAGAGGAAGAAAAAGACAGGAAAGAATGGAAAAAGAAAGAATGGTGATGGAAAGAGAAAGGATAGAACTGGAAAGCGAAAAATTAGAAAAACAACTTGAGCTAGCAAAGCAAGGAAAAGCAGAGCCATTCAATGCAAACAAATTCTGTGCTAGCAGAGACGTGAGGTTTATTCCTCCTTTTGATGAGGTGGAGGTTGACAAATATTTCCAGCATTTTGAAAAAGTGGCTGAGAGTTTAAAGTGGCCTAAAGAATATTGCCCATTGATGCTACAAAGTGTAATCAAAGGGAAAGCATAACAAGCCTATTCAGCTTTGTCTGTTGATGATGCCTCGGGATATGATGTGGGTAATTACTTGTGTACAGGATGATGGTGTCTTGGGCTGAAGAATTTCAAAGCATTCCTTTAGGACTCCTTTCAACCTTTCAGTGGTGTATCACATTCTTGTTTGAATGATTCTGCAGCATGGTCAACCTCTAGTCATGGCCCAGCTTTTGCCTCCACATCATTAAACTGATGATGTGACCGTAACGGCTAGGCAAACAAAAGCAATCAAAGTTAGTAGAGCAAGGAAGACCTTTGGAAAGTTTCACATTTAGCTCTAAAGAAATAATGAGGGAGTGTGATTATCAATCCTAATGCGCTATACCCAGATGATAATGAAAGAGACTATATATGACTGATACATTTAAAGTTGTCCCTGTGTGCCTGTCTGTAAAATACGTCCTTTTCTCTAACAAATGTAAAAGAAGCAACAAGATGAAAACCCCAAGTAAAAGTGTGTAGGAGGCTTCTCTTCTTATTCAGGATGATTGCGTCTTTGACGTGTGCTTGTCTCCTGCTGCCAGATAACTAAGTTTAAGGCAAAATAAGTTGAGACAAATGAACTGAGTGAAAGAGAATGTCTGAAAGCATAAAGGCTCGACACCCTCCTGTAAATGGGTGTGGACTTCACTTCTTTCATGTTAAAGGTGTACAAAAAATTGTAAAGTTAGGTATGACATTTTTAAAAAATGGATAAAGATTGGTTTTTGGGGGTCTTTTAATCCTTCCAACAGACTTTCCACTGAATTGCTGATAGACATAAAAGAATTAAACCAAATTCCTCCAGCTTTTCTGGTATAAAGAAAAGTTGTTGAAAATTCCTCCACTTCCAATCCTTTAGCTCAAATCCAACCATTACTCCCAGCAACATACCCAGTTACGCTCAAGTTCACTTCAATGTATCAAACATTCTTCAAGGCCTACCGAGCAGTGTCAGAATAGACTAGATGCGGAAATGTCATACAGCTTGAACTGAATGGAAATAATGTACAGTCACAGTTGTATGACGATTAAAGACGATGCTGTAGACACTATTAGGTGGATGCTTGGAGATTTAATCAAGCGAGTGGTACAATCCAATGGTAAAAGAATATCAGAGACTAAGGTAGAATTAGATAAGGAAGCTCTGCATTTCTGAAAAAATTATGTTTATATTCTCGCCAAGGGGTGTGCCAGATTCAGAAATCAGTTTCTCAAGGAAAAGGGCATGGAACCGTTCAGCTGCATCACCATCGCCTCCGCATGCATGAATGTGTTTCTAATCAATTTATTCCCTCCTGGAACCCTGGCTGTACCTGCTCCCTACGACTACAAACGTCAATGCAAGTGTTACTCCCACACCTCTATTCAGTGAGGTGTGCAGTCAAAACATCTTTATCCGAAATCAAAAATCAGAAATGCCCGTGCACACACGATGAGAAGGCCAGAGCATTGATGGCAGTCTGGGTGTGTATCTAATTAAATAAGGCTCTTGGACTGCAGTACAAAATCAGAAAAAACAGTGAGGTGTGGCATTTTGACGTAGCGATTCCATTTTTGTTGGTACATGCATACTTTTCTGAAAGGGAAGTAGGAAGTTTCGGAATATCCACCCAAGGAAAGTAGGGAAAAGTATATCAGGGACTATCACATGCATCATGGACTTTGGTTAGACATGGACAAAATTTAGGTGAATCCCACCAGGAGACAAGTGTCTTAACTGTGTCTCAATGGCATCTGGGTAAAGTTTGCGCAGAGAAGCAACTTGAGTCACTGTACCTTGTACACTTGTAACCTAATAATTACGTGTGTCAGACCAGAAAACAAAAAAAAGGAGTTTTACAAGTCAAAGGTCTCACACTGACTCAAGAATACTGTTAGCGGGTCAACTTTGACACTGTCAGGGATGTGGTAGAGGGTTACCTAGGTGAGTCTCAAGATAACGTGATCGAGAGACCAAAGCACAGTATTAAGCGCAATAAGAAGGGCTTTCTCTTGAAAAACTTTTCATTTGTGAAAAAGCTCTGGGGGGTGTTTTACAAGAGACGTCCCTTTAGCGAATGGACAACTTTACCATTTAGTTATTAGCATGCAGTAGAGGAAAAAAAAAAGTCACATCTTACTGTTGTGGAGGAAATTGTTTTTGATCCCAGGTTCCCGATGCCCTATTCATGAAAACTGTGAAAATATGATGGATGCTGGAAAATGTGGCGTGGGTTTATGCTTTTTTTTAACCTATGTATGCTGACCTTCAAGAAAGAAAAAAAATATTATATTTATTAAAGGGTTGCCAGTCTTTTGTTGACAGTGACCTGTTCCCTCCCGATCAAAATCCTTTGATCATTCTTAACATTGTTCTTTTCAAAGCCTCCAATCACCCAAGAGTGACTAAAATTTCAACACAGAACAGACATCATAGAAATATGAGCATCTTCATGGTGACACAGAATGTTTTATGCACAGTCGTACCATGAGTTTGAACAGCAATTGTGTGGTGATTGCAAATCCGGGACAAAAATTACAGATCAATATTTTGCTCACCAAATCTACCCCTCACAAAAAGCTTTTTTCCTGGAAAGTTTCGAGGACACCACCAGAGATCCTCACGGACACTTTCCTGCCCAGAACCATACAGCTTCACCAGTGGCTGGCTGTTTACATTCCCAAAGCCGAGTAAATCATCATCATCATGTTGGTGCATATAGGAAGGAATGCACCCACATGTCTGTGAACTTCTCAGTCATCCAGGTCATGGTAGTCTTGGTGTTTCAGCTGAAGGCAACTGGACTTCTTCTTGAAGAGGTTTCACCTGTCATCCTAGAGGCTTCTTCAGTTGTCCGTGAAGGTTCTCAGTCATCCAGGTCAACTTGATCTCTGAGTGTTTAGTAGGAAGCAACTGGACTTCTTATCTTGTTTCTTATCTTATCTTCTTCTTATCTTCTTCAGTTCTAAATTTCTGGTAGGGAGTCCCTAGTATTTAACCTTGTGGAGGATCTTTCTCACTCAGGGTATTGGGCAAAGGGTACAAAGCTCTGCCCCCAATCTGTGTGAGCTAGTTCCACCCACCATCGGTTGGGTTGTCACTCCCTCCGGTCATCATGTGAGTCGCTGGTATCATATGAGCCAAGGTGTGAACTGTGGTTGAGTTTCCTGGGGAGAGATTTCCAAACTGCATTGTATGTGGCAGACAGCCGATGTCTGGGGCCTCCTCCTCTGTTAAGTGATGGCTGTTCCAGCTTGACATAGATGGCCTCCTTTACTCCTCTCTCAAATCATCTATCACCCCTGTCCAAAACATGCAAATTCTCATCCTCAAAAGAGTATCCCTTCTCCTTTAAATGTAAGTGGACTGCTGAGTCCTGGCCAGAGGAGCTGGCTCTCCGGTGTTGAGCCATGCGTTTGTTGAGAGGTTGTTTGGTCTACTCGATATAAAAGTCTCTGCACTGTTCACTGCACTGGACTGCATAAATAACATTGTTAAGTTTGTGTCTGGGAGTTGTGTCCTTAGGGTGAACCAGTTTCTGTCTCAGAGTGTTGCAGGGTCTGAAGTGAACTGGGATGTTATGCTTAGAGAAATTCAGAAGAATGCTGTCTTGATGTGTTTGTGTTCCTTAGACTTCCCCTCTGTCTTTGGGGGAACCTTTTCAGCCCGGTAATGTAGGATTCTGATAACTCCCAGTTTGTGTTCCAAAGGGTGGTGAGAGTTGAAGAGCAGGTACTGGTTGAAGTGTGAGTAGGTTTCCAGTAGACTTCAATGTTGAGCCCTCCATCCTTCTCAAGGTGTATCGCACATTCCAGGAAAGGCAGCCTGTTTTCTTTCATATCCTCCCTTGTGAAATTGATATTGCTGTCTACTGAGTTAAGGTGTTTGGTGAAGGCTCTTGGGTTTTGATTTTGACCCAGGTGTCCTCCACATATCTGAACCAATGGGTCAGCGTTGTTGCTTTGAAGGAGCTCAGTGCCCTACTTTCCACTTCCTCCATGTAGAGGTTGGCCACAGTAGGAGACACTGGGGAGCCCATGGCAGAGCCATGCTTGTCTGTAGAAACCTTTGTTGTACTTGAAGTAGGTGGTGGATAGGCAGAGGTCCAACAAATTACAGATTCGTTCCAGGGTGAAGTTGGTTCTAAGGTCCAAATTACTGTCTTGCATTAGGCCTTTCCAGATGGTTTCCACTGCTTCGGATGTGGGTATGCACGTAAAGAGTGAGGTGACATCAAAGGAGACCATAGTTTCCTCTGGTGGCAGCTTCAGGTCCCGAACTCTGCTGGTGAAGTCATTAGAATTCTGGATGTGGTGTTGAGTTTTGCCAACCAGAGGTGAAAGTATAGTTGTGAGATGTTTAGAGATGGTTTAAGTTACTGAGTTGATGCTGCTGATGATGAGTCTTAACGGGGTACCTTCCTTGTGGATCTTGAGAAAGCCATATATGCATGGTATGCAATCTCCCTGATACAGTCTATAGTAAGTGGGACGGTTGATGACTCCTTCCTTATCCAGTTGTTGTAGGCGGTTGATGACCTTTTTCTTGTACCCACTGGTGGGGTCACACTTCAGTGTTTCGTAGGTGTTGTCATCACTGAGCAAGGTGGTGATCTTGGAGTGGTAATCTGATTGGTTGAGTACCATTGTACATCTCCCCTTGTCCACCGGAAGAATAGTGATGCTGTTGTTTTTGTTAAGTGATGTTATAGCTTTCCTCTCTTCAATTGTGATATTAAATGGAGGTATTTTTTTGCTTGCAAGCGCTGCTGATACCTTCATCCTGAGTTGTTCAGCTTCAGCTAATACAAGGTTCTTAGACTTTATGGCTGATTCTGTGGCTGTGATGAGATCCACTACAGGCAGCTGTTGTGGAGAGAGGGCGAAGTTAAGTACTTGGGCTAGGATGTTCTTTTCTGGCCGAGTGAGGTCTCTGTTAGACAAGATTTTAACCCACTTATCTTGACTGTTGTGCCTTCCTGCTTGTGGTCGGATGGCTCAAAAGCCCACCCGGGCTAGGCTTTGGCCTGGAGTTCAAGGAATTTTCTGGTCTGTGGTTCCTTACACTTGGCGTTTTGCGTTTCCTGTGCTCTTGTGATGAAGTTGTTAACTTCTCCCATGACTGAGGATGGTTGAAGTGTCGTCAATTTCTGTAGAGACTGGTCCCTCCTTTCGGTAAGTGCTTCTATTTTGGAGTTGATCAGAGAGAACCAACAACAGAACCAACTGCTTAGCGAAAGGATCAGGCAGATCAACAATTTTGAAAAGATGGAGCCTATGCTCTGACTGTATGTGACCGGTGCTCTGTAGAGTGTCTCCTACTTGACTTTCAAGTCTTTCAAGCCAAGTTTTTTTTTTTCAAAATGTTTTACAGAGATTTTAGAGCCTTAGCAGGTTTAAAGTGGAGTGTTACAATAGTCTTTCCATAGACAAAGTATATAGGCCTGTTGCGATCCGTTTTAATCTTGATGCGAATACTTTTGATGTAACTTTTTGACAAGCGTACCTGATGCTCACTATGTGTCCGAAATCCCCTTTGACATTCACCTAACTAAGAAGCAGTGAGTGACTGTCACAGACCTGTTGATACCTAATTATGTGAAAACAAACAGGTTAGAAATGTCGATTTTGAGATTTCAGGGGAAAGGAGCCGTGCCGTTGGAGAGGGTCCACCATTCATTCACTTTCAAACCCAGCATGTAGGCCAAGGGTGCATACATGAACCCTTGAATGGCGTCGGTCACCATAAACACTTTGTCCATAAAACTCTGTTGGTATTTTTTATCAAACACTCCTCTAAGTTTGGATATTTTGATGAGGTCACCCTTTTTAAATTTCATTTTCAACATACCCTGGTGCCTGGCGGGGGTAATACTGTACAGATTTTAAAACACTTAAGAAGCATTATCAGAGGTCAACTGCACCTGCGTCATTTTATAAACTTATGATTGTAGCTTTTCACGAAATCTCATAAAACTTCAAGGTATCGTTATGTTGTTGTTCATAAATTATCTTCACATTCAAGTTTTTAATGTATAGTTAAATCTTTCATTCACCAAGGCCTTTAGATCGCTGGTTGTGGCAAAATGTGTGATACTGTGTTTTTTCATCAGAGCCTCAAAATTCTAGTTAAGAAATTCTTTACCAGCATCGATTTGTAGCTTTCTGGGGATCTGACTGTCTTTGAAAATGGATTCAACAGGATTCAAATCCCAAATGGATTGTCAACCACCTCTGTGGCGTTTTTTTTCTTCAAAACACGGACATGAACCTTTTTTGAAGACACATCTATGACCGTTACAAAATAATCAAATCTGTCATTATGTTCTGCCAAGTGTTTCATATCAAATCACAAAGGTCAGCTTAAAATTGGTTCAATGGTCTTTGAACCAAAACCCTATTTCTACTAAAAGGCGTTCTGGTGTGTTTATGCAGAGTTTAGGTGTCCTGCTCTGACAAAAAATCTTTAATGTTTTCACGCTTGACCAGCTCACCATTTTTATCTTGTACAGCCTGATGAAGTCATTGAAGCCCTTCAAAGCTAAATGGATTGAGCCAGGTTGTAATGCACTCGTTTCATGATTAATTTCTCCGCCATCCTCCCCGTCTTGGGCAATCTCTTGGGTTTTATTAAACAAAAAACACTCAGAGACTGCTTCTTTATTCTTTTTTTTTTTTTTAAATAACAACCAGAAGAGCAGCATCATAAATGTTTAAAGCACATAACCTACATGTTTACATAAAATGGATAAGATGCAAAGAATAATATGAATAACAAAAAGCATATGGTGTATGTAAAAAAGCTAAACGGTAATCATCTTTAAAGTTTGGTCTAAAACTGAGAAACTGATATAGGTTGACAATTATCCATTTTGTTCACAGAAACCCTTTCTAGCACTCAGTCACCAAACTGCTGGCCATCATGGAGAACACCTCCCACCCACTCCATAAAATTGTGAACATTCTGAGGACCAGCTTCAGTAACAGAATGATCCACTCCGCTGCTACAAGAAACAATACAGGATGTTGTTTCTCCCCAGTGCAATCAGACTTTTCAGCACCTCTGTTATTAGACACTAGACACTCATTAATCACCTCCTCCTACCTGCATCAAACTCTGCACAACTTCTGCATATATTGTTATATTTTTACAACTGCCTATAGTGTTTATATGTTCTACTTTTCTACTTTATACTGTTATATGTACCTGAACATCCTTGCTAGTGTGAAGAAATTAATTTCCTTACAGGGATTAATAAAGTCATCTCTATCTATCTATCTATCTATCTAATTGTCTACCCCTCCCTTGTGTATTTAAGCTGTGTGTTCCTTCCCTCCTGTGGCAGATTGTCTTTTCAGTTACTGTGAGCTTTCCAGCAATATATCTTTTGAGTTCCCCTGTGTATGATCCTTGTAAGTTTACCGATTTCTGAGTCTTTGCGTTTTGAGTTTGTACCTTTGCTGAGTTGATCTGATTACCCGGTTTTGACCTTTGCTCGATTAAACGGTGTTGATTAAGGAACTTCCCTCAGTGTCTCTGCAAATTGAATCCTCCAGAGTCTGTACGTGATATTTAATGCATTGAAAACCTGACATTACCCTGGAATTTATTTGGGTACTGAATGTACCTGTATCTTGAAGAATTATATAATCATAGAATTAGGGTTTCAGGCTGAGAAACAGTCAATAATAATAATAATAATAACTGTGACTTGCAACTGTGACTTAGACTTTATATGGAATAATAAATTACGTGTTGTAAAAAACTATTCAAGAAAGACAACAAATAAGTAAGGACTATTAATCATGAACAGGGTAAACTAAGTTTAAACAAGCACTACAAAATGAGTCTTGATCACAGTTTACAGTAACACTTAATGAGATGCAATAGGCTTTAAGATGTTTTGTTTATTCCAGCAGATGGTGCATTTTGCAGTGTTTACAAATGCTCTGTTGATTAATAATGTAGTGCATGAAAGAGTAAAAAGAAAGTCAAGTTCAAGTATTCGTTAGGAGGGAGGTGATTTTTAGTTCCTCAGTGATGTGCTCTGCAGCGTGCAGACACAAACACTAGTGCCTATCAGTGTGTTTCTGTATGTGTGGGAGCTGGGATCAATACTGGTACAGATGCTTTTTTCTAAGAGATGACAATAACTAAATAATAAATTAACTACAAACTCAACAGACTATATACAGAAATTATCAACACAGAAATTGTGAGCTGTGACCTTTAAAGGCTTGTACATTAATAAATCTCACTCTCGTTGAAATCAAGGAATGAACCCATCTTTGTCTCAGACAAGAAAGGAAACTGTTCTGAAGCTATTGACCAGAAAGAGACGTAACACTTACACCAATGGAATCCAAAGCGATTTGAATGCCTTTTAGGTTTCATTGCAATGACACACTGAACTTGGTTGCTATTGTAAAGCTGAAGTGCATTCTAAATTGATGCAGATGAAATCAAACCCATTCTCATCCCAGGTCAATACACACCTACACTTTGTCATATGCCCCTCACGTCTTATCCACAAGTGATAGATACATAGACAAATAGATAAACAGACAGACAGACAGATAGACAGATAGGTATAATTCAGGAAAAAAAGAACAAGATAAATGTAAAGAAAATAAGAGACATGTAATTAAAACTGTTTGTACATGTTATGGTGTTTCCACCTGTCACAAAGAGGTGAGCTATCCATTACACATGGCATGACTGTATTTTTGAACCATTCTTTGTGACAGCTAAACTGAATGAGTCCATTAAAAGTCTGACAATTCACTCAACACCTGCCTCCATCCCTTTTAAGATTTTACTCATTTCTGCAATGATGTTCAACTCTGCCATCTGCTCAGCTGTGATCTGAAACAGGCAGCTTTACATTCCAGGCTAAATTAAAACCTTATGTGTCTCTGCATAATGGCAAAGCGTGGGGCCATGACAAAACCTGGAAGTACAGTATAACGCACACACACACAGGCAAAAAAAACAACAAAAAAAAACAAAAAAAAACCAAGCAGTGGCCATGGTATCATGACATGGCTAAACATGAGCCTTGACTAGTCATTTGATCTTGCTCCATGCAAAACAACCCAGAAAACCCAAAACGGATGATTAGATACTAGCAACAATATTTAGATTTTATTTTGCAACAAGTAACAAGATGTCAAATATAATGTAGTGTAAAAGCATGACTTTTTTAAAAGATAATACAGTGAAGTAAAAGTTGATACAAAAATGAATAAAATGCATGCAAAGTATATAGATTTTCTAAAAGAAATGTACTGTAAAAGTACTTGTCCTTCTTACTTTACACTACTTGAAACAAGACATACAGTATACAAACACAAAAGAGGAGCTTTGCATTTTTCACTTGGGACAACATTTTTGTTGCATGACTGCTGGAGTTGGTCTGTTGTTTTGAATCCATAGGTTCTTCTGCGTCCAGTGTCCATTTAAATTATTTTAAGCCCCGTTTACACGACTTTTTCGGGTGAAAATGCAAAACTTAAGTTGCATTTTGGCAGTACGTCTACATGAGTACGCGTTGGCAGTGCTTGAAAACAATACGGAAATGGGCTCCAGAGTGTAAAGACTTGAAAACACCCATGTCTCAGTTTCCATGTGAAAGGGGAAAAGGCAACATTTTGAAAACTGGCAAGCACACTAAGGGTTCGGTCAATCGTATTGACTCACTATAGTACCCACGTGTTTTTATTCCGCAGAGTTAAGTGTCGCTACGTGTGCATGTGTTTTAGTTCCCGCCAAATACTGGCCTGGCAAGTTTACTACAGCGTTTTTGGTGTTTCCTGCGGTCTTGTGTGCACGGAGATCGTTATCAAAACGTTGCAATCTGCACAGTGAACTATTTGAAATCAGCAACTGAAAACGAAACAGAACATTGTCGTGTAAACAGGGCCTCAGATTTCCTGATGACATGTTGGATCTTCATTTTCCTCTTGTACTGGAGATATTTGAGATATGCCACACATTCAGTTTTAAAGGAAAAGTAAACTGTAAAAAGTTTTATGATTAAGAAGTTTTTGAAGATGTAAAGAGAAAAAGTATTGTTGAGAAATTGGATGCATTTTTTTCAGGAGCAACAGTATGTGTAAAAATGTATGGAGAAAGTGACTTCATACTTGAATTCACAGAATAAACAGTAAAAAAGCACCTCTCGGAGCAAAAGAGACTCACGCTGTTAACAGGCTGAATCCGAAAGAATGCTGCAGAAGAAAAACCTTACTTCTTGTGTGTAATGCACGTTTACGCTCTTGTGGGTGTACTCAAAATCTTTAATTTGTGCATGCTGAATCTTCAAAAACCTGAACATTGAAAGCCCTTGTGGTGAGAAAGGCACATTTTCGTAGAAAAAGTACTTCACCTAAACAATGAGTATGCTCTTATTTTAGTGCTTGTGTAATCATGGCTACTGGGAAATGACGGCGTGTGGAGTTGGAATTCACATGTTAAAGTGAAGCCAAATACAGTTCAGACATGACTAGGAACAAAGGAGAAGTTAAGCCAGCAGGGTTATGAAAAAACTATCTACCAGTGTGAATAACATTGATTAAACAGAGACTTGCTTTTATCTCTAAACCAGGGGTCTCAGACTCGCGACCCGGGGGCCAATTGCGGCCCCCGGAATGATATTTTGTGGCCCCCTACCTGAAATCAAAACTTGGTGTTAGTGCGGCCTGCGTGTTTTTTCTCACATGCACCTGCTTGAGTCGTTGCCCTGGGCGTTTTATATTTTTTAACACTTGTGGGCTATCATAGCTCAGGCTCATGACAACAACACGAATTAGCAACGTTGGTCACTTGTAACGTGTTTCGGGACTGTCACCGAGTGAAGGGGAAATATATCCTGTCACCCAGCCCCAGTCATGTCTTTTTCAAAACCTGCCGTGAAGAGAAAGGTTAGCGATGAGCACAGACAATTTCAGGAGAAGTGGGAGACGGAATATTTTTTTGTTGAGCACAGGGGCATCCCGACGTATCTAATATGCATGGATAAAGTTGCGGTGCACAAAGAGTATAACATCAGACGTCATTACTCAACTAGACATGCTGAGGAGTATGCAAAATACCAGGGAGATGAGCGAGAGGACCGGGTCGCCAATCTTAAAACATGTCTACTGAGGCAACAAGATTTTTTCAAGAA
>KV751347.1:4487637-4523740 GCA_001698575.1 Mola mola
TATGCTCAGAATCTTTTATGAGTCTGTGGTGGCTAGTGCTATCCTCTATGCTGTTGCGTGCTGGGGCAGCAGACTGAGGGTGGCGGATGCCAACAGACTCAACAAACTGATCCGCAAGGCCAGTGACGTTGTGGGAATGGAGTGTGACTCTCTGACGGTGGTGTCAGAGAAGAAGATGCTGACTAAGCTACGGTCAATCTTGGACAACGTCTCACACCCACTTCATGATGTGCTGGTCAGACAGAAGAGTACTTTCAGTGAGAGACCTATCCCACCTAAATGCATGACTGAACGCCACAGGAACTCATTCCTGCCTGTGGCCATCAAACTGTACAACTCCTCCCTCTGAATGGCTCTTGGACTTTTTCACTCCCTCAGATCTTTCATCTATTTATACTGCAATTCTCTTACACTATTTATTTTCTGTTACACTTTTATTTATTTTACGCTCTTTTATTTATTTTACACGGAGCAACTGTAAAGTAACAATTTCCCTCTGGGATAAATAAAGTATTCTGAATCTGAATCTGAAAAAACATTAAGCAGTGCCTGAGCAGATAGCGGACCCAATGAGGGACTCTAGATCCTTTCTGAATACTGAAAACTCACACGGGCCCTTCACTCGTCACTTTTCTCAGGCATTTCTTCCGTCCAATCCTCCTGATACAAAAGCAAATATGCACCCAGTAAAGTTTTCTGGATGGATGGGGGAGTGAGCTATCTGCTGTGAGAGTGAACCAGGGAAAGCGAAAGAAGCTGCAAATAAGATTTCATACTAATGGCTTAAAAAGTTCACATGGCAATTTCTACTGCATGTTTTCTTTGATGTTATCAGGATTATGCAAAAACTACTTAATGATGGATGGTGAATGGGCTTAATAGGGACATCAGAATTTTGATGTCGATCCAGGTAAAGATGCATATCCAGGAATTTTGGCGGAGGTAAGCATTCCACTGCCATTCTAATGTCATTCTACTTGTCTGTCACAATATAGATTCTGAATTAACAAAGAAAACAAAAACATAATTGAAATCTGGCCAGTTCAGTCATTCTAACTTGATGCATGTTGGTGATGTTGGAGAAATAAATATAGGGAGAATCATGAGAATCACTAGGCATGAATCACTAATTTACAAAATCAAAAGTCTAAAAAAAAAATTAATTTTGTTCAACAGAGGAAAGAGATATACAATGCAAATCATTCAATTACAATGTATATACCATATCCACTCATACACCATCTTGACAAGCTTGGTATACCATATACCAAGCTTAACTATTTTTTTGAGTATTTTAAAACATACCTTGAAGCACAGGAGTTATTTTGTAATAATTAAAAGAATTTTTTACTCACCTTAAAGCTACTTTATTGAATAATTTCAAAATAAAACCATTTCTTTAAAAATAAAAGAGACCACCTAAATATACATATGGTTGGGATGAACAGCATAATCAAACACTAAGCTCAAAAGACTGTTGTGGAGCATTTAGCAGATAACGAGCTAGATATTTCACTATATGCATACTGTTCATCAATAAGAAATGTAAGTCAAACTAAAAACTGCTCTGCGTCTGCTGAATCTATTAAGTAAGTAGGTGAGTATTTGCTATTAAGTACACCACATCAACTTGAAATGTTATGATAAGATATATTGACTGCATTTATAATATGCTTTGTAAATAGCACTTCTCTAGTCTCAGTAACCTCTCAAAGCACAGAGGTGGAACTACCTCTTTACTACCAGAGCCTCAGCCTCCCATCACATGTTAATGATGTGCTCACCTTTATGCTGATAAACTAACGATTTTGATGACTGAACCTCACCCCCTCTAAGATGCAGGATGATAAAACTTGTGTCAAAGTCCTACACTGCACGACCATTAACTACATTAACCCTCCCTCCATAACATTTGTGTAAAGTATATTTTCTCCACTATTTACTAATTATATTGTTTGCACCTAGAAGTAATCCAAGCAGCAATTACAGCTCTCATAAATATACGCAGTTTTCAAAAACATGTAACAGCAGGATCTTAATGTCACTGTTGAGTAGAAGGTAAAATGAAAGCATTGCATAGTGCATCTTTTAATCCCACAGCTCTGCTCATTGCCCACGATTGTAGAGGTAGCTTTGGTTTCCAAAATTTTGACCATTGCAAATACGACTGCCACCACTATTTAACTCCCAGCTGCTAAATCTAACATTAGTAATACTATTAGTAATGGTCCCATTGTTGGTCTTCACACAATATCTATTTAACAGCAGGGGCAACATTAATTGGCATTAAATACAGCTGAAGGGAATTTTCTTGTCTCTTCGAAAACTATTTATCATCAGCTCTAGAGTCCTTTGAGACTAAGCTGAAGTTGAAGTTCAAAAATGAAGCTTCAGGCCACATTTTCCTCCTCATCTACATTCAAATTCCCCCCTCAGGTGGTGGATAACAATTCAATTAGTTCTGTAATCAGCTGCCATTCTGTGTCTTTGTAGTCAACTTTGACTAATACTTATTCCACTTTCAGTTATCCTGCCAGCGGGACTTTCTGCATTTCTGCTAACTTTCGTCAAATGTGGAGTCAATTTGTTATTACAATATTGATATTATGTCTGGCAATCTTATATTTAGAGTAAAGCTATTCACTAGTGTGAAATGATTGCTGAACACTAATGTTTTTGCTCGAGGTGAACGTAAAACAATGCTCTATATATACTGTCAGTAGCAATGCAATTAGTAGTGGGTATTAATGCTATGTCTACTTTTAAGCAAAAAGAGCATGAATCAATTAATTCTATGGAATAAATTTGTAATAATGCAGTCCATAGCAATGAAGAGAGCAGGAAAGCAGGAATAAATGCATTAATGATGAAAAAAGGGGCTACAAATATCAGCAGGCTTGATGTCTCACAGGCAAATTTCTTCACTATCTCTGACTTCAAGCGTGCCTTCCTGCCTTCCTCCATCTACCAGCAGCTTTGGAGCTGACATTGACCACCCCTTTTCCTTTGACAAATATCAATTACAGACATGGCTGAGGCCAACTGCTGAGAGTTCAGGATCGGGTTGGATCTTATTGTGTACTAGATTGCCTGATTCTCACCACTGTTGAGGATCTGTAGAAACATGGCTCTGCCAGTCTTCAGGCTAAGCCCTGACACATCCTTTACAGCTGTTTGACCCTGACTGACATGGCTGTGAATTCCAGGGGGAGAGCAAGCAATCATTCATAGCCCTGGACATTTATTACATAACACAATGATGTTCCTGGAGTGTTTTATAATATTCATTTAGAGGAAATACCTACAAAAGATATATTTCACTAGAAGTACAAAAAGCATGACTAACAGTGTATACCCACCCATTCAGGTGAATGGTTAAATAGCTACCATGGCCCCTATCATGGACGAGTATGATTTCTTTCATTGTCATACTTTCACCTAGGGCTGGGCAATATGGCCTACAAATAATATCCCAATATTTTCTCAGGCTATATCGCAATATTTCAAAATGTCCACTAAAGCATTTAATAAATGTGCAATTTAACATTTTTATGCCTAAGATGACACCAGTGTGATGATTTTACTAGTCCCTGTCTGCATTGTTTACTATTTTATTAGAGGTTTCTATTGTTTGTGCATGCAAAAGGGAGGAGTTTTATTTATAATCTTATTTACTTCAAACACAGTAATTGCACACATAACATTTTAACAAATGGAAAAAAATTATTAAATTATGGCATAATGCAAGCCCATATACTAATTCAAATCCATACCACTGATATATAATAGTCAGAGTCCTGCATGGGTCAAGTCACATCATAATTTGTACTC
Source organism: Mola mola (assembly GCA_001698575.1). Taxonomy (NCBI): domain Eukaryota; kingdom Metazoa; phylum Chordata; class Actinopteri; order Tetraodontiformes; family Molidae; genus Mola; species Mola mola. The sequence goes on from KV751347.1 coordinate 4,491,469, forward strand.
AATGGTTGCGATATAATCATTTACTGTATCTCAGGTGAAAAAAGGCACTAGTATATAGAGTATATCGATATATCAACCACCCCTACTTCACCTCATAATTATTGTGCCAAAATTTGAACCAGGTCAGATTTGAAAGCACTTCCTGTGACACCCATCTTAATATCTTGAGATTGCTCTTTTCAAGTTAAATAGTATCTTGTGTAGTATCTTGTGTAACACAAGACTTATAAAAAGATAGTCAGTTCAGACTTAAACATATATACAGGAAGGCTGAAGGCCATCATCCTGATCAGGTACCTCAGTGGGTACAACTTTGTAGGTACTATTTGCAGCAGAATGGAAACTAGCAACCCCAAAGCTAAAGTAAGTGTGGAAATATGTAAGCTAGAAAACAAAAACAGTCCAACAATCACCTGCAATACCTCCAATATGATCGCTTTGAAAGCAAAAGAGCTATGTTCAATACTACCAATTTGACACCGTAAAACAAAGAATGAAACAGAATTTAAAAAGTGGGTTGACTAAAGCAACACAGGAAAAGGCTGCTGCGCAGAACCAACAACCTCTGGGCAAAGCTTTGAAAAGGAAGGATAAATATCCTTGAGAGAGCGAAAAGGCCAAAAGATTATAAAGAAGTTGGTTGAATTCATCACTTTGTACAAACAACCCAACTCTGTGATAGAGTGATAGTTTAATGTACTATTTTATCTCTGGTATATCTCATGAACAGAGTGAAAATTAATTATATCTGTTTAATTTTGACAATCTAACAAATTGAAGTGACTGCATATGCCAAGCTACAGAGAATCACCTTTTAACACTGTGTGGTGCTCTGCTAATCTGAAGTAATGTACCTCTGCAGGCCATGACAGTCTGTGGCAGACTGTGCTGCTCTTGTAGAGCGTCTTGCTTGTGCTGAGTGTGCAACAACCATTCCTAAAAGGTAAAAAATAAACTTGCAGCAGGACAGCTGAAAACATAACTCTCTCACTCAGCAGTCCTTCCAGCATTTATCTCCCTCATAAATATCATGAGCTGTAAAGTGTTTTATGTATGATTTTCTGAAAGATATCCATGTCAGCCGAAGTTGTCATCCTTTACACAAAATGTTCACTAACTTTTCAAAGGTTAGGTCTATCAAAGTCTCCTAGGTCTGGATTTGTTGTGGCACTGTACAGCATGCTTCCAAAGAAAATCCAGGCCATGTCCATCAGCTGTTGCGGCTCATTCTCAACAGGTTTTTCAGAAGAAGGGTTGAAGAAAAGACACGAGAGAGAGCAGACTATTCTGCATGTTGAGTAAATGTGGTAATTACCAAGCACAGTGGCCTGAACCAACAAGAAAATATCTCCAAAGATGCTAATTTTGATCCCACACCTTGATGACAGACCGTGTCAGTTCATTGCATTAAATCGAATCAAATTTTATCTGTATAGCCCAAAATCACAATTTACATATTATCTCACTGGGCTTTGACAAACTGTACAGATGTGACACCGTCTGCCATTAGACCCTCCAACCGGGTGAGGAAAAACTAAAAAAAAAAAAAAAAACCTAAACAGGGAAGACAAGAAACCTCAGAAAGAACCACAGAGGAGGGATCCATCTTCTTAGGATGGACAAACGTGCGATAGATGTCACTTTTACAGAACACAACAACATGACAATAACAGTTTACTAAGAATATTTAGCAAATATTAAAAGCAAAAAAACTCTTGAGAAGAAGTAAAGTGAGTGTAAATTTTGTTAAGATGGACATTTAGAGGAACAGAGATGAGTCAGAGTCAGAGGGGGCAGAGAAGAGAGCTCAGTGCATCATGGAGTGTTCCCCCAGCAACCTTAGCCTATAGCAGCATAACTAAGGGCTAGATAGGCCAGCCCCAATAATAAGCTTTATGAAAAAGAAAAGTTTTAAGCCTACTCTTAAACTCAGAGAGTATGTCTGCCTCCCGCACTGAGGCTGGAAGATGGTTCCACAGGAGAGGAGCTTGATAGATGAAGGCTCTGCCTACCATTTTACTTTTGGAGATTCGTGGGATCACCAATAACCCTACATATTGGGAGCGTACGGTTTTGGATGGGTGATAGGGTACTATGAGCTCTTTAAGATAAGATGGTGCCTGATCATGAATAGCTTTGTTGGTGAGGACAAGGATTTTAAATTTTATTCTAGACTTAACTGGGAGCCAGTGCAGAGAAGCCAGTACGGGGGAAATATGGTCTCTGATCTTAGTTCTAGTCAGTACACGTGCTTCTGCATTCTGGATTAATTGAAGAATCTTTAAAATCTTACTAGCGCAGCCTGAATGAATGAAATCCCTCATCAGATGCGTGAAGAGGTCATTTGAAACACAGAAACAGTGATGAAGCTGTGATGTTTTCTAAAACCTGACTGGAATTCCTCAAATACACTATTATCCTGAAGAAAACCACATAGTTTAGCTACTGCTTTCTCTAGAATCTTTGAAAGAAAGGAGAGGTCGGATATTGGTCTATAGTTGGTTAGAACTCCTGGGTCAAGGGTAGGTTTAATTACAGCTACTTTAAAAGATTGGGGCACATAAACTGTTACAAGGGATAGATGATTATACTCAGTAGTGGAGTGCTAACTAAGAATAAAACGTCTTTGATCAGCCTAGTAGGTATGGGGTCTAGTATACAAGTTGATGATTGAGATAAAGATAATGTTGTCGTTAGTTCATGAAGATTAATTGGACGGTCACTTTCCAAACACATATCAGGACTAGTAACGGCCTCTATAGGTCCCGTTGCTGAACTGGAATCTGTGAGGTGTAGGATATTTCCTCTGATGAGTATAATTTTATTATTAAAGAAGTTCATAAAAATCATTACAGGTGAGGGGTCTAGGGATGCATGGTTCAATAGAATGATGGCTGTCAGTCTCCCTGTCTACAGAGCTGAAAAGAATCCTGGGCTTATTCTTGTTTTCTTTTATTACCGCTGAATTGTAATCTTTTCTTGCACAGCGAAGGGCCTCCTTGTATACTTTAAGGCTACCCTGCCAGGCCAGACATGACTCTTCTGGTTTAGTGGAACGCCATTTCCTTTCAATTTTGTGAGTTTTCTGTTTTAACTTGCAGGTTTATGTGGACGAGTGGCTGAATCTAAAGGAATCGTGAAGAAGTGTTGAGACTGCAACTTTGCTTTCTGGCCTCAACTCTAAAATTGTCAATTTGGCTGACTAATAAATCTGGCTATATTTCTAGAAATGAGAGCAGCTCCTTTCAAAGTAAGATGGATGCCATCTCTACTAATTAGACCAGGTCTTCCCCAAAAACTTTGCCAGTTATCAATGAACCCCACGTCATTTGCTTGAAACCCCTTCGACAGCCAGCGGTTTAATGACAACATGCGGCTAAACATGTCTTCACTTGTCAGATTAGGCAAAGGACCAGAGAAAACTAGGGAGTTCGACAGTGTTTTGGCAAAAGAAGACAACTACTCAACATTAATTTTCCAACTGGCGTAGTCAAACGTCATTACCGCCGACATGAATTATAATCTTACTGTATTTACACTTACCCTTTGCCAGCAGCTTTAAATTTGATTCCATGTCTCCCGCTCTGGCCTAAGGAATACATTTGAGTATGACCGCTGCGGTGGAAAATTTCACGTTTCGCAATATAAAGCTGCCAATTACTAGAGTCGACTTCTCAGCGGGTGTGTCACTGAGTCGGAGAATCTGTTGGACACGTGAACAGGTTAGTGGTGAAACATGGCCATCTGCTTTGAACTATGCTTCTTTGGAATAGTCACCAAACCTCCCTGGTTTCCAGGCTGCTCAGGGCCAGCTGGGGGGCTAGGAAGAGCTGGTTTCAGTCGACCCACACTGGCTAATGGGGGCTGGTTAGCTAGCGAAGCTACTGGTTTGGTTTGAATGGTACGAATCGTAGCTTCCAAATTGCTAAGCCTTGCCTCCAACGCAGCAAATAAACTACACTTAATACATGCAGCATTATTGCTAAAAGAGGTAGTGGAATAACCAAACATGTGGCACACTGAGCATTAGAGCGCAGGAGAGTGAGAGGGAGAAGCCATCGCTAAATTAAAATTATTATTGCACTAAGTTAGAATAGCAGTACACAGCAGAAAACCCCACCCTACCCCTCTCATTTCTAAAACTGAGGCCAGTGTGCACTCCAGTTGGGCTTTGTTAACATGCTTGTGTTGGCTCCTTAAAATAGGAGTGAGACCATTGCTACATCCTCTAACAATACAACTGCTAACGTGCATTGGCAGCTTGGTTTTCATTTTGAAGTCTTTGATTTCCTTCCAGTAATAGCTGTAGTACTGGAGGGACATTCTTGCACTTCAGATTAACAAGCACTTTGAATTTGTTCCGCATTGATGCAAATCCAGGTAGCAGGAAGATGGCCCCGAATGATGACCTGCTAAAGGAATTCCTTAAGCAGCACAAACCCAGTGAGGAGGAAGAAGAGAATGAGAGACCTTCATGGAGGGACAAGCCCCTGCATGGGATGTACCAACTGACCGATAGAGGAAGTGGCTGACATCGAGAAAACATACCGGTGGTGTAGAAGGATGGTCTCAAGGACAGCGCAGAGGAACTGCTCATGGCCCCACAAGAACAGGCGTTAAATATGAGATGGATAGAGGCTAGGGTCTACCACACAGATAGGACCCAAGGTGTAGACTGTGCAAAGATGCCCCTGAGACAGTACAGCACATAACAGCAGGGTGCAAGATGCAGGCAGGTACAGCATACTTGGAGCGCCACAACCAAGTAGCTGGCATAATATGCAGAAACATCTGCGCCGAGTATGCAGTGGAAGTTCCAGGATCAAAGTGGACAACATCTCCAAAGGTGATTGAGAACGACCAGTTAAGATCCCGTGGGAATTCCAGATCCAGACCGATAAGATGGTGGTGGATGATCAACCGGATCTTGTGGTTGGCAAACAGGAAAAGAAGGCAGTAGCGGAAGATGTCGCAATCCCAAGTGATAGCAACATCAGGAAGAAGGAACACGAGAAGCTCGAGAAATACCAAGGGCTGAAAGTGTAGCTGGAAAGGATGTAGGGAGTAAAGGCATCAGTGGTACCAGTGGTGATAGGAGCACTCGGGACTGTAACCCCCAAGCTGGGAGAGTGGCTCCAAAAAATCCCAAGAACAACTGAGATCTCTCTCCAGAAGTGCACAATCCTAGGAATGGCTAAAATACTGTGCAGGGCCCTCAGGTTCCCAGGCCTCTGATAGAGGAACCAAGTTTGAAGAAGAGACAAGATTGCCCACAGTCTTTTGTATCTTATATATACAGTATACACACACATACAGTATATTGATGGTATATTTCAATAATAGGACAGAATGTATTCATACATTAACAGATCATTACATTCAATGAAGGCAGTAAATGTCCTATATTTATATAGCATTTTCTCGTCATTTTTGACCACTCAAAGCACTTTTACACAACAGGTTTTGCTTTCACCCATTCACACACTAATTCATGCACTGGCGTCAGTGACTACCTTACAGGGTGCCACCTGCTCATCAAGAGCGTTAATCATTCACACACATAGATGGCGCAGCATCTGGAGCAATTTGAGTTCAGCGTCTTGCTCAAGGTTCAATACTTCGACATGTTAACTAAGGTCTAGGATCAAACCAGGAACCTTCTGATAACTGCACGACTACTCTACCATCTGAGCGGTGAAAGGATTGTTTCATGGTATGGACTTCAGTTTGGGAGTCAGTTTGGGCTTAAGGACTGTAATTGGAAACAGACAGACTAGACAAGCTAAGAAGCTTATCATTTAATTAGAATTCAAGTTCTAGGGATGTGTGTAACCAATCTTTGTGTTCTTTGTCCAGAAAACTTTTGCTTTGTCTTGGTGTCTCCTGTGCAATTCAGGTCTTCATACCAACGCTACTGCCTCGTCTCACTCTGCGCAAAGCTTAAAACCCTTTACCATGTCACAACCTCCACAACCATGTCTCCTTCACCAACCTCCATTCACCCTGTTGCCTAGGAAACTCCGAGCACCAAAACCAGCAGCATGTTCAGTACTCAGCCTCTACAACTCCCACAATTCCATGGGAGTTCCATGGGATGGATGGATTTATTGAATTAATTAAATGCTGTACAGGATTACAGGATTTACAAACCTGAAGCCATTAAGCAGGTATCTCCATACTGCACTGATTGGACAGATTCTTACATTTAATTTAATAATTACTTATAACTATTTTAGCAAACCAAACAGTGAATTTGTACCATAGGAATTATTTAAAAAATTAATCAAGCTTTGGTTAAGCAGATTTACTCTTCTTGGAATATTTTGTCGAAGCATATTTATTCTCTTTATATGCATGTTCATGCGCATGGCTATCACACAATATCGAGAGTACTATTAATATAATTGAAATCAGGCAAGTCCCAAATAGCAACTCTCTTTTAATTGTGTTGATTCAATTAGTCCTTTAGGTTTGTACTCTCAATCTTATATTGTTTTTGAAGCACATTTTCAAGATGAACTCCTCATATATATATAGATCATAAAACAAAATTTGATATAATGTATATATATCTAAGTTGCAGGGATTTTTGTAAATAATTTTGATAATGCATACATACATATGTGCATGTGCATACACACCAGCATATACAAAAATGTGTTTCCTTTTATCACTTTGAAATATTGAACATATTAAGATATACTGTATGTGTTTACATTCAGCACTACTGACTGTAATGAAGATGACAGCAATTCCATACAGCGCAGAGACAACAGAACTTTGAACTGTTCAAACATAGCTACTTGTCTATTAATTCAACTTTATTTTCTTATCCAAATTCAAATGAAAAATGCATGATCTTGATCTTTCAGCTGAAAACTGAAACGCCTGCTGATTACTGCTGTTATCTCATGTGTTACAATTCTGCGGTAATAAAAGAAAACAAGAATAAGCCCAGGATTCTTTTCAGCACTGTAGCCAGGCTGACTGAGAGCCATCAATCTATTGGACCATACATTCCTAGAGCCCTCACCTGTAATGATTTTATGAACTTCTTCAATAATAAAATTATACTTATCAGACAAAATATCCTACACCTCACAGCTTCCAGTTCAGCAACAAGAACTATAGAGGCCTGTATTAGTCCTGCTATGTGTTTGGAAAGCTTCCATCCAATTGACCGTCATGAACTAACGACAACATTATCTTCATCTACTCATCAACCTGTATAGTAGACCCTATATCTACTAAGCTGCTCAAAGACGTTGTACCGTTAGTTAGCACTACGCTACTGAATATATTCAATCTATCCCTTGTAAAAGATTATGTGCCCCCTAGACCAATATCCAACCTCCCCTTTCTTTAAAAGATTCTAGAGAAAGCAGTAGCTCAACAAGTATGTAGCTTTCTCCAGGATAATTGTCTATTTGAAGACTTCCAATCAGGTTTTAGAAAACATCACAGCATAGAAACAGCACTGGTTAAAGTTACAAATGACCTCTTCAATGCATCTGATGAGGGACTTATCTCAGTACTAGTCTTATTAGATCTTAATGCGGCTTTTGACACTATTGATCATCACATCCTACCACAGAGGATAGAACACCAAATTGGCATTAAAGGATCTGCATTAATATGGTTTAAGTCATATTAATCTGATAGATATAATTTTGTTGTTTCTGTGCTTGGACCAATACTATTCCCTCTATAAATGCTTCCTTTAGGTAATATTATTAGGAAACAATCATACATTTTCATTGCTCATTATTCACACAATTATACTTATCAATGAAGCCAGATGAAATCCCTCATTTAGCTAATCTCCAGACATGTCTTAAAGACATTAAAAAATTCAGATTCAGATTCAGAATACTTTATTTATCCCCGAGGGAAATTGTTACTTTACAGTTGCTCCATGTAAAATAAATAAAAGTGCAACAGAAAATAAATAGTGTAGTCATGCATTTAGGTGGGCTAAGTCTCTCACTGAAAGTACTCTTTTGTCTGACCAGCACATCATGAAGTGGGTGTGAGACATTGTCCAAGATTGACCGTAGCTTAGTCCTTAGTCGTTAGTCCTTCCTGTAGAGAGTTGCAGTGTTCTTTGCCCAATCCAGTTTATTGTCAATATGTACCCCCAGGTACTTATAATCCTCCACAATATCCACACTGACCCCCTGGATGGAAACAGGGGTCACCGGTGCCTTGGTTCTCCTCAGATCCACTACCAGTTCCTTAGTCTTTGCCACATTCAGTTGCAGATGGTTCTGCTCGCACCATGTGACAAAGTTGTTCACAGCAGCCCTGTACTCATCCTCATCACCCTTACTGATACATCCAACTACTGCAGAGTCATCAGAAAAATTCTGAAGATGGCAGGTCTCTGTGCAATAGTTACAGTCCGTGGTGTAAAGTGAAGAGGAAGGGAGAGAGGACAGTCCCCTGCAGGGCCCCAGTGTTGCTGACCACTCTGTCTGACACACAGTGTTGCAGGCGCACGTACTGTGGTCTGCCAGTCAGGTAATCCACAATCCAGGACACTAGGGGGCATCCACTTGCATTGCTGTCAGCTTGTCATCCAATAGAGCTGGACGAATGGTGTTAAATGCACTAGAGAAGTCAAAAAACATAACCCTCACACTGCTCGCTGGGTTGTCCAGGTGGGCGTAGACACGGTTGAGCAGGTAGATGATGGCGTCCTCAACTCCAAGTCGGGGCTGATAGGCGAACTGGAGGGGGTCTAAGAATGGCTTGACCCTGGGTCGGAGCTGCTCCAGGACGAGTCTCTCCAGGGTCTTCATGATGTGGGAGGTCAGGGCCACAGGTCTGTAGTCCTTAGAGGCACTGGGCCGTGGCGTCTTTGGCACAGGAACGAGGCAGGACGTCTTCCACAACATGGGGACCCTCTGGAGACGTAGGCTCATGTCGAAGACATGGTGAAGAACTCCACACAACTGAGGGGCACAGGCTCTCTGTCTGACACACAGTGTTGCAGGCGCACGTACTGTGGTCTGCCAGTCAGGTAATCCACAATCCAGGACACTAGGGGGGCATCCACCTGCATTGCTGTCAGCTTGTCACCCAATAGAGTTGGACGAATGGTGTTAAATGCACTGGAGAACTCAAAAAACATAACCCTCACACTGCTCGCTGGCTTGTCCAGGTGGTCATAGACACGGTTGAGCAGGTAGATGATAGCGTCCTCAACTCCAAGTCGGGGCTGATAGGCGAACTGGAGGGGGTCCAAGAATGGCTTGACCCTGGGCCGGAGCTACTCCAGGACGAGTCTCTCCAGGGTCTTCATGATGTGGGAGGTCAGTGCCATGGGTCTGTAGTCCTTAGAGGCACTAGGCCGTGGCGTCTTAAAAATAGATGTCTCATAACTTTCTATTGTTAAACTCTGACAAAACTGAAGTCATTGTGCTGGGTCCTAAACACATTAGAGACTCATTATCCAACAACATACATAATCTGGATTGCATAGCCTTTGTTTCTAGCACCACTGTCAGAAATCTGGGTGCTATCTTTGACCAGGACCTGTCTTTTAACACACGTGAAATAGAGTTCAAGGATGGCCTCCTTTCACCTCCATAACATTGCTAAAATCTGGCACATCCTGTCTCAAAAAGATGCAGAAAAACTAGTTCACACATTTGTTACTTCCAGGCTGGATTACTGTAATTCTTTATTTTCAGGCTGCTGAAATAAGATTTTAAAAACTCTTCAGTTAATGCAGAATGCAGCAGCGCGTGTACTGACTAAAACTTAGATCAGAGACCATATTTCCCCCTTACTGGCTTCTTTGCAAAGGCTCCCAGTTAAATCCAAAATAGAATTTAAAATCCTTGTCCTCACCTACAAAGCTATTCATGGTCAGGTACCATCTTATCTTAAAGAGCTCATAGTACCCTATCACTCATCCAGAACATTACTCTCCCACGATACAGGGTTATTGGTCATACCAAGAATCTCCCTAAAGTAGAATGAGAGGCAGAGCTTTCAGTTATCAAGCTCCTCTCCTGTGGAACCATCTTCCAGTCCTGTTATGGGAGGCAAACACACTCTCTGATTTTAAGAGTAGGCTTAAAACCTTCCTTTTTGATAAAGCTTATAGTTAGGGCTGGCCTATCTAGCCCTTGGTTATGCTGCTATATGTTGGGGGAACGATCATCTCTGCTCCTTTAAATGTCCATCTTAACAAAACATTATACTATGTCCGTGAAGGTTCTCAGTCATCCAGGTCATTTTAATCTTGGAGTGTTTAGTAGGAGGTAACTGGACTTCTTATCTTGTTTGAAGATGTTTCGCTTCTCATCCGAAAGGTTTCTTCAGCTCTGAGGGTCAGTGTGGGAAACCCAGGTATTTAACCCAGAGTGGGTGGAGGCAATCACCAAAAATGAGCATGTGGTTGAAAACACCCAGCCTGGGGAGGGCAATCCTCTGGCTAGGCATCATGTGAGTCGTTGAGGTCAGTTGTGAATCACTCGAGAGTGTTCGCCCCTCACCCCTGGTTTCATTTGACACCTTGCGATCACACGGCCCCAGGTGTGTATGAGGGTTAAACCGCCTGGGGAGAGCTCCCAAGACAGCAATGTAGATTGCAGACAAGTGGTGTCTTAGTCCACCAACTCTGTTTAGAAAAGGTTTCTTCAAGTGGACACAGATGGCCTCTTTCACTCCTCTTTCAAACCATCTGTCTTCTCTGTCCAGAACGTGGACATTGGGGTCCTCAAAGGAGTGACCTTTCTTCTTAAGATGCATATGTACAGCTGAGTCCTGTCACAATGAGGTGGCTCTCCTGTGTTGTGCCATGTGTCTGTGGAGGGGCTGTTTTGTTTCCCCTACAAAAAGGTCAGAGCACTCCTCTGAGCATTGAACGGCATACACAACATTACTGAGCTTATGCCTGGGTGTTTGGGGTGGACCAGTCTCTGTCTTAAGGTCTGGCCTGGTTTAAAGTTAACTCGAATTTTGTGTTTTTGTTAGATTCTTCTGAATTTTTTCCGATAAACCTGCCACGTATATGTTCTTGCGTTTTTCACTTTCTGCCTCGGGTGGTTCATTGTGGAGCCTTTTGGACGATTTGACAAATGTCTACTTCAGGTAAACACATGTCTGGAGCGCTGTTTCGATGTGTGTCAATTCCTTCTGTTTTCCCTCTGTGCTTGAGGGAACCTTCTGGGCCTGGTTTTGTAGTGTCCGGATTGCCCCCAGTTTGTGCTCCAGTGGGTGGTGGGAGTCAATAATTTACCCATGCTATATCTGGATTTCTAGACTCATATGAACTCAAACATTCTTATAAAACTGTTCTTGTCAGGTTGCTGTGTTCTGTACAAGTGACATCTATTGCACGTCTGTCCGTCCTATGAGGAGGGATCCCTCTGTGTTTCCTCCTGAGGTTTTTTTATTTTCCCTCTTTAGGGTTTTTGAAGTTTTTTCTCACCCAGTTCGAGGGGCTAAGGGCAGAGGGTGTCACATCTGTACAGCTTGTCAAAGCCCAGTGAGATAATATATAAATTGTGATTTTGGGCTATACAAATAAAATTTGAATTTGAATTTACATTTGAAAGGGAGAGAGTAGGCAAAGTAGGAGGGCAAAAGAATACTGATGGCCAAGCTTTCACCTCTGGCTTCACAGAGGAGTGAATGCCACTTATAAAGCCCCTTTTTTTCCCTTGATGGAAGACTGTGACATGACTTTACAAGTTCCTTGTGAAAGGTCCAGCATCCCGAATAACAAGCACTGAGTGTGCAGCTGAAGATCACATCATATCTTGGGGGAGGATATGATTTTCCAGAGATTAGAATGAGATTTTTGTAATTCAGATTTGCCCCTGCACAGTTTTGCCCATATATAATTTGATGTGAAAGCCATAAAGATACAGTGATTCATGTGAACATGTAGGCAAGACAGCAATTTAAGAGAAATCCTAATCACAAAACTTCCCTCTGGCATATTGCAGGGGATTGGTTGGGGATTTAAAATCAAAACTACTTAGGCATTACTGTTAAGTAACTTTACAACTGGTTTACTTAGTCGGGCTTAGTTAAGTGCATGCAAAGAACTCAGCACCAAATGAAAGTTCCACAAACCAAAAGATCATCACAGTTTTAAACAGCATGTTACAAGAGCTCTGGAATTTTTACAATGTGAATAGGAAATGTGGCATAGCTACAGTGAAGAAAAAGCATGCAGCAGACCATACAGGGGCTGTAGGCTGTGAATGCTTGGCGATAAACCTTACAGAGAACAAAATTAGAGCCTGTAGAGACTTTATGTGCGTCACTATGGAATTTATTCTATGGAATGTATTATTATAATATTTCATATTTTTATTATCATTATTAGTAGTAGTTGTAGTAGTAGTAGTATTCTGCTGTATTGTTGACATAGCTTCTTTATTTATTTATTTATTTATTTTTACGTGTCCTGCTCAGCAGCTGAGGCATGCAGTGTGAAGTTTCTGGATGCTTTGTTGTGCTGCAACAGATTTGCTCTACAAAGAAGGAGTCTGATATACTCCTCCTGTTGAGATCTGAGTTTAACTTTATTGGCAAGGCTACTGGATTGCATGAGGCAAAAGAGTGGATCGAAAGAGAGATAAGAGACAGGTTAGGGAAGACAGAGGGGTTGAGGAACACGAAAAGCACAACAACAACTACAACAACTACTATACCAACAACCGTAACAATTTCAGCCATTATAACTATAATAGCTTTCTGCAACAACAGCACTGACCGTAGGATTTACAATCCAAATTTACCATAGTATTTATCATGGTAGCAAAGAGAGTGCCCAAAATACATAAAATTACATTTACAATTCTAACAAAAATTGCTAAAGGACTTACCCAGTAGTGTTCATGAGGCAATTGCATCTACGCCACTATCCATTGTATAGTGCACGTTTGTGTGTGCGTGTAAGTTTGTCATTGGATGTTGTAGGTAGTTGACGAGGGAGGCTGCAACACCATCCCGCCAGGCCCCAAGGAGCCGGAAGGTCATGACCCAGGCCACCAGAGCACCCAACCACACCCCAGAACACATTTACAGAAAATGACTCATCTCATTTTCAGGAGAGTTGTTTTCTACTACGAGAAAGGCTACAATGTACTAAAGGAACAAAATAAAATATAATTTTCTTGTGATTTTGTGTATTTAGTTTTAAAGAATGTATTTGCACCCATCTTTTTAACTTATATCGATGTAACATCGGTAAAAATATTTATATTTTGTTTTTTTCGCGGTTGTGTTGCCTAAAACTAACAAAGTCATTTCAATGTTTCAAATTAAACAAAGTCATGTGACTTCAGCGAAGGACAACTTCATTCTTTGTTGCACATCTAAAACTCAAAATAATCTAAATATCTACATAATTTACAAAGACTATCCAAACACCAAAAAAAGTCTCAAATGTGTATAATGGTATATACGTGAATACCAATCAGGCAAAACATTATGGTGACTGACAGTTGAAGTGAATAACACTGATTGTGTATTCATCATTGCACCTGTTAGTGGGTGGGATATATTAGACAGCAAGTGAACATTTTGTCCTCAAAGTTGATGTGTTAGAAGCAGGAAAAATTGGCAAGCGTAAGGATTTAAGGGAGTTGGATAAAGGCCAAACTGTGATTGCTAGACGACTGGGTCAGAGCATCTCCAAAACTGCAGTTCTTGTGGGGTATTCCCAGTCTGCAGTGGTCAGTATCAATCAAAAGTGATGTAAGGAAGGAGCAGTGGTGAACCATTGACAGGGGGCTAAGGCTCATGATGCACGTGGGGAGCGAAGGCTGGTCCGTGTGGTCTGATCCAACAGACAAGCTACTGTTGCTCAAATTGCTGACAAGGTTAATGCTGGTTATGATAGAAAGGTGTCACAATACACAGTGCATCACATAGCCGGAAAACAGTCATGCCCATACTAACCCCTGTCCACTGTCCAATATGCCAACAATGGGCAAACGAGCATCAAAACTGAACCACGGAACAATGGACGAAGGTGGCTTGGTCTGATGAATCACGTTTTCTGATGCTTCTGAGGCGATGTGATGTGTTGGGCAGTGGTCTGCTGGGAAACCTTGGGTCCTGCCATCCATGTGGATGTTACTTTTGACACGTACCACTTACCTAAGCATTGTTGCAGACCATGTACACCTTTTCATGGAAACGGTATTCCTTGATGGCTGTGGCCTCTTTCTGCCGGATAATGTGCCATGGCACAAAGAAAAAATGTTTCAGGAATGGTTTGAGCATCTGTGGGATGTGCTGGACAAACCAGTCCGATCCACAGAGGCCCCACCTTGCAACTTACAGGGCTTAAAGGATCTGCTGCTAACCAAATACCACAACACACCTTTAGGGGTCTAGTGGATTCCATGCCTCAACGGGTCAGGGCTGTTTTGGCAGCAAAAGGGGGACCAAGACAATATTAGGCAGGTGGTCATAATGTTATGCCTGGACGAGATTATATATATATATAGATATATACAGTATATGTATAAACATCACTATGACAGACATCCAAGAAAGTGTCTCAAGGATTAAGAGCTGCACAGCACCCGCCCGGACATGACCCACAGCTACTGGCTAAGGAAGCTATCTGGACTCCATGAATGCCTGGCAGCTCAGATGAACCAACTGCTAAAAGATGTGACCCACCCAGAGTGGTTGACCCAAGGTCGGAGATTCCTGATCATGAAGGACCTGTACAATTCCGTCTAACTACCGACCAATAACCTACTTCTGCACAACATAGAAGCGCCTGTCTGGCATCATTACTGCCAAGATGAGTAGGTACGTGGCTCAAAACAAGAGCAGGGCCCAGAAAGGGGTGGATAGTGACACTAGAGGGGCCAAATGTCAGTTAGTGGTTGACAGACCAGTCACTAGAGACTGCAAGACAAGGAAGAACCACCTGTGCACTGCCTGGTTTGACTACAAGAAGCCTATGACTCAATGTCACACATATGGATACTGGATGGCTTAGAACTGTATAAGATCAACAAGACACTAAGAGCCTTCAACAGAAACTTGATGGGGCTGCAGAAGACAACTGTAGAAGCCAATTCAAAGCCAACTGCCTAAGTTAGCATCAAGTGCAGCACATACCAAGGACATTCCCTATCCTCCCCGCTGTTCTGCATTGGGCTGAACCCCCTGAGCTAGATTCTAGTCAAGAGCGGCTTTGGATAAAGATTCAAAAATGAAACAACCATCAGTCACCTCCTCTACATGAATAACATCAAAATGTATACCAAGAGTGAGTGAGACATCGATTCACTGATCCACATCATCAGAATCTACAGCAATGACATCAGAATGTCATTTGGGCTGGACAAGTGAAGTGGGTATTATCAGAGAGGCAAGATAATCACAACTGAAGGGGTTGAACTACCAGAAGCAACATAGCCAATGTTCAGGACAACTACAAATACCGTGGGATCCCAAAGGAAAATGGAAATCATGAGGGGGCCACAAGGCAGTGTGCCACAGCCAAAAACCTACTTTACTTAGAGTAAGGCCTCAGAAGTCAGCTAAATTTTCAGAACAAGTTCCAAGCCATCAACACCTATGCCCTGCTGGTAATCAGATACTCCGCTGGTATAATAACCCAACCAAAGGAGAACATAGAGGTCACAGATATCGAGAAAAAGAAGATCCCCACCATACATGGTGGGTTTCACCCCAAGTCCAGCACCCTGAGGCTGTACACTAAGTGGAAAGCGGGAGGCCAAGGACTAGTGAATGTTAGAGTCACTGTCCAAGATGAAACAACAAAGATCCAGAAATAAATCTGGAAGATGGCCCCAAATGATGACCTGCTAAGTGAATGCCTCAGGCAGCAGAAATCCAGTGAAGTGGAGGAAGAGGAAAAGAGACCATAGTGGAGGTACAACCGACAGATAGAGGAAGTGGCTGATATCAAGAAAACATACCAGTGGCTGGAGGCGGCTCGTATGAAGGACAGCACAGAGGCACTGATTATGGCAGCACAAGTACAGGCTTTGAACACAAGATCGATAGAGGCCCGGCTCTACCAGGGAGAAGTACACTCTGTGCAAAAATGCCCCTGAGACAGTGCAGCTCATAACAGCAGGGTGCAAGATCAAATCAAATTTTATTTGTATAGCCCAAAATCACAACTTACACATTATCTCACTGGGCTTTGACAAACTGTACAGATGTGACACCCTCTGCCCTTCGACCCTCGAACCCGGTGAGGAAAAACTTAAAAAACCCTAAAGAGGGAAAATAAGCAACCTCAGGAAGAACCACAGGGGAGGGATCCCTCTTCCTAGGACAGAGAAACGTGCAATAGATGTCACTTGTCGCTTAAAGAGTCAACTGAGACAAGGGGCATCAATCTGAAAATCAAGGAGTGTATCTCACTGGATAACCAGCAAGATGCTGGATTCACCGAACTTGTGGAGTTCCTCGTGCCTCGTTATGCCATGCCCAGCCGCAAGTATTTCTCAGACGAGTGCTTACCCGAATTGTACAGTGTTGTTTACAGGCACGTCCAGAAGCGAATTTCCGGTGTTGTAAACATTAGCTTCACTACAGATATCTGGTCTTCAAGCGTTAGCCAGGTTAGCATGTTGAGTTTGAGTTTAGAATTTAATGATTGTATTATCGGCCAAGTTATGATCACTTACAGCCATTAATTGTCAGGCTCATTCATTGAACTAAAAGAGGACTATGTTTGTTTACTCCTTGGAACTGAAGATATGCGTCTTCCTTGTTTTGATGTTTTCTAATATTTGTGAAGAAGTCAAACTTGCCCTAGCTGTAGTGTTGTTTGTGGCAAAATGTCATGGCAAAAAATAATATACTTAAAAAAAATAATAAACAGATTGGCACTTTTTTTCCATTTCTTAAGTTGAAATTGTTCTCTTATTTACCACAGACAATGTTAACATTTGGAAAGCCATGTTACATTCATGAATGCATCCAGTGGGGCATCACAACGAAATTAGGCATGCTGTGTCAATTCCACAAATAGGGGATATGTTATGTTGTAACCTAACAGTTTTGGTTCAAAAAGCCTGTATATATCGGTATCGGGTAATATCAGAATTGTAAATCAAGAGTTGGACAATATTGGAATAGCGGACATCGGCAAAAAAGCCAATATCGAGCATCCCTATTAAGAGTGTCCATACCCTGTAAATTATTGCATCACAATAACTTCAAATGTTATACAGTATTGATTTTAATTAATTTTTGCCCCATTACTAGGCCTCATTTCAATTACTTAGTTTGGAAATTAAACAATGAGTCAGAGCAAAAAAGCCCAAGGTTTATGTGAACAAAAGGCCTGAGCATCTCTCTAGTGTCTGCATACTAATGGAAATATAATTTCCCAGTACCAACATAGTTGTCCCGCAGCAAGAGCCCCTGTGAAAACAACTTTCAATAGGCCCATCATCTGGTAAGAGAGATACAGTGTGTCAAGATTTTCAAAGAGGTGTTGCATAAAATGCTAGGAGACAGGAATAAATCATTTCAATCTCTCATCTCCCAGAATTTCCTGATTTAAATATTATTTTAAACTCTCTGGTTTACCACCACATGTGTCAGCTTATTGATGGTCCCAGTGTGGGCTCGGTTTATTTTAGTGCACTGTGCACATTCCAATGAACTTCTCTAACATAACTGCTTTGCGTGGGTATGTGCACTGAAAATAAATAAAAAACATCATTTATGATAAGATGATGTGCTTCTCTGAATGGGACTCAGCTGACAGTTGCTGATAGGGCGACATGGGAATGCAAGCTTATACGTATTGGGAAATCCCATATGCTCAAACCTTTAGCCAATCAACCTAAACACAGCAACAAGGACCCTAGCTACTACCAAGAGAGCAAGGCTTTAGTCAATCTCCAACATTGAGCACGCTGAAAAAACTAAAACAGCAACTAAGTTTCTTTTTTTTTTTTTTTACTCCTTGCTGACTGGGACACTGAGGCAGAAAAAATTGGGTGTTGGAGTCCACCTTCCTAGAGGACATTAGGATTGCATGGTCTTTTGAACGGCCACAAGCTGGCCCAAAGAACATGACTGTCCCAATCTGAGACAGTTCAAATCACAATTTACATCAGCCATTTGTGTATGGTTCTTTAAATATACTTGTAAATAAATCGGATTTATCAATTTTCTTTGCGATTTCAAAAAGAAATCTAGGGATTCCTCAGGAGAGTGTTGAGGAGATAGAAGAGATCTTTGTCATTGTATAATATGTGCTGAGTCCCTTATCCTGATCACACTTGTTGCTAAATCCTTTTTTTTTTTTTTTTTTGCATTTCTGAACTAATCCGTGAATGCTCAACTTCACAGTTAGCAAAAGTCATATGGGGATTGAGTTCTCATACATGTATGCCCACAATGCTTTTATTTAACTTTTTAACTTTTTGAGGCTTTGATAAGAACCTAAAGGTAACGACAAAACTAGTAACTTGACTTAGTTAGGAGAGAGTCCAGTACAAATGCATGGAGATTTGGATATGTTGGTGAATTATTTTTATGGTTTATTTTATCATTGGGCAGTGCTTGACTGTATGTTTTGAAATGTTTGAGTTGTTACACTGAGCTAAGATAATACCTACTAGAATCAGCACCATTATGTACAGATGTGAAAGAGGTATTAATTTTTCAAGAAAGCAGATAAGCGTATGTCCCAATAGTATGTTGAACTTTTCCTGAAATGTAAAGTATTCTCCCTTATGATGAACATTTGCAGAGTTTCTAACACATCATTTTCCTCATTTTACCCCCAAATGTTCTAATGCTTTCTCTTTTTTTTGTAAGTAATCTCTGAGTTTTTAGGGATGGATTTGAATCCAGAATCTGGATCCGGATTAATTTCAAATATGGTCCTCTAAAACTAATGTTTATGTAATGAACATAATTCTCAATGAATGAGTTTATGTAATTAGTGAGTAGGATTTGGTCAAAGAAACAAACTACATGACTGTACATACATGATGTGATGACCGAATTATTTAGTAGTTGACACTTATTTATATTTCGTACTTACGTTCATTCAACACACGCACACACACACACCACCCACACTTCACTCACAACGGAGTATACTAGTAGTTAGTTCAAAACAAAACCTTTATTCAGCCAACACTAACCACAGGTAATTGATAATTCTTTATTTTTTTGGGATTGTGAATTGTTTATATATATTAGTATTTACATATTGTATATTTTTTCCATGTATGTCTTTTTTCAGTGGCAGTTTATTTTTACAGTGTTAATATTGTACTTTATTTATTCATTTTTTCTTGTCAATGATTTAGGTTTCAGCTTTCTGTTACTCTTTTTGACCCTGAAAGAATGGGTTGGGGGTGTAACAAAGAGTGCAGTGATTTGCCTACTACCAAGTGCTGTGGCCTGATTTACGTGAAATATGCTGCTACTCGCCTTGCAAGGTTGGCTGGAACAAGGATGACTTCCAGGAGTTCATTTGAAACTCCCAACCGACATTTTGATCTGTTTCTCTCTGCCATTGATTTTCCACACAAAACTGGTCTGGGTTAAATCAACTGTAAAATATAATGATAAATTGGAAGTTTAGACGTTTAGAATTTTTAATGGCTGATTTATTTCATTTTCAATGAAACTTTTTTCAGTTTCACTACAAGTTTTATAATACAAGAGTTTCATCGCCAGTTTTTCCTTTTTCAATTTCCAGTTTGGTTTTAAATGACATTTTTTTTTTTACTTTCAATTTGTGTCTGTCACTGTTCTGGCCCCACATTGTTCAGCCAGTAGTCTAAAGTCAAAGAGCACTCTGCATGTCAATGCCTAATGAGGAGGTTTCCAGTAACCTCTAACAAAAGGTAGAAAGAAACAAAATGAAAGAAAAGCCCTCAAAGTCAGGTGTGAAGATTCTAATGCTGTCATTGATGAAAGAGAAGATAGGTTGCAAGCAGAAGTCTCTCATCAAACTTTTACTGCCTCTTGAGAGATGATTTCACGTAAGCCAGAAGAGAAGGTGAAGTAGTTAGAGGGCAATATTTGTGGCTGGGTTTTGGAATGTTAGTGGCCAAATAAGTTAAGCCAAACATCTAGAGAAGAGAACATAGTTCTCAGTTGTATCTGAGGAAGTATGTCCTTCATCAAGCAGAAGAATCAGCCATGAAAAATTTTGTCAGAATATTTATAGAAACCTTTATACAAAGGAAAATATGCAAAAGCGCTCTTTAGGGAGCTATGACTGCTATTTTGTAGTTGCTGAATTTGCCAAATGTTGGCTGCTATCTTGCATTTTGTATACAGTTGTTCTCTGTGAACAGCTTTTTTCAACCCACAGCAAAATTGCAGTTTTTTTTTTTTTCTTCTGCTGCCCCCATTCCTGTCCACTCTTCATTTGAACTTAATGATGGTCAGATGAAACACAGACCTAACCCTGGACCAGGTTATCTGTGTTTCAAACATCATAGAAAAAAATGTGACAAACACAAAGGTGGTGCTGAAAAGTTGCGAGAAAAAAGTAGTCGAAAAAAAATGAGGATGCCAATAGCTCAGTACTCATGTTACCATGGGCAAACATAGATTATACTACATTGGAGTCAGAGTAGTTCCCAAATGATGATGATAATAACAGTTATTTGGCCATACAGTCTGCGACCATAATCCCGTACCCCAAAAAAAAAAAAATCACCCACCGTCAGCCACAAGCACTACCGCCCAGTTGCACTCACACCCATCATCACCAAGTGCCTGGAACGGCTGGTCCTGAACCATATCAAGACTTACCTCATTCCCTCCTTCGACCCTCACTAGTTCACTTATAGAGCGAACACATCCACTGAGGACGCAATAGCCATCACACTTCACAGTGCGCTGAGCCAACTGGAACACCGGGAGAGCTATGTCAAGATGCTCTTCATTGACTCTAGCTCAGCATTTAATACTATCATCCCTGACATAGTGGTCAGCAAACTGTCTGACCTGGGACTCCCCCACACACACCTGCTCCTGGATTAAGGAATTCCTCACAAACAGAACACAGAGCAGTCAAACTCTGTCCCCACCTCTCCTCTACCCAGACACTGAGCACGGGCTCCCCACAAGGGTGTGTGCTGAGCCCGCTGCTCTATTCTCTCTACACCACTGACTGCAGACCCGCCCGCTCCGGCAACACCATCATTAAGTTTGCAGATGACACGATGGTGGTGAATCTGATCACAGGGGGAGACGAGTCTGCATACAGGGATGAGGTCCTGAAACTGTCAGAGACGTGCTCAGCCATCAGCCTGTCTTTGAACACCACAAAGACCAAAGAAATCATCCTGGACTTCAGGAAACACAAGGCAGCTCCATCCCCGCTCTTCATATATGGTGACTGCGTGGAGAGGGTCCACACCTTCACCTTCCTGGGCAACCTGATCTCTGCCAACCTTTCCTGGTCTGCAAACACCTCAGCTGTCATCAAGAAGGCACAGCAGCGTCTGCACTTCCTGAGAGTGCGCAGGAAAAATAACATCTGTGAGCAGCTGCTCTTGACCTTCAACCGCTCTACCATTGAGAGCATCCTGACCTACTGCATCACGCTGTTGTTCTCCCACTGCACTGAGGCAGAGAGGGAGAGACTCCACAGACTGGTCAAGACAACAGAGAAGATCATCAGCTGCCCCTGCCCCTCCCTTAAAGACATACTCATCCCGCTGCTTCACCAGAGCTGAGGCAATCACAAGAGACAGCACCCATCCTGCACACAACCTGTTTGACCTGTTACCATCTGGTGCTACAGGTCCATCAGAACCAAGACAAGCAGACTCAGAAATAGCTTCTGCCCACAAGCCATCACTGCACTAAACACAATCAGGCACTGACATTGCTGCCCCCCCACACACACACACACGCCACTCAAGGACAATGTGCAATAGTGACAGAGACAGACTGTATTTTTATATTTTACTGACTGTATTAACTTTATATTTTTATATTTAAGTATTGCTGCTTGTACTTTTTATTCTTCATTTATGTTGTTTGTCATACTCGGTTGATGCTATAATTTCGTTGTACACTTGTACATTGCCAATAAAAAGGATTCTGATTCTGATTCTGAGTATAACTTAGTTCTACTATTACAGTGCCCACTTGAGACGTGTGCCTAAGTCCATGACAGATTCAACCACTAATTCAACCATTATGTGGGTTGCAGAGGCAGGGTGGCTTTGTCTGTTTTTGCTTCAAAAGGACAGACAAAGAAGCAAGAGCAGAAAAAGTATCCAGCGTAAAATGGACGTCCAACCTCTTGGGGATGTGAACTTGAGGAGACTGTCTGGGTCCAAGCTACTGTTTATGATGTAGTCCCATTTAATACAGACTGTAAAGCACCATAAAAGACAAAATCAGGGAAAAAGGTAGAAATAAATGATCCCATATCTCATAAAAATCATTAAATAACACCACCAGATCACCACCACAGATCACCACCAGTCTTACTGAATGTTCTTTGGGCCATTTCCTACATTCCTGAAAATTTCATCAAAATCCTTTAGTAACTTTTTGATATATCCTGTTGAAACGAATAAATAAATATATAAACATGGGCAAAAACATTACCTCCTCCCTTGGCAGAGATAATGATTATAAAAATAGCTGGCATACAATTCTCTTTCATCATCTAATCTATTAATGGAGTTTGCATCTGCACTTTGGATTGCTTTAATGTCTTTTATGTTACATAAAAAAACATCAATGAAGAAAGACTTGAAAAGTGTTTGATCTGTAACAATGCTAATCCATCTTTAACCACAATGTGGCTTGTAAGGGCAGAGTGGCACTTTCCATGTTTTGGCTCAGAAGAGCAAATTGAAGAAGCAAGGGCAGAAATAGAAGCACCCAACGTAAAATGGATACAAAAAAAAAAAAAAGAAAGAGCAATTTCATATCAATAACATTAAGGTTTTGGCACTATGCACATATCTATTAGCATTTTATTTTAATCACAGATGCACACTCTGCATAGCCACTAGGCCTGTATGTATACTTAGTGTATTCATGGGCTCAGGTGAGAGCTTGAGCGTATCTATTTTTAAAAATGTATTTTAAATGCTCATTTTGTAGTATGCTGTAACTGAATAAAATTCACAAAAATACAGTGCTTAATATTGTATTGTGACACAGTTTCATGCAGTGCATCCATCCATTTTCTACCGCTTATCCCGTTAGGGGTCGCGGGGGGGCTGGAGCCTATCTCAGCATCTTCGGGCGGAGGCGGGGGACACCCTCCCTAGACAAGTCGCCAGTTCATCGCAGGGCTGACATATAGACACAAACAATCATCCACACTCACATTCACACCTACGGGCAATTTAGTGTGACCAATTAACCTAACCCCCAGTTTGCATGTTTTTGGACTGTGGGAGGAAGCCGGAGTACCCGGAGAGAACCCACGCAGGCACAGGGAGAACATGCAAACGCCACACGGAAACGCCCTGACCCAGGAATCGAACCCAGGACCTTCTTGTTGTGAGGCAACAGTGCTAACCACTGCACCACTGTGAAGTCTTGCAAACAAAAGCTATCACACACTCACCCAAGCCTGCGCTATTATCTTACCTCCTCCAGATAAATCAGGAATGATTTTCCTTCATCAAACTGAGACGCTGAAGACGTGAAATTAAAATGGATTTTTCATATGCCAGTGCTGTTTGATTCTGTTTCCAACTAGATGTCTTCATTACACGATACACTCAGTTACTCACTCTTAGAGAGTAATTACAATTGATTTTTTTTTTAAAAACTTAAATGTAACTTGCTTCTCTGTGCTCACCTCATCTCATCTAATTCGGCAGCCAGTTGTGGTCCAGGATGTAAACTTGAAGTCGCTATGCACTGTGAATGAACTTTGGTAGGAGATATATGCGTATTTATATTACTGTAAGGGCACACTCACACTTGGCCAAATTGCTATGTACCATGCCAAAGCATGATCGTCCCCCCTCCAAAATCCCCCACTGGCCTGCACTCACAGTGCTCCGAGCGCAACCATGGCTGAGCATGGTTACCTCTTTTACTTCCATCATTGCCTTGAGACAACATGACTGCAACTTTACTGATTTTGTGGCTTATTTGTAGTATTTTTGTTCAGCTATGACCCTCTCATATTCAAAGATTTATCAATTATGCAATTTCACGATTGATTTTAGCGGAGACAGCAGGAGACAAAATAGGCAGTCAGTTATATTGTCATGTCCGTATTGCATACGCGTACTTGTGCTCATGCTTGAGCAATCGTATCTCTCAATCATGTCAAGCATACCTCTACCAATCATGCCAGGGCTAAGGAATTGTTCAATGTTTGAGCACGGTACTCACTGTTCCGTGCTTGAGCACTCACACTAGTCAGAGAATCCGGTCTTAGTGAGTTAAACAGGCTAGGGTATGGTACAGATGGCCTTGTGTGAGTGTAACCTGTTTAAAGTAAGTATAAGTATACAAACAAATTATTATTCCAGAAGAGGGTTGGCCTATAAATCATAGGGCAATATTTATAGACTACAGAGCGATATTTCAAAATCTCAGCTAAAGCACTTAATAAATGTGCAATTTAACATTTTTATGCATAAGATCACACCAGTGTGATGATTCCACTAGTCCCTGAAAATACAATCAAGTTTGATTTATTGTCAATTTTAACAATTTATTTCAAACTAAGTAATTGCACACATAAGTTTGTAACTAATGTAAATAAATAATGCCATTATGTAAGCCCATATACTAATGCAAATCCATATTACTGACACATGATAGTCAGAGTCCTACACGGGTCCAGTTTTGAACTCTGCAGTCTGTCATGCTGGCTTGACACAGCAGGAAAGACAACTACTGTACATGAAGTTCCACCCACCTGTGGTGACTTTCTCCCAGAGGTTCAGAAATATATAATTAAATACAGAATAAATTATTTACTGAATTATGAAGAATGCTTTGCTTATATTTTAGGTTAATAGTTGCTACTGAAATGTTTCTATGGACAGGGACATTAGCATGTGAACAGTCTGCACAGGCACTACATGAGCCATCCCTGCAATGTTGCTTAAGTTTGTGTCGTCTCCAAACAGCCTCCAAAATAAGAGCACCACTCTGGGGGTCACTCGACTTCACACCATCACAGTATGATACAACTGGTTAACTGGCAACATATCTTTGAAAGTTACTGAGAGTAGACATGGAAAAAAACATTTAATAATGAGCAGTTCACATATACAGTAACACTCCAAAATGTATTAAGTGTGTTGGCCTCGGTTCAGGGCAGATTTACAAAGGTGTCACTGATCTTATGCCTATTTTAATTGCACTCCTATATGAAATTGATTCTTGCAGACTTGATAATATTCAAGATTACTTTGTTTAAGCTTAACTTGATCATTAAAGCTTACCATCACACAGAAACTATGCATTGGGTTTTCAGGACAACAGTACTGCAATATGTAACACCCATATTTCAACATTATGAAAAGGACAAAGAAGGTTATTTGGGATAATAGTTTTTTGGCCTGAAAGAGATGTCTGTTATAGCAAGGCCAAAGGAAAATAGCTTAGCGGTACCCACAGCATTGGAATTTTGATTAGTGTGAAACATTCATTTTTGTATTGACCATTTCAAAGACTATTAAGATTTGCCACTCAAGTGTTGAGAATTTACTATAAGACAGGCCTCCATAAGCTTCCATGAAATTCAATCAGCATTGTACAGTTTGCAGTACAATGCTGAGCTGTGTAGAGACTTAGGTTGTAAATGAAGTCCTGAATCAACAGTCACAACTTTTCCTGCCAAGTTGGTTTTCAGTTCAAACACGAATGATACCTTCTGGTTTTTTGTGACAAAATTATAATATAAAATAATAATTGCTCAGACAAAAAGGACATACTTCAGCAATGTTCCCTATTGTTTCTTTAAAAAATTAAGGATTCCCTTTTCATTTGTGAGGTACGGAGGTTATACATTTTAAAACTGTAAAACATTTCAATTCCCTTTTTTCTAAATAAGAAAAAAAAAATATCATCTGCCTTAGAGTTGGAGTGGGTAACTTCTACAAATCAAGACTAACCTGATAATAAACTGAAAAGCAACTCCACTCCCCCTCCCCTCTCTGTTTCTTCTCCAAAACTCCACTCTGCCCTTTTAGACAAGCATGTTGACATGTTGCCAACCGCTTCCTGGTTCTATCACTGCAGTCGCAAACTGTTTTAAAATAAATGAGAGTGAGTCACAAGCGTCAGCGTTAAAAGGCCTTAAAGCAAAGTCGCAGTATGTACCGTCAGTGCCATCTTAAAACATGTATTGCAACTCATTTAACATCTGAATTGTCTCGAGTTATTTCATTTTTTTTGTTTTTCCACTGGCTGACAGGGCTTTGTTACATCCCCAGTATTGCTCCTTTTCCAACACAAGAATTCTGTGTCATTAAATATTTTAATAATTAAACTAGTCAGATGTTAATAGACTACAACTATAATAAATTTGAGTTCTTAAATGAAGATACTTAAGTCTTTTGGCCGCAGGACATGTATTCTGTACATAAACCTTCAAATTCACACAAATTAGACCAACATCTCCCCAAATTCTAAAAAATGAGTTGAGACTATTTCTAAATCAGCCCTTTACTTGATGAGGTGCCAGTCAAGTGTTTCACATCATGAACTGGTTTTTGTAGTGCAGTAAAAAGAAACTGTGGAGCATCGATCTTGTGACATTATCATTGCCTATGTTAACATGATATCAGATCAAGTTGGGATCAAGTTAGACACAAATCTAACTGGAATAAATTATGTGCCGAACACAGGTTGATCAATAATGTGCAGGCCTGGCTCGTGTCCAACGAGCCTATTCACTCGGCCATGTGTTACTTTAATCAGGTTCATCTTAGACAGCTGCTGCTGATGTCATTGTAATTAAAAAGCTCCTTTAATGAAGACAACCATCTGTAGCATTCCAACTCAGATGCCAAGAATCAACATTTCTCAGACAGAAGATGGGGATGCGAGCGTGTCTAGTCACTATCTACCCTACAATGCCAAGTATTCTTGGCAAACCAATATCACATAAATATTCATAAACGCAGGGTGAGTCTGTTGGTGCTATGTGCTGTGTTTGGTTAGCTGAATCACTCAAGGCTGACACACACCTGTCATTACATACGTAATATGGAAAATCCAAGCATAAAATCCTAGTTAAATCTCCATGAGTTTACATATCCTGAATGTGGACATGCGAATGTATGTACTTCTGAGTGCGAGAGCCTGTTGGTCCTTTCAGCTGCGCTTTAACTGCTGTATTGAACTGTTTGCATTTTGCATTCATCAATCTCAAGGTTAGTGGAATGATTCAGATAACATCAGCACGCTCTGTCCTCTCCAGTGGGAAATTTAGAATTAATATTTCTGTGTCCCAATACATTTTTCCCTGTGTTGGGAAGACTATGTCCCTTTTGTTTGCAAGTGGTGACCTATCTCTGACACATAGTAGCATAGATGAGATAAAAAAATGATGGAGCTGTTCACAGTTCCAGCACAATCAATGATAGAACTAATTGAAATATTATCTTGTGTACTTCACACAAATGCCCAGGCAACCCTTCAATAATTGTGCAAGGATTACACCAAAGACCATGTGCATCTAACCACTAACTAGTGTGTGGAATCGGCCAGCCGATATTAGTAATTTTGAAATTATCGGTTATTAGCCTGAATAATAACTAAGAAATTGTATTAAGTGAAATGATTTATAATTTTTTTTTAATAGTAACATTGTGTCCCTATAGATTGCATCCTGGAACATGAAAAGCAGAAATCTTAATATATTAAATCCAGCACGGCATGATGGGAAATATGGGCCATAATTCCTACAATATGCATCACAGCTGAGCAGCAGACAGTGGTGAGAATTTGAGGGTGTTTTCAAGGTAGGCTACTAACTACTTTGTAAAACACATTGCCAGTTAATTAAATTAATATTCAATTATTCAATTTTTTCCTTTATGGTTATATTACAGCCGTCTGTAAAAAAAAAAAACGATCAAGGTAATTAGCTAGCTACAGGTTGTCAGCAATTTAGTGGCCTGAAAAGTTAGCCCTGGGGCAATTCTTGTACAGCTCAGGTAATAGCAGTGCTCTGAGGGTTTGACATTACTAAGCTCTGAATAAATGGAAGTCAGTGGTTGCAATGCTGGAAAGACTAAAAAACAGTGTCCCTGTAATTGACTCCCCTACAACAACCATAATGTCACGTTTCTTGCACCTTTGCCTCAGGAAAGCATCTTGGTCAGTGTCAGTGTCATGCTGCCATACACAGCATGTATCTCTCATTTTGAAATTGTGGCAAAGTTAATCGAAAGAGAGATGGTGTCAAGCTCATTACAGTCAACTGTTTCGTATATTCTCCGGTAAACCCTCACAGTCTCTATCATAAATGAAACATTAGTTAGTGCAACCAGGTTAATTGGTCATTCTAAATTGCCCGTAGGTGTGAATGTGAGTGTGGATGGTTGTTTGTCTCTATATGTAAGCCCTGCGATGAACTGGCGACTTGTCCAGGGTGTACCCCGCCTTCGCCCGAAGATGCTGAGATAGGCTCCAGCCCCCACCCCCGCGACCCCTAACAGGATAAGCGGTAGAAAATGGATGGATGGATGGATGCATATAAATGCAATTTCTAACCTTTTTTTTTTTTAAACACAGAACAAAATGAATGTATCTACGTTCTATGGGAAGCGACTAAGTGTAATTCAAACCAGGGTTCCACCAAAAGTAAGTGAAGACCGTTGTCTCAGTGACAGTGGGGATAGCAATAATTATATTCCTAAACCAGGTGATGAAAACAGCAGTAATAATGCTCTAATTTTTTGTAGAGTTTCAGTTTTTATGTTGCTTACATATGTCCATATATTAGTGAATGTAACCATGTGTACATGATGTGTATATAATGTAGATAAAAATGTCTGCACTTTTCTATAGTAGATTCCTTTTTTTTTTTCTACACCAGGTGATGAAAGCAGCAGTAGTGAGAGTACTGACAATGGGAGCAGTGATGAAGACTCATCATGAAAAATCATGATGCACTTCCTAGCACCAGTGCTACTCTTGCAAGAGTGAAATCAGCTGCTGCTTCTACAACGAAAAAAACAAAAGGTAGCATGGAAGACAGCAAAAGACGTTCCAGTGTGGCAATGTGCTCTTCCAGATTCTGATGAGAGGTTCATCTGTGCCTCAACAAGAACCACAACTGCTTTAGTGAATTCCACGAGTAAGGGCCAAGGGTCCAATCCGGCCCACTGGATGACTTTTCAAAGTGTGAAAAAAAGTGGACACAGACTGTTTGCTTGACACCCCTGTTTTAGTTGGTCTTTAGTTGGTGTTATAGTGTAAATTTTTGTTAACAATTTGGTGGCTTCAATAAAAAAAAATCTTTACCATTAATGCCTGTGTTTGCATCATACCTAAATGTATTTCTATTTTATGTGCTATAGGGGTTAAGATTAACACACCCATGGGTGTGCAGATGTGCACAAGTTTATTTGCTATTTACACAACATAGTTGCTGGGCAAGAAAATGGCAAATGCCACAGTCAGACATTAGTAATGACACTTTTGTTGCACCGTGTGCCACTGTGTCTAAGACACAACAAAGAGCTCTTAGTGCTCAGGCCTTGCTAACAAAATACAAATAAAAGTAAAAACAAATGCAGATGAGATTCCAAAGAACTGTTTATATTTATTTTTTGAGACAAATGGAAGACAAATGCCCCTCCAGGAACCACCACCTTACCGTGGTGGAGGGGTTCAGGTGCCCTAATGATATTAGGAGCCATGTTGTCGGGGGCTGTTTGCCCCTGGTAGGGTCACCCAAGACAAATTGGTCCTAGGTGAGGGGCCAGACAAAGCTCGGTTCAAAAGACTTCTATGATGGTGACAAACAAGGACTTGTGTACCCTGCCCGGAGGAATACCGGGACCCCGCCCTGGAGCCAGGCCTGGGGAAGGGGACCGTAGGCGACCACCAGGTGGCCAGGCCTTTGGGGTCCATGGGGTCCAGTCGGGCTCAGCCCGAAAATAGACATGTGTCTGTCCTCACGTGGGCCCACCACCCACATGAGGAGCCATAAAGGTCCAGTGCTATGTGGATAAGGTGGCAGTCCGATCCCCGGTTGCTGAAGCTGGCTATTGGAACATGGAACCTGAGCTTGTGCAAGAGGTTGAGAGATACCGGCTAGATATAGTCGGCCTAACTTCAGCGCACAGTTCGGGTTCTGGAACCAGTCTTCTTGAGAGGGGTTGGACTTTTTTCTATGCTGGAGTTGTCCCAGGTGAGAGGCGGAGAGCAGTTGTGGGCTTATTAATAGCTCCCCGGTTCTCAGCCAATGTGTTGGAGTTTACCCCGGTGGACGAAAGGGTTGCTTCCCTGCGCCTTCGGGTTGTGGAACGGCTCCTGACTGTGGTCTGCGCATATGCGCCAAATAGCAGTTCAGAGTACCCACCCTTTTTGAAGTCCTTGGAAAAGGTGATGGAGAGTGCCCCTACTGGGGACTCCATCATCCTACTAGGAGACTTCAACGCTCATGTGGGCAATGACAGCGAAACCTGGAGGGGTGTGACTGGGAGGAAAGGCCTGGCCAATCTGAGCCTGAGTGGTGTTCAGTTATTGGATTTCTGTGCTTGTCACAGTTTGTCCATAACTAACACCATGTTCAGCCATAAGAGTGTCCATAAGTGCACTTGGCACCAGGACACCCTAGGTGGACAGTCAATGATTGATTTTATAGTCGTATCATCTGATCTGCAACCGTATGTGCTGGACACTCGGGTAAAGAAAGGAGCAGAGCTGTCAACTGATCACCACCTGGTGGCAAGTTGGATCAGGTGGCGGCGGAGGAAGCCGGACAGACCCGGCAGGCCTAAGCAAATACTGAGAGTATGCTGGGAACGCTGAGGACCCTGTGAAAATGGTCTTCAATTCCCACCTCCAAAGGAGCTTTAACCACATCACGAAGGTATTGGGGAGCGTGGAATCTCAGTGGGCCATGTTCCGCGCTGCCATTGTCGAGGCGGCTGCTCAAAGCTGTGGTAGCAAGGTCGATGGTGCTAGTCGTGGCAGTAACCCCAGGACACACTGGTGGACCCCAGAGGTGAAAGGGTCCGTCAAGCTGAAGAAGGAGATTTACAAGGCATGGCTGGCTTGTGGGACTCCTGAGGCAGCAGACAGCTACCGGCAGGCCAAGCGATCTGCAAGTCGGTTGGTCACTGAGACAAAAACCCGGGTGTGGGAGGAGTTTGGTGGGGCCATGGAACAAGACTTCCAGTCAGCACCGAAGAAATTCTAGCAAACTGTTCGGCGACTCAGGAGGGGAAAGCGGAACACTGTCCACATGGTCTTCAGTGTGGGAGGGGAGTTGCTGACCTCAACTGAGTCTATAGTTCGGCAGTGGAAGGAATACTTCTAAGATCTCCTGAATCCCACCAGCACGCATTCCGAGGAGGAGGCAGAGCCGGAGGACTTTGGGCTGGGCTCTCTCCTCACTGGGGTCGAGGTCACTGGGGCTGTCAAACAACTCCGCAGCGGCAGCGCCCCGGGGATTGGATGAGATTCATCCCGAGCTCCTCAAGGCTCTGGATGTTGTAGGGCTGTCATGGCTGACACGCCTCTGCAACATTTCGTGGACATCGCGGACTGTGCCTTTGGAGTGTCAGACAGGTGTGGTGGTTCCCCTTTTCAAGAGGGGGACCAGAGGGTGTGTTCCAACTACCGGGGGATCACACTCCTCAGCCTCCCTGGGAAGGTCTACTCCAGGGTGCTGGAGAGGAGAGTGCGGCTGCTAGTTGAACCTCGGATTCGATCTCTGTATTGTCAGAGCCAGAGCTTGGTTCGCATTGCTGGCAGTAAGTCAGACCCGTTCCCAGTCAGGGTTGGTCTCCGCCAAGGCTGTCCTTTGTCACCACTTCTGTTCATAATTTTTATGGACAGAATTTTCTAGGTGCAGCAAAATGGCGGAGAGAATCAAGTTGGGTGGCCTCCGGATTCCGGCTCTGCTATTTGCAGATGACATGGTCCTGTTGGCCTCCCCTATGGTCATGAGCTCTGAGTAGTGACTGAAAGAATGAGATCGCGAATACAAGTGGCTGAAATGAGCTTCCTTCGCAGTGTGGCTGGGCTAGCCTTAGAGATAGGGTGAGGAACTCGGACATCCGGGAGAGGCTCAGAGTAGAGCCGCTGCTCCTCCACGTTGAGAGGAGCCAGTTGAGGTGAT
>KV751347.1:4523817-4543324 GCA_001698575.1 Mola mola
GGAGGAGTTGGTGGAAGTGGCCAGGGAGAGGAGCGTCTGGATCTCCCTGCTCAGGCTGTTGCCCCCACGACCCAGACCCGGATAAGCGGCAGAAAATGAAACGAACCGAAAATTTGAGAAGATGCTAGCAAACCCCACAATGCTAAACATGAGAGTTTTTTATTGTGACGGTTTGTGATGTGCTCCTACTTCATTCTTCAGAACATCTGTAAATCTGTCTTTCAAAGTTATTCAATGATCTGATTTACTATTCCTGATATGTTGTTTTGCTGTGTTTTGTTATTGTATCAAATGTGATCAGATGATTGACCTAGTCCTTGTCTGTGCCATATGCTGCTGCTGCAATGACCCAGTTTACTCTAATCTATCACATCTCTGTTTATGCAATAGATCTGCTGATTTGTAAAGTTCAGGGGTGTCTCGTATTTTCTGTTGAAACCTTTTCTTGCTTGCAAAATAATGAATGGAATACTTTGCGCCATAGTCTAAGTAATGGCATATGGTATTAACTGTGACAGTATATGCAGAGTTTCATTGAGTGCAGGTTAAAACAAATCCTGTCTGGAAACCTGAATCCCACAGAGTGAGTCATTTGATTAATTCCATCTTTTTCCCACCAATATATCTATAACATTGGTTGGTTTTTTGGGGTTTTTTTCCAGAGCTTAAAACTTTGTTCAATGTCATATCAGAGTTTCAGATTATCAGTTTAAATCATTGTGTAACCATCATTCATTACATGTGAGGGTGGCATTTACAGGAGGAAATAAATGTATGTCAAATTTATTGAGATTGGTCAAAAGGAATGGTTTTGGAGTAGAAACCATGACAAATCATCAAGACGGTAGATCTGTGACTTTTTAGCTATGTCTCTTTTTCTGTGAATGTTTATTTCAGCTATTTATGCACAAAACTTGAGATCTCCATACTTCTGGAAACGACAGCATCAGCCTCTACATAGATCGAGGGGGCTGCTGGATAAATAACAAAATATGTGTGAAGCTAGGAGGAAAAATGATCCTCTACTCTTCAAAAACTCATCTACTTTTCTCTTCACGTCCCCTGCATTAATTAACTGCTCACTTCTCACTGGCCACTGTGGGTGTTCAAAAATAAATATAATGGAGAGGAAAAAGAGCTTGCAGAAAAACAGAAACTAATATACAATCAGATGGACTTACGATGGTAAATTGTTATCCGTTCTTTTTCTTTCCACAATCTAGTTATTGGCTTGAATTTTCAACGTAAACAAGGTCAGAAAGACTGAACAGCTTCACTGCGCTCCTTCTTGCCCGCCTGAGAATATATGGCTTAACTTCGATGAACAGACCAAATAGTCAATGTGGATTAGGAACTGATACTTAATCAACAATGAATGAGTTTTACGTGCGTCAAGATGATCGAGGAGCCGTGCGCAAATAAAGGGAACTGTTCAAGTTTAACTCCAGAAGCACTAAAACAAAGAGCTGTTTGACTTCAAGCAATACAATTAGGATCATGAACAACATGTATATTCTCTTCCATCATCTACAGAAGAGCACAACCAAAGCAAACAGGTTAACAGGCTACTGCTGAGAATTAGCTTGCCATGGATTAAACTTTCGGGGAAAAGGCTGCAGCCTAATTTAAGCCGTGCAAAAATACATTGACCACTCGGATACTTAGAGTCAAGACATCGGCACCGAGAAAGCTCAACTGCACTTCACTAATCGCTTTATTTAAGATGCGCCTTACATCACAAGCATAATCTCGAAAATAGGCGCAAAGACTGTCCGCGACAACCACAAGTAAACAGACAAACTGCCAACTAGTCATGGCCAAACAGAGCTGGACGCTGCCATAACAAGTGCTCTAAAGAGGACAATATCCATCACTTACCTTGCTCCATCAGCAGGATGCTCATCCCCACCAGCATAGCCCAGTACAGAGGATTCTTCATATTTATCGACTTGCTCATGATCTGTTGTGCAGTATTGTCTAAGAAAAATCACCTCAGAAAATCCTAAAAAAAAGTTTTTTTCTTGAAGTCACCGGTCTGACTGTCTGACTGTCTAACTGCACAGCACCCACCAACTCAGCGCGCAACCAAGTCCCTCCTTCAGCTGCGAGTCATTTAGCAGCTGCGTCGGAAGCAAATTGACGGCAAAAAACAAAAAAACACTTCCGCCTTCCTGTGGTTTACTTGAAAGAACAGTCTTAGGTATCCTTGCATTCGGCGAGGAAGTTGTGACGCTTTTAAGTTGAAATAGAAAGTAACTACTTCCTGTCGCAACCGGGCTGGAGTCTGAACGCGATTTTGTGGAGGCGCTGCTTTCCGCAGGTCCTAAATAATTTACTGATGAAAACCAACTTGTTTACTCATTATCACGCGCTATACATCTTAATTAATTATGAAACATATTAATAACAAAAACATCACAAAAAACAAAACATGATCGCCAGAGGAGCTATTTGTATCATGTGAATTCTACGTGCTTTTGATTTCAAGCAGTGACAGAGAGAGCTTTCTATACTGCAACTTAAGAAAGCACATCAAAATTGAAAATAACACCAGCAAATTGGAAAAAAAAAAAAAACGTTTCAGCAAATTCTCAACATCTCACAACACAGCCAACACATTTCCATCACTTGCTTAATCAAGGTTTGCTCCCCTTGAAGCGTGACCTTCATCTGTCTGATTTTTACTCCATTGGTTCTTCCCCTTAATGAAAACATTCAATCAGTTTTGGGTATAATTGCCAAGTTTTAACATAAAGGTAAATTCAGGGTTTATGATAATTTTGACACTCTTGAATTCTTCATGTGTCTACAGATCACACAAACTACTTCTACTTCTTGCAGAAAATTAGCAACAATTCATTCATTCATTCATACCACAACATAGACTATTAGTCAAATAGCTTAGATATGTGTGAACTCTGAACAGTGGTAACAGCATTGAGCTGAAATTACCTACTGACTAGCATTTTATTGCAAGTGTTTCTCCGGAGAGATTACTTGAAACAAAAGTCATGGAGAGTTAGGATTAAAAGGGTGTGACGAGATCTCCCAATATTCAAATGTAACGATGTTTCTTGTTGCAGTGAAAAGCTGTCTCGTGAAGCAGAGGCCTATCCAAACTTCTATTTGTGACCTATGGGTGCCAGCAGTATGCCTTTCGTGTGTAGTCTGTTGGAAATCCACAATAATAATAATAATAATAATAAACAGCTGCAGCAAAGATGACGTCGGAGTCTAACGATGTTAGTACTGAAGATGCCCCCGCCACTTTTAGATTGTTTGTGCGACAGCATTCGAGGAATCCAGTGGGGATAATCAACATAGTAAATCAACATAGTTTTCAATATCTTACAAAAAAAATACATTTTATTGTTTAGGTAGTTTTACTTGCAAAATATGAGAAAATTATCTACAATACTTTGAAAAACTGAGGACCTTACATGACCATCAGTTTAAATGTCAACATTGATTTATGGGTATTTCGTTTACATTTTTATACTCATGTTGTTCGATTGTCCTTTCAGTGTTGAAACATCAGCTGACACTATTTCAACCACATTTCAACACTGGGGGTTGGTCATGTGCTGTCATGGACAATTATATTTCAAAATGCACCTGCATTGTTTTATTACTCAGTCACATAAAAGCTATTTTTCCAGTTGTACATTTCGTCATTGAAGATTTCTAAAAAGAACTGCTAAAATATTGTCTGATCTAATCTCTTGAGCTGAGTGTATCATCACACCACTATTTAAGAATGATAAATCACTGTGAAGCCTGTAACAGATGTCAGGCTTCACAAGGATTTGTTTTAAGGAACATGTTATTTTGCTATATAATTTTGTCTAGTTTTGTTTTGGATTTTGAAAATTGTATCAGAGAATAAATTTAGATAACAATATGTCAGCAGTTATACATTTACGTTAAAATCAAATTATTAATTAAATTATTTTAATTCAGTTGAATTTATTTCCTGCCCACAGAACAAGTTAAAGGTCTTCTCTAGCTAGGCAGATTTGTGTGCTGAAACCTTTCATTTTTCTTTTCCACTGGTAGATCAGACAGTGGTTTTTGTCATATGAGATACATGAGACAATATAGTTTGCCTCAACTTGATCTTAATCTGCTGCCATATTTTTGAATTTATTTTGAAATAAATTTAAAAACTTTTCACAATTTTTTATGAGGCATCATTAAAACAGATAGACAAGGGTGTTGACTGAATTGCTTTACATTTAAGTTAGCATTAAATTTAATAGCATGCTTAAATTGAATTAGAAAAGATCCTCATCACAACTTGCTCTTGCTTCTGTCTTTTTGAAAATTTGTTTTTCAGTCTCTTCAAATATTGTGAAGTACATGTATACCTATTTTTTCTTTTTTTTCCTTTCATCTACATTTTTTTCTAATTCTCGGGTAGATTCAATTCAGCCAGGATTGTAGTTTATTATTGTAACTGTTCATTCTGCAAGAGGAAACAGAGCCCAGGACAAGTGTGATTGACAAGGAAGACCAGCTCCTCAATGAAAATCTGTGAGCCAGAGGCAGTTAAAGGAGGAGCAGTAAAAAGCTCAGAATAGTGTCAAAAACCCAGAGGTGACCAGGTGTCCTTTGGTGGCCAGATAGATGGGATAAACCAACACTGAATAAAATTGCTTTCAAGCATCAAGCTTTTATCTCAAAGTTGTCTAAGTTATAAAATATCAAATCAAGGGTGTGACCCTTTGAATGTGTGGTTCCCCTTGTATGACCTGAAACTAAAAGATTCAAAAGTCCCCATTAAGTCAATGACAGTCCGTAAGAAACAATGGAAATGTGATAAAATTACCAAAAATGGAAAAGCATGAGAGCATGAGAGGATTTCAAGAAAACTTGCCAATTACAGGAACTACCTGCGCTTCAATCTGAGATGCAGACAACAGAGGTTTGTCCCTGCCAGCCTACACCTGAAGTCTACCATCAAGGGCCACAGAGCTGGACAGATACTTCATAGAGCACAGAACCAACTACTTAACGAAAGGATAAGGCAGATCAACTTCACAATAGAAACACTTAACGAAAGGAGGGACCAGTCTCTATAGGAATTGACGACCCTTCTACCATCCACAGTCATTGGGGAAGTTAACAACTTCATCACAAAAGCACGGGAAACTCAACACGCCAAGGGTAAGGAACGACAGACCAGAAAATTCCTTGCACTCCAGGCCAAAGCCTATAATACCCCGTGGGTTTTTGAACCATCCCAACACAATTAGGAAGACACAACAGACAGACAGTCAAGATAAGTGGGTTAAAAACTTATCTGACAGAGACCTCACCCAGCCAGAAAATAATGTCCTAGCCAAAGGACTCAACGTCGCCATCTCTCCACAACAGCTGCCTGTAGTGGACCTCATCACAGCCACAGAATCAGTCATAAAGTCTAAGAACCTTGTATTAGCGGAAGCTGAACAACTCAGGATGAAGGTATCAGCAGTACTTGCAAGCGCAAAAATACCTCCATCTATTATCACAATTGAAAAGAGGAAAGCCATAACGTCACTCAACAAAGACAATAGCATCACTATTCTTCCAGCGGACAAGTGGAGATGTACAGTGGTACTCAACCAACCAGATTAGCACTCCAAGATCACCACCTTGCTCAGTGATGACAAAACGTACAAAACACTAAAGCGTGACCCCACAGGTGGTTACAAGAAAAAGGTCATCAACTGCCTACAACAATAGGAGAAGGAAGGAGTCATCAACCGTCCCACTTACTATAGACTGTATCAGGAAGATTGCATACCATGCAAATATGGCCTTCCAAAGATCCACAAGGAAGGAACCCCGTTAAGACTCATCGTCAGCAGCATCTACTCAGTAACTTATAACATCTCTAAACATCTCACAACTATACTTTCACCTCTGGTTGGCAAAACTCCACACCACATCCAGAATTCTAATGACTCCACCAGCAAAGTTGGGGATTTCAGGCTGGCACCAGAGGAAACCATGGTCTCCTTTGATGTCACCTCACTCTTCACATGCATACCCACATCTGAAGCAGTGGAAACCATCTGGAAACGACTAATGCAAGACAGTACTTTGGACCTTAGAACCAACTTCACCCTGGAACAAATCTGTAATTTGTTGGACCTCTGCCTATCCACCACCTACTTCAAGTACAATGAATGTTTCTACACACAAAAGCATGGCTGCACCATGGGCTCCCCAGTGTCTCCTATTGTGGCCAACCTCTACATGTTGGAAGTGGAAAGTAGGGCACTGAGCTCCTTCAAAGGAACAACACCGAGCCATTGGTTCAGATACGTGGATGACACCTGGGTCAAGATTAAAACCCAAGAGATAGAGGCCTTCACGGAACACCTTAACTCAGTAGACAGCAACATCAAATCCACAAGGGAGGACATGAAAGAGAACAGGCTGCCTTTCCTGGACTGTGCCATACACCTTGAGAAGGACGGAGGGCTCAACATTGAAGTCTACCGGAAACCTACTCACAAAGACCAGTACCTGCTCTTCAACTCTCACCACCCTTTGGAACACAAGCTGGGAGTTATCAGAACCCTACATCACTGGGCTGAAAATGTTCCCACAAGGACAGAAGGGAAGTCTAAGGAACACAAACACATCAAGACAGCATCAAAAACCTGTGGATACCCTAAATGGACGTATGTCAAAACCACTAAGCGCTCCAGGAACAACACCCAGACAACACAGGAAGAGGAGAGGAACAAACACCACAACGTTGTCATTCAGTATACGGCAGGGGTGTCAGAGAAATTCAGAAGAATTTTCTCTAAGCATGACATCCCAGTTCACTTCAGACCCTGCAACACTCTGAGACAGAAACTGGTTCACCCCAAGGACAAAACTCCCACACACAAACTTAGAAATGCAGTTTATGCAGTCCAGTGCAGTGAGAAGTGCACAGACTTTTATATCGGGGAGACCAAACAAACTCTTCACAAACGCATGGCTCAACACTGGAGAGCAAGCTCCTCCAGCCAGGACTCAGCAGT
Organism: Mola mola; assembly: GCA_001698575.1. NCBI lineage: Eukaryota > Metazoa > Chordata > Actinopteri > Tetraodontiformes > Molidae > Mola > Mola mola. Next base: position 4,530,843 of record KV751347.1, read on the forward strand.
CCACTTACACTTAAAGGAGAAGGGACACTCCTTTGAGGATGAGAATGTGCATGTGCCGGACAGGGAGGATAGATGGTTTGAAAGAGGAGTAAAGGAGGCCATCTATGTCAAGCTGGAACAGCCATCACTTAACAGAGGAGGAGGCCTCGGACATCAACTGTCTACTACATACAATGCAGTTTTGAAATCCCTCCCCAGGAAACTTAACCACAGTTCACACCTTGGCTCACCTGAAACCAGCGACTCACATGCTGACCAGGGGGAGTGATTACCCATCTGATGGGGGATGGATCTGGGCCACACAATTGGGGGTGGGGCTTTGTACCCTTTGCCCACTACCCTGAGTAAGAAGGATCTTCCACAAGGTTAAATACTGGGGACTCCCTACCAGAATTCTGAATTCAAAACATCTTCAAGAAACAAGAAGTCCAGTTGTATTCAGAAGAAACACAAGGCCAGGGAAGAACCTGTTTAATCTGATAAAGGAGAAAGAGACAGATGCTGAGGATTTGTTAGTTTTTTATATTGTGATGATTGGTGGAAGAGAAAGCAGAATACCAGCAATGCCAGTGCAGCACCTGGACAATCTCAATTCATAACATGTTGGCTTGGAATATCCAAAGGTAGCAGTTACTACCATGTGTAATAGAGACTTACAGCAAGTGACCTAGATCACATTCTGTGTCCAGTCATTTAAACATCTGATTCAGCAGTGGTACTACAACAGTGTTTTGTATTTCATATTAATATTTATTTTCTTGGCAGATTTATTACAGTGTACAGTATGTACAGTATAAATGCCTGACCGTGTTAGGTGTCCGTGAAGGTTCTCAGTCATCCAGGTCATCTTGATCTCGGAGAGCTTAGTAGGAAGCAACTGGACTTCTTATCTTGTTTGAAGACGTTTCGCCTCTCATCCGAAAGGCTTCTTCAGTTCTGAGGTTCAGTGCGGGAAACCCATGTATTTAACCCAGAGTGGGTAGAGACAATCACCAATCACCAACAAAGAGGACGTGTTTTGAAACCAACAGCCTCCTTTGTTGGGACCGTGTTAGCTGTCTGTGAAGGTTCTCAATCATCCAGGTCATGGTAGTCTTGGTGTTTCAGCTGAGGGTAACCGGACTTCCGCTGTTTCATTGGATTATTGGTACAATGAACTTTGCTTATTGGTACAACCAGAGATGAATGATAGTGAAACTAAACCTTAATTTAGGAAACAGAAACAAAATAAATCCTATTCGAATTAGGAACTGGATGAATTATGATCGAATATGTGCGATAGTGAACAACCTTATTAAAAAAGTAAAGCCCGTAAACTAAGAAAGGAACATAGGTTGGTTTATTAGCAGAAATGGTATACCTTTGACAAGAAAGTTATTTTCTTTCCAGGAAGATCTCAAAATGGACAAGTAATATATCTGGATCAAATACATGTAAAGAACCCACAGTGTTTTTGGAGCATGATAAATAATCTTGGACCAAAGAGTCGTAAAAGAATCCGTATTGAGTATGGTGCAAAGGAGAAGTATAATTTCATTTAGCTAAAGTATTACATGAATGGCAGAAAACTTCTGATCTCTTTTCAAAATAGTTTGAAGATTTTGAAGGTGACCGTAATGATGAAATAAGCAGATTGATGAGGGAACAAGTGAAGTATAGTTATATTGATGAAATTTTCAATAAAGATCTATGTATAGAAGATGTGCAAAAAGCAATTGAAACTGCTAAGTTTAAAAAGCTGTTGGTATAGATGAGCTGTCTAATGAAATGTTGAATGCTCCCAAATTGTTTGAGTTATTTTATTGCAGCATTTATTATAGCATTTGGCCTTCTATCTGGTTTAAGTCAATTATAACACCTATTTTGAAATCAAGGATTCAAAATAGGTGTTATGACTCAATTAAAACAATTAAAATAACTCAAAGGATGACTCAATTTATCAGGGTATTCGTTTCGTTTACTGTATCTAAATTGTATTCTTCAATCTTAAATATCAGATTAGTAGCAATTTTAGAACAAAATGGTTTAGTGGAAGAAGAGCAAAATGGTTTTTGAAAAAGTAGAGCCTGTATAGATCATATTTATGTTGTTATGTGTTGTTATTACTTTGCATCTTCAAAACTGTATTAAACATGTGTATGTCCTATTTTAGATTGTATTGTATTATCCTATATTGGATTGTGTTAGGAATATGGGGCTACAGAGGATTTCAGAAATTGGAGCCTTCGCCCGAAGATGCTGAGATAGGCTCCAGCATCCCCCCCCCACCCGTGACCCCTAACAGGATAAGCGGTAGAAGATGGATGGATGGATGGAAAATTTACACAATCGTGCTACTTGATTCTTTTCAAGACTTCATAAATACGCACTTGTTCTGGCTTTTAATGGAGATGCGGAATGGTATTTTTTCAAGCAAGATGACTGAGCCTGCCTACCAACAGGCTAGGCAGTAAAATATTAGACTGGAATGGGTCTACCAAAGGTAAATGGGCATGTGAAATGTGTGTTTTTAGAGGAATGTGGATTTGAAGAAAAATGTCTTGATAAAGTAAATGGAAGAGTTTAAATGTGTAGTTTGGTTAAACAAACTCACAATTATGAGTTGATTTTGCAAAATTGCAAAATTGTTCATCTAAGAAAGATTATAAATGTGAAAATATGTTCAGTATAATTTGTTCAAAAGGCAGAGATCACTGTGTTTGCAAATTGAGGTGCGGAATATTGCCACTACGTATTGAAACGGGAGGACACAGAGGTCTCCCAGAAGATGAAAAAATTTATGAATATTGTGATCTGAATGAGCTGGAGAATGAAATTCGGATTATTTTATATTGTCCCTTCACTCACGACTTGAGACAAATATTATTTTAAAAAGTTGATGCTCCTTGTTTACACTTAATAAATTCTAAAAAATAATGTATTAGGTTTACTCAAAAAGGTATGTGTCATGGTTCCACTCTCTTCTTTTATTTTGGTAGTTGTGTTTCGTTCTGTCTCCAGTGTTGTGGTTCTGTTTTACTTAATTTCAGGACTTGAAACGGTTCAGCTGTGCAGAGCTGATTATTACCTACAGCTGTTGATTCCTCATCAGTGGCGATATTTAAGACACAGATCCTGATCTGCTTGTCGCCAGAACCTCTTGTTCCTTGCACGGTAAACTTCAATCGCTCCATATGTCCTGATAACTATGACTTCCCTGTTTCCATGTTCTTCGCGTCCGAGTCTCCTAGTTCTGAGTGTTTTTTTTTTTTTTTTTTTTTTTTTTTGTTGTTGTTGCTACTTTGATCCCATGGTTCCTAGTGTTACTAGAGATTTTCTGTTCAGTACTTTGCTCAGTCTTCCTAGCATTGCTAGCGATCTTCTGTTTGTACTTTGTCTAACACCTTCCTGGAGTTTCCAGCGCCTCTTGTTAATCATTGTTTTGTTGTTCCAGCCCTGCCGGAACTGGAAAGCTCAGCCACCACAGCCCTGGTGTTCTTTGTTACTTTGTTCGGTTTTGATTCTTGTTTCTGTTAAATACATTTTGTTTGGTACTTTAACCCCTGAGCTTCCTGTGTCAGCTTGTGGGTCCAGACTCCACACGTCACAGTACGTTCTGGCCACAAGATGGACCCAGCAGACACAGGTTCACTGCAGCATACTATCAGCATGCAGGGCTCGCTGCTCAGCAAACATGAGCAGGTGCTCGGAAAAATCATGGAATCCGTGCAGACTCTGGCAGCCAGTGTTAATCAGATGGCTGCACTGATGTCGTCAGGGCCTGGTGCCCTGCCTCTGCCTTCCACTCCTGCTCTACCTGCTGCAGTATCTGTCCCCACCCAGGAGCCTTCTATTCCACCACCGGAACATTACACGGGGGAGGTAGGAGCCTGTGGCAGATTCTTGTTACAATGTACGCTAGTTTTTGACCAACAGCCCAGCTCGTACTCCTCTGAGAAAGCAAAACTAGCATATGTAATTAACCTCCTTAGGGGCAAGGCGGGGGAATGGGTCAATTCTCTGTGGGAGACCAGTTTGCCTGTTTTGGCTTCTTTTGAGACTTTTACCTCTGAAATGTGCAATGTCTTTGACCAGCCCTTTCGTTATCAGACCTCCGCTCCCAGACTACCAACGCTAACCCAGGGGTCTCACTCCGTAGTGCAATTCTCCATTGATTTTAGAATCTTAGCTTCTGAGAGTGGGTGGAATGAGTCCGCCTTCAAGGCAGCGTTTGTTAAAGGGTTATCGGAGGAGATTAAGGACCAACTTTCGACTCATGAGGAGCCAGACTCTTTAGAATCCTTAATCAATCTGGCTATTAGGATTGATAACCGTCTCCGGGAGAGACGAAGGGAGCATAGAGCGGCTTGCTCGCCTCCCCCACGCCCTGCTCCGAGTCAACCTGTCGCCTGCTCCCCAGCAATGCCACTCAATCCCTCCACAGCCCCCTGGGAGGAACCTATGCAGCTTGCCAGGACCCGGTTGTCACCAGAGGAACGCGGCAGAAGAGTGTCCCAGCGCCTCTGCATCTACTGCGCACAGCCTGGTCATTTCATCTCCCAGTGCTCACTTCGACCTAGGGGGCCTCGCCTTACTTCTCCTACCAGTACCATGGTAGGTGAGACTAAATCCTCTCCCAGCGCCCCTCCACGCATCTCTCTGCCAACCGCCATCTCTAGTAGTAGTTGCACCGTTAACCTCTAGGTCTTGGTTGACTGAGGGGCAGATGACAATTTTATTGATGATGCCTTTGTCAGGTCTGCTAATTTTTCCATAATGAAGACGGATACTCCCTGACTAGTTAGTGCTACTGATGGCAGACTACTCAAGACTGTTACCCATCAGACTGTCACCCTTTCTCTCACTATTTCAGGCAATCACCATGAGCACCTTAGGTTTCTAGTCATTTCCTCACCTTCATCTCCTGTGGTTTTGGGGTTACCTTGGCTGAAGATTCACAATCTTCACATTGACTGGGTGTCCTCATCTATCGTAAATTGGAGCACCTTCTGTCACTCGCATTGTCTTCATTCAGCTACCCCTGTGTCACACCCTTCTTCACCCTCGTTTCACCTCCTGATATTTCCTCGGTTCCACATGAATATCACCATTTGGGTGAGTTATTCAGTAAGGATAGGGCCCCCTCAACGACCCTACGACTGCGCGATTGACTTAATTCCCGGTGCCACATTGCCCTCCAGCCAACTTTACAACCTTTCACGCCCCGAAAGGGAGGCCATGGAAAAGTACATCAGCGATTCCTTGGCAGCCGGGCTCATTAGGCCCTCCTCCTCTTCTCTCGGGGCTGGGTTTTTTTTGTGACAAAAGGACAAGTCACTTAGACCCTGCATTGACTACAGAGGACTTAATGACATCACTGTTAAGGACCGATACCCTCTGCCCCTAATAGATCCTGCTTTCGAACCCTTGCATCAGGCCACCATCTTCACGAAACTTGACCTTAGGACCGCATATCACTTAATACGCGTTAGAGAAGGGGACGAATGTAAGACAGCCTTCAAGACACCCTTAGGTCACTTCGAATACCTAGTTATGCCCTTCGGTCTTACGAATGCCCCAGCTGTCTTTCAGGCCCTGATTAACGATGTGCTAAGAGACATGTTAAATCAGTTCGTTTATGTTTACCTGGATGACATCCTGATCTTTTCCAGGACGGGTGAGGAACACATGCAGCACGTGAAAATGGTCCTCCAGCGTCTTCTCAAAAATCAACTTTATGTAAAAGCGGAGAAATGTGAGTTTAGTGTGGCTTCGATTAGCTTTCTCGGATACGTTTTAGCCCAGGGTCAGCTGAGACCAAACCCAGCAAAGATCGTGGCGGTGGTTAACTGGCCGACACCCGCCAATAGAAAGCAACTTCAGCAGTTCCTGGGCTTCGCCAACTTCTACAAACGATTCATCCGGAACTATAGCAAAGTCGCATCTCCACTCAACTGACATCTACGGCCAGCCCTTTCTCCTGGACTCCCGAGGCTGACGTTGCTTTCACCCAACTCAAGCAACTGTTTTCTTCGGCCCCCATTCTCATCCACCCAGATCCCCAGCTCCAGTTGATCGTCGAGGTGGATATGTCCAGCACTGGCATTGGGGCCGTCCTCTCCCAGAGAAACCCGAAGGATCAGAAGGTACATCCATGTGCCTTCTTTTCTAGAAAGCTCTCCCCCGCTGAAAAGAACTATGATGTGGGCAACCGGGAGCTACTGGCAGTGGTGGCTGTGTTTCGGAAGTGGAGGCACTGGTTAGAGGGCTCAGAGGTACCATTCCTAGTATTGACTGACCACAAGAACCTTACGTACCTGCAGTCAGCCAAACGGCTCAACTCCCGCCAGGCTCGTTGGGCTCTGTTTCTGGGATGTTTTAATTTTTCCCTTTCCTACCGTCCAGGGACTCGGAACACTAAGCCTGACGCCCTTTCCCACTTGTATGACTCCTCAGGAGAGTTAGGACCCCAAGACCATCCTCCTGCTTCATCAGGTCAGCGGTTTGGGACATCGAACGGGCGGTTCTGCAGGCTCTACGGCAGCAGCCAGACCATGGTTCGGGCCCTAAGGATCGGCTTTTCATCCCAGAGGCAGTCTGATTCCAGATTCTTCAGTGGGGACATTCCTCGAAACTTGCCTGCCATCCGGGGGTCAACCGCACATTAAGGCTCATACAACAGCAGTTCTGGTGGACGAAAATGGCTCAAGACATGAAGGGGTTCGTCGCTGCCTGCATGGTTTCCTCCAGAGGAAAGTTGTCCCATCAACCTTCTGCGGGCCTCCTTCAGCCTTTACCGGTCCCAGGACGTCCCTGGTCACATTTGGCTATTGACTTTGTAACTGATCTGCCGCCCTCTAATGGGAATACAGTGATTTTTGTCTGCGGTGGACCGTTTCTCCAAAATGACGCACTTTATTCCCCTCGCTAAGCTCTCCTCTGCACTGGAGACGGCAGACTTGCTTGTGACACACGTGTTCTACATCCATGGTCTCCCAGTGGACATTGTGTCGGACCTAGGCCCACAATTTACTTCTCAAGTTTGTCAGGCCTTCTGCAAGGCCATTGGAGCTTCATCCAGTCTCTCTTCAGGCTATCACCCCCAGTCCAACGGACAGTCTGAGAGAGAGTGAGAGAGAGAGATGCACTGTCATCCTAAACACATCAGATTACCACACCAAGATAACTTCACTGCTCAGTGACCATGAAACTTATGAGGTCTTAAAAGGACCCCAGCAGCTACAAGAAGGTGATAGAACACCTACAGAAACTGGAAAAAGACCACATCATTGACCACCCTACCTATTACCATCTGTACCCTGGAGAGGCCATTCCATGCATCTATGGTCTCCCCAAGATCCACAAGGAAGGAACGCCACTTAGACCCATTGGCAGCAGCATGAATTCGGTGACCTACAACATCACCAAATCAAATTTTATTTGTATAGCCCGAAATCACAATTTACACATTATCTCACTGGGCTTCGACAAACTGTACAGATGTGACATCCTCTGCCCTTAGAGCCTCGAACCGGGTGAGGAAAAACTTAAAAAAACCCTAAACAGGGAAAATAAGAAACCTCAGGAAGAGCCACAGAGGAGGGATCCTTCTTCCTAGGACGGACAGACGTGCAATAAATGTCACTTGTACAGAACACAAAAACATGATAACAACAGTTCATTTAGAATGCATAAAACATCCATGAGTCCCAGAGTCTGTGGATTCTATGAGTCCAGATGTATGGAAAGTCTAGTGATCCAGACGCAGGTGGACTCTGTTGGTCCAGGAGTCATTGTACTCCATGTAGGAAGATCTGGGTGTTGCTGAGTCCAAGAGTATGTAGAATCTGTAAATCCAGGGATATGTGAAGTGTAGTGGTCCAGAAGCAGGTGTCTACTATTGATCCAGAAGCCATTGTGATCTGTGGGTCCCGATTGGCACTTGGAAATCCAGCCTAGGATCCAAGTCACAGGATCTCCTTTCCTAATGTGGCCAGGGGGCATCAGGCAGGACCACAGCAGCACCTCCCACCGCGACCTAGAAAAACCTGCAGGATGGTAAAGCACAACGACTCCGGGGAAGAAGTAAAGTTAGTGTAAGGATATGGACATTTACAGGAGCAGAGAAGGAGTCGGAGTCAGAGGGGGGAGAGAAGAAAGCTCAGTGAATCATGGAGTGTCCCCCCAGCAACCTAAGCCTATAGCAGCATAACTAAGGGCTAGATAGGCCAGCCTTAACTATAAGCTTTATCAAAAAGGAAGGTTTTAAGCCTACTCTTAAAATCAGAGAGTGTGTCTGCCTCCCGTACCAAGACTGGAAGATAGTTCCACAGGAGAGGAGCTTGATAGCTGAAAGCTCTGCCTCCCATTCTACTTTTGGAAATTCTTGGGATCACCAATAACCCTGCATCCTGGGAGCGTAAGGTTCTGGATGGGCGATAGGGTACTATGAGCTGTTCAAGATAAGATGGTGACTGACCATGAATAGCTTTGTAGGTGAGAACAAGGATTTTAAATTCTATTCTAAATTTAGCGGGGAGCCAGTGCAGAGAAGCCAGTATGGGGGAAATATGGTCTCTGATATTAGTTCTAGTCAGTACACGCGCTGCTGCATTTTGGATTAACTGAAGAGTTTTTAAAATTTTGTTAGGGCAACCTGAAAATAAAGAATTACAGTAGTCCAGCCTGGAAGTAACAAACGCATGAACTAGTTTTTCTGCATCTTGTTGAGACAGGATGTGCCGGATTTTAGCAATGTTACGGAGGTGAAAGAAGGCGGTCCTTGAAATCTGTTTAACATGTGATTTAAAAGACAGCTCCTGGTCAAAGATAACACCCAGGTTTCTGACAGTGGTGCTGGAGGCCAAGGCAATGCCATCCAGATTAACTATGTTGCTGGATAATGAGTCTCTAATGTGTTTGGGGCCCAGCACAATGACTTCAGTTTTGTCAGAGTTTAACATTAAAAAGTTATGAAACATCCAGTTTTTAATGTCCTTAAGACATGACTGTAGATTAGCTAACTGATGGGTTTCATCTGGCTTCATTGATAAGTATAGTTGTGTGTCATCTGCATAACAGTGAAAATGTATGGAGTGCTTTCTAATAATTTTACCTACAGGAAGCATATATAGAGTAAATAGTAATGGTCCAAGCACAGAACCTTGTGGGACTCCATGACTAACCTTGTCATATCTTGATGATTCATCATTAACATGAACAAAATTATATCTATCAGATAGGTAGGACTTAAACCATCTTAGAGCAGATCCTTTAATGCCAATTTGGTGTTCCATCCTCTGTAGTAAGATGTGATGATCGATAGTGTCAAAAGCTGCACTAAGATCTAATAAGACTAGTATAGAGATAAGTCCCGCATCAGATGCAGTGAGGAGGTCATTTGTAACTTTTACCAATGCCGTTTCTGTGCTGTGATGCTTTCTAAAACCTGACTGAAACTCTTCAAATAGACTATTATACTGAAGAAAGCCACATAGTTGTTTCGCTACTGCTTTCTCTAGAATCTTTGAAAGAAAGGGGAGGTTGGATATTGGTCTATAGTTGGCTAAAACTTCTGGGTCTAGGGTAGGTTTTTTTAGGAGCGGTTTAATTACAGCTACTTTAAATGACTGGGGCACATAACCTGTTACAAGGGATAGATTGATAATGTTTAGTAGTGGATTTCTAATTAGGGGTAAAACCTCTTTGAGCAACCTAGTAGGTATGGGGTCTAGTATACAGGTTGATGATTTAGATGAAGATAATGTTGTCGTTAGTTCCTTAAGGTCAATTGGATGGAAGCTTTCCAAACACACATCAGGACTAATAACAGCCTCTATAATTCCTGTTGCTGAACTGGAATCTGTGGAGTGTAGGATATTTTCTCTGATAAGTCTAATTTTATTATTGAAGAAGTTCATAAAATCATTACAGGTGAGGGCTCTAGGAATGCATGGTTCAATAGAATGATGGCTCTCAGTCAGCCTGGCTACAGTGCTGAAAAGGATCCTGGGCTTATTCTTGTTTTCTTCTATCAACGCTGAATAGTAGTCTTTTCTTGCTCGGCGAAGGGCCTTCCTGTATACTTTAAGGCTATCCTGCCAGGCCATGTGTGGCTCTTCCAGTTTAGTGGAACGCCATTTCTTTTCAAGTTTATGAGTTTTCTGTTTTAACTTGCGAGTGTTAAGATTATACCACGGAGCTAGTCTCTTTACTGGTTTTGTTTTCTTTTTAACTGGGGCAATGGAATCGAGTGAAGCACGTAGAGAGCCGGCAGTGAAATCGGCAAGGTGATCAAGCTGGGAGGGGCTAAATTTAAGATATGACTCCTCTGTTATTTTGGGATATGGCACTGAAATTAATGCAGAGGGAATAATTTCTTTAAAATTTTCAACAGTGTCCTCAGATATGCATCTGCTATAATAACTAGTGACTCTTGGTTTATAGTTGATGAGCAGAAATTCAAATGTTAGAAGATAATGATCTGATAAAAGCAGATTTTGCGCAGAGACATTTAAATGCTCAATTTCAATGCCATATGTCAGAACAAGATCAAGGGTGTGATTAAAAGTGTGTGTTGATTCTTGTACACACTGACAGAAGCCGAATGAATCTAATAGTGAGAGAAATGCCGTACCAAGGCTGTCGTTTTCAATGTCTACATGGATATTAAAGTCACCTACAATAATGACTTTATCTGTTTTGAGGACCAAAGCTGAGAGAAACTCTGAAAATTCAGATAAAAATTCAGTGTAGGGTCCAGGTGCTCGATACACTATAACAAACATAATTGGAGTTTTCATGGTTGGATCGGAAATGCTAAGAATGAGATTTTCAAATGAACTAAATTTTTGTTTGGGCTTAGGGTTTATTAATAGGGCAGAATTGAAAATGGCTGCAACTCCACCACCTCTGCCAGTGTCTCTGGGAATGTGTGTGTTAATGTGACTGGGAGGAGTGGATTCATTAAGACTTACATATTCGTCTTGGCACAGCCAAGTTTCAGTAAGGCAGAATAAATCAATATTGTTATCTGATATAAGCTCATTTATTAATACACCTTTAGATGATAGGGATCTGATATTCAAGAGTCCACATTTAAGTCTCTTTACTTTGTAAACTGCCTCATTAGTGGTGTTGATTTTTATTAAGTTCCTATGTGAACTCTTATTTGATTTAGTGAATTTAGTGAATTTATGTGGACGGGGGACAGACACAGTCTCTATGGGGTTGTAGGTGGATGACTCTAAAGGAAGCGCAGAGAAGCGTGTAAGACTGCAACTCTGCTTCCTGGCCTCAACTCTGAATTGTCAATTTGGCTGACTAATAAATCTGGCCATATTTCTAGAAATGAGAGCAGCTCCATCCCAAGTAGGATGGATGCCGTCTCTCCTCATTAGACCAGGTCTTCCCCAGAAAGTTTGCCAATTATCAATGAAACCCACGTCGTTTGCTGGACACCACCTCGACAGCCAGCGGTTGAACGACGACATGCGGCTAAACATATCGTCACTGGTCAGGTTAGGCAGGGGACCAGAGAAAACTACGGAGTCCGACAGTGTTTTGGCAAAAGCACACACCGACTCAACATTAACTTTAGTGACTTCCGACCGGCGTAGCCGAACGTCATTACCGCCGACATGAATTACAATCTTACTGTATTTACGTTTACTTTTTGCCAGCAGCTTTAAATTTGATTCCACGTCGCCCGCTCTGGCCCCAGGAATACATTTGACTATGGCCGCTGGTGTGGAAAATGTCACGTTTCGCAAAATAGAGCTGCCAATTACTAGAGTTGGTTTCTCAGCGGGTGCGTCACTGAGTGGGGAAAATCTGTTGGAAACGTGAACGGGTGGGTGGTGAACCGTGGGCTTCTGCTTAGGACTATGCTTCCTTCGAACAGTCACCCAACTTCCCTGGTTTCCCGACTGCTCGGGAGCTGCTCTCAGTCGACCCGCACCGGCTAATGGGGGCTGGCTAGCTAGCGAAGCTACTGGTTTGGTTTGCAAGGTGCGGATCGTAGCCTCCAAATCACTAAGCCTCGCCTCCAACGCAGCAAATAAACTACACTTAGTACAGGTACCATTATCACTAAATGAGGCAGAGGAATAACTAAACATGTGACACACTGAGCAAGAGAGAAGAGAACGAGAGGGAGAAGCCATTGCTGTGCGCCAGGTACAATACCTGAGTTGGTTAGCACGACACAGAACGGTTGGAAGAGTAGCGATAAATTCACTAAAATGAGAGCGGGCTAAAGGGTGCTTAAGTACAGGGTTTACACTTTCAATACACAGCAGTTAAACAATTAATGTCGTTAAAACCCTCTCAGATAATTAGCAAGGTAGAGCAAGACGACCAGACACAAACAACAGGAAGATGAGTGTTGTCTAATGCAAACGTTAGAAATCCCACCTGAAACCATGAAAGTTGTGTAGAAGATCATATTTCCTGGCTGTGCAGTGCATTTCCCAGCATAATTTCACTAGCAATGGCTCTTAAAT
>KV751347.1:4544332-4585658 GCA_001698575.1 Mola mola
AAAGATTGGAATTTGTGAGTCTGCCGTTTCTTGCTTGTGTTGTGTTGGGCTAGTTGAGCCTGGGTGACGAAATTGGATACTTCTTCAAAGATGAACGAGGGGAAAAGAGTTGCAAGTTTCTCTTCAGTTTGGTGGATTTGGACCTTCAGGGCATCGATGGTGAAGTGGACTTGTCGTATCCTTTCATTCAGAAGTTGGGTTTGTGCTTTCGACAGGATTTGTCCGGCTCTGTGTCCTTTGACCGCGGATCCCAGGCGCAAACTCCTCGGAATCAGTCTGGACTGTCTGCATCTCAGGTTAAAGCGGAGGTGGTTTCTGTAGTCCGCCAGCTTTCTTGAAAGCTTCTCATATTCCCGCACCAATAGAAGGGTGTTCCTCCCAAATTGTAGGGCAATATGTCCGTGAAGGTTCTCAGTCATCCAGGTCATCTTGATCTCGGAGTGTTTTAGTAGGAAACAACTGGACTTCTTATCTTGTTTGAAGACGTTTCGCCTCTCATCCGAAAGGCTTCTTCAGTTCTGAGGTTCTGAAACGTCTTCAAACAAGATAAGAAGTCCAGTTGTTTCCTACTAAACACTCCGAGATCAAGATGACCTGGATGACTGAGAACCTTCACGGACATATTGCCCTACAATTTGGGAGGAACACCCTTCTATTGGTGCGGGAATATGAGAAGCTTTCAAGAAAGCTGGCGGACTACAGAAACCACCTCCGCTTTAACCTGAGATGCAGACAGTCCAGACTGATTCCGAGGAGTTTGCGCCTGGGATCCGCGGTCAAAGGACACAGAGCCGGACAAATTTTGTCGAAAGCACAAACCCAACTTCTGAATGAAAGGATACGACAAGTCCACTTCACCATCGATGCCCTGAAGGTCCAAATCCACCAAACTGAAGAGAAACTTGCAACTCTTTTCCCCTCGTTCATCTTTGAAGAAGTATCCAATTTCGTCACCCAGGCTCAACTAGCCCAACACAACACAAGCAAGAAACGGCAGACTCACAAATTCCAATCTTTGCTGAACAAAGCCTACAGAACAGAGACCAGACCAACACACCTAGGAGCCAAACACAATGAAGGCGCATCAGCAGACGTCCAGGACAAATGGGTGAAGAACCTATCTCACAGGTTCCTCACGAAACCGGAAAGAGATGTGCTGGCAAAAGGCCTGAATTTCGCAATCTCTCCACGACAACTACCTATAGTGGATCTCATCACAGCTACAGAGTCAGCAATTAAGAACAACAAGCTGAACTCCTCTGAAGCTGAACAGATCCGACTTAAAGTGTCGGCCACCCTCGCCAGTGCAAAAATACCTCCCTCTAATATCACCATTGAAGAAAGGAGGGCGATTTCCACACTGGGCAAGGATCCAAGCATCACCATCCTTCCAGCCGACAAAGGGAGATGCACTGTCATCCTAAACACATCAGATTACCACACAAAGATAACCTCACTGCTCAGTGACCATGAAACTTATGAGATCTTAAAAAGGGACCCCACCAGCAGCTACAAGAAGAAGGTGATAGAACACCTACAGAAACTGGAAAAAGACCACATCATTGACCGCCCTACCTATTACCGTCTGTACCCTGGAGAGGCCATTCCATGCATCTATGGTCTCCCCAAGATCCACAAGGAAGGAGCACCACTCAGACCCATCGTCAGCAGCATCAATTCGGTGACCTACAACATCGCCAAACACCTCTCTGGCATCTTGTCCACTTTGGTGGGGAACACACCACGCCACATCCAAAACTCCATAGATTTCACGAAGAAGATACAGAACCTTACTCTACCACCGGATGAAACCATGGTCTCCTTCGATGTCACTTCTCTTTTCACTTGCATACCGACCAGTGAGGCAGTAGAGACAGTTAGGAAACGCCTACAACAAGACAGCTCCCTAGATACCAGAACTAACCTCAACCCTGACCAAATTTGCAACCTTCTGCACCTTTGCCTTTCCACGACATACTTCAAATACGATGAAGTTTTTTACAGACAGAAACACGGCTGTGCCATGGGTTCTCCAGTGTCTCCTATCGTGGCGAACCTCTACATGGAGGAGGTGGAGGAGAGGGCCCTGAACTCCTTCACAGGAACAGCTCCCAGCCACTGGTTCAGATATGTGGATGACACATGGGTCAAAATCAAAACCCAAGAATTGGAGGCTTTCACGCGACACATAAATGCGGTGGACAAGAACATCAAGTTCACCAGGGAGGATACGAGAGATAACATTTTGCCCTTCCTGGATTGTGCGGTGTCTCTTGATAAAGATGGTAACCTCAGCATCGAGGTCTACAGGAAGCCCACACACACAGACCAGTACCTCTTATTTGACTCCCACCACCCACTGGAGCACAAACTGGGGGTAATCCGGACACTGCATGACCGGGCCCAGAAGGTTCCCTCCAGCACAGAGGGAAAACAAAAGGAATTGAAACACATCAAGACAGCGCTCCAGACATGCGGCTACCCTAAGTGGACCTTTGTCAAATCGTCCAAAAGGCGCCACAAAGAACCACCTGAGGCAGAAAGGGAAAAACGGAAGAACGTAGTTATCCCATATGTGGCAGGTCTCTCAGAAAAATTCAGAAGAATCTTCCCAAAACACAAAATTCCAGTCAATTTCAAACCGGGCCAGACCTTAAGACAGCGACTGGTCCACCCCAAGGATAAAACACCCAGGCATAAGCTCAGCAATGTTGTGTATGCCGTTCAATGCACAGAGGAGTGCTCTGACCTTTATATAGGTGAAACCAAACAGCCCCTCCACAGACGCATGGCACAACACAGGAGAGCCACCTCATCGGGACAGGACTCAGCTGTACATCTGCATCTTAAGGAGAAAGATCACTCCTTTGAGGACTCCAATGTCCACGTTCTGGACAGAGAGGACAGATGGTTTGAAAGAAGAGTGAAAGAGGCCATCTATGTCCACTTGGAGAAACTCTCTCTAAACAGGGGTGGTGGACTAAGACACCATTTGTCTGCTACCTACAATGCTGTCTTGGGAGCCCTCCCCAGGCGGTTTAATCCCCACACACACGTCCTCCTTGTTGATGATTGTCTCACCAAGAAGGAGGCTGTTGGTTTCAAAACACGTCCTCTTTGTTGGTGATTGGTGATTGTCTCTACGCACTCGGGGTTAAATACCTGGGTTTCCCGCACTGAACCTCAGAACTAAAGTCTTTCGGATGAGAGGCGAAACGTCTTCAAACAAGATAAGAAGTCCAGTTGCTTCCTACTAAACACTCTGAGAACTAGTGCAGCGTTATAGCTTTAGAATCTACTTGATTTTTTTGTATATATTATTGAATTTTCACATTGGTTTGTACTTTAGATATTTAAGCTACAACAAAAAATCAAGTACAATGACTGTGCTTTTTATATATATCCAAGAGCTAAATCAAGTAGTGCTAACTGAAAATTAATCAATATTCCTTGAAATGCTGTCTCACATTTCAAATTTAAGTTGTCATAACTTTATTTTGTGAGCGTTTTCTACTCAAATGTCAATGCAAAATGTTAACATACTTATTATACTATATGCAAAAAAAAAAAAAATTCTCAAGTTGGGGGAAATAATAAACAAGAACCAAAAATCACGATTCAGTTTATTTTATAAAAGCTTTAAAGTTTCAACTTACAAGGTATTATTGCTTGACTCATTGATCTTTTTCAAGAGTAAGGCCTGACCAAAATGGCAGCATGAACATCTCAATCTGTGTTACTGTGTGTATATTGTGTTGTAGTGTGTTGATGTGTTAGTGTGTGTGTAGTGTATCAGTGATATTTTCACATAGCCATTTGAATCCCAATTTTTTTCTTGTAAAGTAATTACATGAATTTTACTTTTTGAAACTGACAGCACTATCAGAAACAGTTCAGCCTGGATCAGCTGGAAAAAAAAAGTCAGCAATATTTAAAAAAAACAAAAAAAAAACAGCAAATACTAAGTAACAAAGTGCATTGACTTACTCAATTCCAGACATGAAAATCAACTTCAAAGACTGGAGTAACGCGAGCTGCAATCATCTCGGACCTGGGCTGGATGACATTTAACCGCATAATCTAAGAACAACTGGAACAGCAAGTTCATCACAGCACAAATGAGGTGTCCATGTTTGATTTTCAGAGATGAGGTTCAAAGGGGTTTCCTAACAGCTTTTACTTTAGAGATGTGACTTTTGGGCTGCTTTTCAGACCATCTACTTTCAGGAACACCCTCTGAAATACCTCACAAGTGTACTTCAGCTCTCGTGGGTAGCTCAGATTGAGGGCAAGATAAGGCCCATCAACAAAGCGCTCGGTACATTCAACCCCTGCAGGACTTCTGTGCCCTCTATCATGATGGTCACGCTGGCTGGATCAGATGCTGTGCCGCCTTTGGTGACCAGGATCTTCATCACCTGACTCTCAAGCTCACCAATTTGGCCCTCAGAATCCTGAATGCAGGAATATCAGAAATAAATATCTATTCATTGTCATTAAGTTGGCACACATTCTTAAAATGAGGTTGGGAGAAAACACTGCATCTCAGCACACAAGTGATTGACTACTTATGTTGAGTTTTTTTTTTTTTCTTTTACTTTCTTTTTTTTTTTTTTTTTTTTTTACCATAATGGAAGGCAAATGCTATAATGGTTCTCTAGTGACAAGAATAAACAGGTTTTTACCACATTTCCATTTGGGATATGTGTGAAAATAATCTCATTAGCTGCAGCATATCATCTTTCTCTTGTAAAAATTAGTCAAATTTGTAGTCCATTGGTTAACTACATACTGTATGCCATTGAACAGAATGAGAGTTCGTACCTCATTCTCCTCTGTCTCGGGATCGCATTTTGTTTTCTGTGACATCCGCCATCTTGTTTTGCTATCAGTAGATAATACAAAGACAGTGTGAGAAAAGCATTCTGACAACAACACTTTCATGTGAGTTTCAATGAGTTTCATTTGACTTGTTGAGCTGATGCACCATTATGCATTCAAATTACACACGAAAATGTGTCTGGATCACTTTTTTTATTTTCAACTTGGTTTAACTAGATGAATCAAGTTGGTTACTTAGTTAAACAAACAGATGTTGCAAGCTTAAATGCTTATATTGAAATTTCATATTTATTTAAGTTGAATTTTTTTGATTAAAAAAAAAAAAAACTTTATTAACCCGCATCGGGGAAATTTAACTATCACAGCAGCTCCACAGTTAGACAGATATGAAAAAGAGTACAAAGAAAATAGATATAAAATATAAAAGACATGATATAAATACACTATATACATAAATACACTGTATACATAATAATACACTATATACATCCTCCATATGTACAGATATAGATATAGATATACCATGGATGGTTATTGCACTGGATAGATAATTTACACCATGGATGGTTGTTGCACTGGATAAATAAATTGCACATGATATGAATATGAATAATAGACATGAGTGTGGATTGCACATGACAAATATTATGTTAAATTAAAGAGTCTTATTGCGGTTGGGATGAAGGACCTGCGATAGCGTTCCTTCCTGCACTGTGGGTGTAACAGTCTATGGCTGATTTACTACCCCTGGTTTGATTCTTCAGAGTGTAGGTATGAAGGATGACATTTTGATTGAATACCTATTTGATAGTGTTTTTGTCTTTTTTTGAATATGTTTACAAAGCATGTGAGAGGAGAAGACTAACATATAAGAGATAAACTCCTCAATCCTTCAATAGTACTCTTGGGGCACAGGGTACAAAAAATAGATTAAATTGTGGCCCTGAATAATAATTAATAATTAATAATCAACATCCATAAAGAATGGAAATAATAGCAAATTAATTTAACCAGCCTCAAAAAATCTTCTAAATTTTGAATTTGAGATTATGATAAAAAATGAACAGACCCATGGAGACCAATGGACATTAAACAAAGGCAAAATGGCCAACAACTGTGCAAGGGTCAGGCCATATGTTAGGGGCTTAAACCATGTGTTAGTTGAGACGGTATAGCTGTGTCCCAATTCAAAGCATCCAGAGGCTGCATTTTAAGGCCGATTACACCACAGCATTGCAACAGCCGCTTTCCTCAAGGCCCACCATATCCCAAGATTCATTGCAGCTAGCAAACTGGAACAAGGATTACACTTTTAGATTTATGTGTTGCATTTCAACTATTCCAATAGTTAAAGGTAGGGACCTTAAAACCTAAAACACACAAGACATTAATGTTGCTAACTAATATAGCTACCTAGCTAATTAGTGGTGGACCTGCCCGCTCCCACTGCGGTACTGCTGTCCACATCCGATTACAGCCGTTCAAATGTAAGAGGTTCACATGTTGATATATATCTTACTGTGACTATGGAGATTTTCTAAACAATATACATTTAATCCTACGTACATAAATGGACAAAGGTCAACCAATTTAGATGCAAGCTGTTCTTGATTTTCAGTCTGTCTAATATCTCTTTCACAGTCCTGTAAAATGTTTGCAGATATCATACCATGGCTAACCTGAGGTAAATAATTTTATCTTGCTATTGAAGAACCCTTTAGTTTGTTGACAACTGAACATGAAACAAAGCACAGGCTACATTTCGTTTTAGGGAACAAAGAGCATACTGAAACCTTTATAGGTTTGAAGGGGGGAATGAACATCTGTCCCTTGGGGCTGAAAACTCAACTAGTGTGGCATGGAGGTCGGGAAATAAAATCACATGTATTTTAGAGATTATTCAATTAACTCAAATCCTTTACAAAGCCTTAAATAAAAAGACAAGAGTGCATCCATGTAATTCCAATTTCCTGTATCCCTGTGTTAAGGGGATTGACTTAGTGTTTCCCTTTTTTTCTTGTTTTCTCTGTATTTAGGACAATTCTGATAAAAATGGGCTTGTCTCTCCCCTGCAGGCTGAAAAGAAGTGGAACAATTTTAAAACATGTATAATACAAAGTAGGTTCATATGATTTGGAAATTAAATCATATTTGGTCCATACCCATGCAAGTTCATACTTTGCAGAAATGTTTTACTGTTGTTGACATGATAGATTTCCTTCTGCAGGATTGCAAGTGTCCAGGTACAGGAGAAGAAACCCTCCCCAGCAACTTGCCCACGGTTTGTACTCATGGGTGGATGGATTTTTAATTTGTTACATATACCGTTCACTTTCTTTTATTTTACAACATAAACTACACAAGCCATGAAAAAAGAAAATGTTAATAACACTAAATAAAAATATTGTTACTTTGTTACATATGTTATTTTTTCCTTTAAAAATGTTTAACTATTTACAAAAGTTTGACAGAAATTACTTATAGCTTACAATTATTTAAAAAAAAAAGATTGCATTAAATAAGGTGCCTGCGTGGGTTCTCTCCGGGTACTCCAGCTTCCTCCCACAGTCCAAAAACATGCAAAACTTGGGGTTAGGTTAATTGGTCACTCTAAATTGCCCGTATGTGTGAATGTGAGTGTGGATGTGTCCACCAAATAAGGTAAATAAGCATTTGTTTCTTTTTTCCGCCATTCGTTTTTCTTTTGGAGAAATAAAAAAAAAAAACAAACAGAAAAAAAACAACAAAAAAACACAACGCATGTCGCAATGTCCTGTTTTCCCCCTGGACTGTCACTATTCATCATGTATATATGTTACTCTGTATCCCTCCTGTTCATGTCTATTCTGTTATTGTTGTTGTAATGTGTCACCACATATTCATAACTTTAATATTTGAACGGTGCCCAGTACTGCTTTATAATTTGCAGTTACATCTACCACACACACACATGCACACACACACACACACACACACACACACACACACACACACACACACACACACACACAGGTACTCCCTCTTATATAGATTACAATTTACACACAGTAAATTAGTTAGATATGAACACATAATGGTTTGTCACCTGGAATGTGCGTGGAATTGGATCGAATGAAAAAAGGCTTAAAATTTTAATAATTTTACTAATCAATCAATAATGAACCAATAATTAATAATAATTAAATCATTTACACGCAGACATTGTCCTATTGCAGAAAACTCACAGGAAACCATAAACAGCTCATCACAGTTTCCTCACACATACTTACCTAGCTACAATTCCAAACAAAGAGGCGTAGCCATTTTAATTAACAAAAAAATTGATTTCACTTGTACTAATACTACCATAGACCCAGAAGGAAGATTTATAATAATCAGTATATCTACACATAACACAGATGCATGTATCGTCAACATATATGGTCCAAATGTTGACAACCCCTCCTTCTTCCACAGCTTCTTCACTGCACTCTCGGCCCACTCTGACACAGCACTTTTAGTGGGAGGGGACTTCAATTTGGTATTCAATCCAGAAATGGACAGGCTCAGTAGAGGTGGTAGTCATCGCAACTGGCAATCGACTGATACAATAAAACAATACATGAGTTAGTTTGGTCTTTGTGATGCTTGGCGCTCCTGCCACCCCACGCTCAAAGAATACACCTACTTCTCACCAGTCCACCAGTAATTCAAAAAAGAAGGACATCTTTGACACAAAGATTCACCCTATCACCATCAGTGACCACCCACCAGTCACCCTGACAATCACGAAAAAAATAGTCACACCACCATCTAAACAATGATTTAATACATCATTGCTTAGGGACTAAGATTTGATTGAATTCTTTAAAAAAGAGTAGACAATGATCGGTGAAATAAACGACCAGACTGACATTTCTACCTGTGTTCTTTGGGAGGCGGCAGAAGCATTCAAGTGAGGTAAAATAATTTCTTATTCTTCGTACAAGAAAAAACAGGAGAGAGCACTTGAAATAGAATTAGAAAAAAAAATATTAAAGCTTTGCAGTTAGCTCATGCTGCCTCCCAAGAGGAACACCTGCTGAGAGAGTCAAGAAAACTAAAACACTGGGAAAACAACCTGCGTCCCAGAAGACATAAAAAATACATTTAGGGATTTCTTTAAAAAATTGTATTCGTTACAGATTAACCCATCTAACTCTAGCATAGATGTGTTCTTGAGCACAGTTGACCTACCAAGATTAAAATAAGGAACAAATAACGGCTCTGGAGTCACCCATTTCAATGGAGGAACTTCAAGAAGACCTTAAACACATGCCCGATAGGAAATCTGAAGGACCAAATGGGTTTCCTACAGAGTTCTACAAAGAATTCTGGCCAGGGCTCGTACCAGTATTCTACAATATGCTTAGGGAAATGAAGGAAACTTCCATTCTCCCTCCTAATATGAACTGTGCAAATATTAGCCTCTTTCTCAAACCAGACAAAGACCCTGCACCTCCATTTAGCTATTGTCCAATATCACTTATAAACGCAGCTCGAAAAAGGATCTGCAAGGCGCTGGCTCAAAGCCTTGAAAAAATAACACCTCACATTATACACACTGATCAAACTGGGTTTATCAATGGCCGACACTCCACTAACAACACACGCAGACTAATTAATTTGATAGATTACTGCAACAGTCAGAGCAGAGATGCCATAATTGTCTCCTCAGATGCAGAAAAAGCATTTGACAGGGTAAATTGGAAATTTCTCTTCACTACATTACAAAAATTTGGGTTCAGGGATCATTTTCTAATCTGGATCAAATTATTATACAGTTCACCCAGTGCCTGTTAGAACAAATAATCAAACTTCTCCAAGCTTCCCTCTCCAAAGGGGCACCAGGCAGGGTTGTCCACGCTCCCCCTCCCTTTTTGCCATATTTATTGAGCCACTTACAGCCGCAATTCAGCACAACAATAATATTAGAGGAATTAAAACAGCAAATGTGGACCATAAAATAAGCCTTTCTGCTGATGATGTGTTACTTTTCCTTCAAGGTGCACAAATTTCTCTTTCAAAGACAATAACCCCATAAATAAATTCTCAAATATTTCAGACTACTCTATTAATTGGAACAAATCAACAGTTCTACCTATAAATTCGGAATTTCAGAGTACGTTAACTACACTACAGTCAAGGAACATTAATTACCTAGGTATTAATATCCCTGCCAGGCTGACTGACCTGACACTGCTAAATCACATTCCCCTAATTAAAACAATAGAGGCTGATCTCACTCGATGTAGGAGTCTATGCATATCACTTATGGGAAGAGTAGCAACAGTAAAAATTGTGGTCTTGCCAAAAATTAATTATATTTTTTCAATGGTCCCAACCCAATCTCCCCTGGCCTGGTTCAAATCATTAGACTCTAGCATCTTCAAATTTCTATGGAAAACTAAACCAGCAAGTTTAAAAACTCTCCAGAAGACTAAAGATCACGGTGGTTTGGAATAACCAAATTTTCATAACTATTACTTGGCCAATAGACCACAATATATCATAAAATCGATCACGCAGAGTCCATTAGACCAAGCATGGTTGGATATTGAACAAACATTGTGTAAAGAGATCCAAATTCCAGATCTGCTCTTTATTAGTCCCATTATTAGACAACATAGCCACTTCAAGAGTATTAACATTAGCACCTCCCTTACAGCCTGGTGGAAATTATCTTTAAACAAATAGGTCTTCACACATCCCTTGCAAACTCATGCCTATCTGGAATAATCCTGACATCCTGCAAACCAAAAAATCTATAAACTTTACGACATGGTATGACAAAGGGATAAGACATATAGAGCATATCCT
Source organism: Mola mola (assembly GCA_001698575.1). Classification (NCBI taxonomy): domain Eukaryota; kingdom Metazoa; phylum Chordata; class Actinopteri; order Tetraodontiformes; family Molidae; genus Mola; species Mola mola. The sequence goes on from KV751347.1 coordinate 4,555,013, forward strand.
CCAAGGTAATGACTTCATGCCATTTAATGAATTTATAGCAATATATGGTCTCAATAAAAATAAATTCCTGGATTATTTTCAACTGAAATCTATAATTAAAGCTTAATTAACTTAATATAATTAAAACAAATTTTGTTACAGCTTTCACCTCCAAAATTACACTCCAAAATTAATTCAGTACTATTTAAAATAGATAGAACAGTATCTCTTCCTACCTCCAAATGGGAGAAAGACTCATCCATCAGTCCAGATTCTAATTTTTGGGTACAAATTTGTTATAATACCTTCAAAATTATCCAAAATGCCAACTTACAACTCATAAAATCCAAGTTTCTACACAGAACACACTATACAGGACAAAAGATGTTCAAAATGGGTCTCACACAAACAAACATCTGTTCAGTCTGCACGGCTGGCTCACCAGACAGTTATTTGCATGCTCTTTGGCTTTGTTTGCCTTGAGCTCGCAGAGCCTGGGGTAGTGGTGCCCATGGGTACTGGGAGGGCGGGGGTGGGGGTGTGGCGTGGAGGTGGACGTCCCCTGGGGGAGAGTGATGGCAGACACCCGGTTTGGCTGGGCTGGCCTCCTGGGTGTGGATGGGGCCTTGGCCCTGGGCCGCTGGTGGGGGGCCTGTCATGCATGGTGGGTCTGGGTTCTTCCCGCCCTTCCGTGTGCGGGTGGTCCTCCACCCTGGTCTGCAACTGTTGCCCTCAAGTACTCAGTCGCGGCCCCTGGACCAGGTAGGCCTTGCTCTGTCAGCTTGGTGGGGCCAGGGATGGGGGTGAGTGGTGAGGCCAGTCGGGAAGCTGGTCCCCAAGTTGTGGACTGCACCTCGCCGCTTTGGCAGCCCTGTCCCAGGGGGCCTTGAGGGGGCGGCATTGGTCGTGGGGTCTTAGGCTGCATTATTGCGGCCTGGCCCTCCATCGTGTCCACAGTCCCTGAATTTTAATCACATTAGAGAAACTGAGGACTTAGGGGTGCGGCTGGTGCATCTTGGGAGACCCTGCCGTCTGCAAGCGTTGGGGTGTCCATGCTCTGTCTGCCCCCCCAAATTTTAATTGCACCATAGTCATCTACACTATCACATCAACACACCCATACCTTGCATTCACACACCCTACAATCATTTTGGACGGGGGCTTTCCGGCTGCCCCCATCGCTGGCCCTGCAGGGGCTGGGCGGGGGGTCTGTGGTCTGGGGGAGGAGCGTCGGTTCTGCCACGGGGGATCCTTTGGTGGCTCCGGGGGGACGAGTGGCCCCATGGCGCAGGACTGGGTTGGGGCAGGATTTGGACTTTGCTGTCGTGTGGTGGCCCCTCGGCTGGCGGTCCAAGTGTGTCTGATTTGCTCTGGCCCTTGTTTACACTTGTGGAGGGCTTGGTCCCCGGCTGGGTCAGGGATGGGGTTAGCTTTCCTTGGACCACCCTGTTTGGGGGGTGTACTGTGGGGGGGGCTCTGGCCTCTCTGGTGCATTGTGGGCTCCACGCTGGGGGCCTAGGCGGGTCCCTGGTTGGCGGGGCTCTGTGGCCGTGTGCTGGGACTGCGCTGGGGTGGGTGGCCTTGGGTGGGCCCGGGGGGCTTCCACTCCTGTGTCCCCCGGCGGGCCTCCCCCGCCTCGGGGCTGTCGCTTCTGTGTTCTCCTACTGGTTCTCGCTTGGTTCGGGCCTGCGGCTGTCTCTGGGCTCGGTGTCCCAGGGCCCCTCGTGTTCTGGGTGGTCTTTGGGTGCTCTGGTGGCCTGGGTCATGACCTTCCGGCTGCTTGGGGCTGGGGGGGGTGGTGTTCACCTTCCCTAGCTACAACATCCAATGACAAACTTACAAGCACACGCACACTCAAATACACACTACACAATGGATAGTGGTGTAGATGCAATTGCCTCATGAACACAACTGGGGAAGTCCTTTAGCAATTTTGGTTACAATTATAAATGTAATTGTATGTATTTTGGGCACTCTCTTTGCTACCACGGTAAATACTGTGGTAAATTTGCATTGTAAGCTCTATGGCAAATGCTGTTGTTGCAGTAAGCTGTTATAGTTATAATGGCGCTCATTGTTACCGTTGTTGTTATTGTAGTTGTTGTTGTTGTTTGTTCTGTTGTTGTGCTTTTCGTGTTCCCCAACCCCCCTGTCTTCCCTAACCTGTCTCTTTTCTCTCTTTCTATCCACTCTTTTGCCTCATTCAATCCAGTAGCCATGCCAATAAAGTTAAATACAGATCTCAACAGGAGGAGTATATCAGACTCCTCCTCTGTAGAGCAAATTTGTTGTAGCACAACAAGGCATCCAGAATCGTCATACTGCATGCCTCAGGTGCTGAACAGGACAGGTTAAAAAAAAAAAAAAAAAAAAGGGTTATGTGTGCATTGCACAATACCACAGTCAGTGAACAAAATCAAAATTCACCTCCACATATTCACGCCGCAGGAATTTCACCCTGTCTGTATTTATTTAAAATAGCACTCTATACAATTTTTTCCTCAGAATGGAATTTTTTTAAGGATATGGGCTACTGTTGTCTGAGAGACTTGTTGGACATTATTGAAAATTGTGTGATCATTGACAATATCTGTTTGAATTTCTCTAAGTCTTGTTGTATTATTGGCCAAAACGAGGTTTATGGTCTTTCTCTCTCTCTTGTTCCTGTGTGAGCTTGGGGCTCCTCCCTCTTAGTGTTCTCAACATCCAATCCTATGTAGGCCAAACAAAATACATGTGGCTAACTGTAAAATGATACAAAATGATACCAAAATGGTTGATATACATAGTATGATATGGATTTTGTGTTGACAAAATATATGTTGCTCACCTGTGCTCTTGACAAAATGTCTACACTATTGATGGCACTGTGTACCTGCTTAGGTCAGGCTATGCGCTCATTCCAGCCTCACTCAGTGTTAGTCAGTGGTTTATTGTATGGTCCAAAAGTATAGCACGAATTTCATTAGACAGATTTGGTTGGCTTCGTCTTTGTCCTTTCCCACCTCCAGGTCTTCCTTTCCCTCTACCTCTTCCTGTACCTCAGCCTCTTCCTCCACCTCCTCCATCTTGTCTCTCTGGATTCCTCCTTCTCCCTCTTCCAAATCCATTTTTGTTGAAGACAGTGACCTGTTGCCTTTTTATAGTGCTTGTAACCCTGATTGGTGTATCTATTAATGTCTTCTAATGTCTATTAGTGTCTACTAATTATGCACCTGTGTGTGTGCGCACCTGGTGGCTGTGTTTAACTTGATTGCTTCATGGGTTTGTTCATTTGAAAGCCTTTGCTTTGAAATTACAAGGAAGTGACTTCTATATTATATATATGTATATTTCTCTGTCAAATGGATATTAAGTAGGGCTGGTAAAATTATCGTGTTAAATTTATGTGTTAGTTTTTTTCCGTTTAATGTGTTTAAAAGAATTATGCTATTGTTAATTCGATGTAATGCTCCACCTCCTCCTGCATTTCCACTTCCTGTGCCTAATGCTACTGCTGTTGCACACTCAAGCTAGCGATGGAAAAGAAAAAGAAAAAGGAGGATATGCTATTAAATGGAAAATTCTACTTTAAGAAGTTACCTGATGTCTCTTTGGAAAGGCATAAAGTTATATGAGTGCTTTGCAAAGCTGAATTTAACTATCACCAAAGTAATTCATCATCAACATATAACCTGAGAGCAAAGCATCCTGGTGTTGTGACAGATACAGGAGGGCTCCAGCTGGTGACTTTACTGCAGTTTGGTGCGAGAGGTAGGCTGCTGTCCAAGCAAAGTAAGTGATTTACAGTGAATTTTCTGAACCACACTCAATATATTGGTAATGCACCTTATTTCAAAGGCCTCTCTAACCTTTGAAGTCTGTACGGTTCACATGCTACATTTTTCAGAGTTTTTTTTATGTGAAAGTAATTACATTTTACATGTTCCACTTAAGCCAGAGTTAAATGATCCAGAAAAAAAACACTATTTCCTTGCATTAAACTGATGATCCATTGTGTTAATTACAAGTTAACAAGTTGTGCAATTAATTGCGATTAATTACAGTCAGATTCACGATCAATTATTGATTATTCTTTTCTTTATTTAGTCACATTCCTAATAGTAAAGTGTGTTCATTGTTTTGCAAAGTGTGAAGCTGTACTTGTAGTTGTGAAAATCTGGGCTGGTGTTTTGCTCCTTGATGGTCAGGTTTTTCTAATTTTGGAACAGTTTTAATTTAAGTGTGTAAGCAATCTCAAAAAACTGTAATATCAAACTCTGTTACTGATATTGTTGTAACGTATTTAATTCACAGTCCTCAGACTACAAACTGTGATTTTCAAAGACTTGAGTTTTGCGCTCTCTGAGGCCTCTTTTTGAAATAACAACAATGAATTGGCGGTACCTCAATCTCTCTTCTTAATCCATCAGCAGCCAAATCACAACATGTTTGTGAAGTTCCAGAAGAGGAGACATACCGGTTTCAGCTGGAAAAAAATGGTTCCTTATTGATCAATAATTTATTTTTGATATTGTAGTGTTTTGTATATTGTAAATATACTGGTGAGATCACAGAAGGTGTGTTTCCTGTGGATCTTGTGTCAATATTTACACTTGAAATTGAGTTTTATCATCCCACATGATCAGAGCTTTACTGCTGCTAACCTTCCCTCCGTGCCTTCCACATCCGCTTTCTTTACACTGTAGATTTGATGCTGAAGTTATTTAACAGCAGCATCAGAAAGTGATTATGAAGGGAAAGGAGGAGTGACTACATTTAGCCAGATTTTCTTAAGTGCATTTTACCTGCACTTTAAAAGCAGCTTGGAATTAATAAGATATGTGAGGCAGACACCATCTACAATAATTACTTGCAAATGGGTTGAAATACTAAACAATATATCAAATGAAAGAAAAGAGAGAGGCATGATCAACTGAGTTACAAGTTTTGATACAACAGAATAATGCTGTTTGATTTGCAGAGAAAATTATTGGTGAAATAACCTCTAACCTGAGTTTGAAGTTAGGAGGTTTTTTTTTTGTTTGTTTGTTTTTTTGTTTTCAAATCCAAATACAACCAACCAATTAAAAGCTTTGGGTAGTTTTACTTTTTCCATCTTGTAAATGTCTTGTAGTCCAATACTGAACAATATTTAATGACAGTAAGCTGTGAATATATGTGCCGACCACATGCATGAAATATTGTGCATCCAGTGGAATTCACTATTTGAAGAATGGTCTGATACCCTCTAAAAATGTTTTCATCTGTTTAAATGTAATTTCACATTAATTAATCTTAATATATCTTAACATTATATCATATATCTAAAGCTCTTTAATTAAGATAAATACACTTGCAATTGTAGAATGAGACAAACAAATCTGTTTGGCTCAATGTCCCATCCACATCTGATTAGTTAGAAGTGACAAATAATAGCCAATAAACACAGACACACTGTGTGACAGACGGGCAGTGAGCTGGACTAAGCTTGGTGACAGTTAACACATCAGATATCGCGATAGTTATAACATCACAATCTTATTATATGTCTTTGATGACAGCATGCCAAGTTAGTTTCCCCAGTTACACCAGTGACAATGAATAAAGTCACCGTCAGGATTTTTTTTAAGATTAAGATGACAGATGCCAGATGACAGAAGACACACAGATGAGCTGCTGCTGCATTGTAAAACACAGCAGTATCTGTCTCATCTTGTCACCATAACACTGCACTGAGATTTAGGAAATTTTGACGAAGTCACAGCAACAGCAAAAGTAACATTTCAATTGATGGTTTCATTTAGTCGGCAGATCTTATCGGGGGGCAACCCATAGGGGGTAATATATGGACCATGAACCCAAATACCAATATGTTGCCCTTTCTTATCTATATCCTCTCTTTCTTTACAGATTTATTACAACCATATTAACAATTTGCAATTCACAGCTTGCAAACGCTTTTTGCTTGGTCTGAGAAACTGACCATATCTTGTAAATAGAGGGGGGTCATGGACACTTCAAGGGGTTGATCCAACAGATATGAAAGAAAGAAAAAAAAAAAGCAATGTGACTGCTTGTTGCCAGTCCTTGTATACAATTTTAGTCATTGAACTATTTCATCTACAAGAAACTGTGAAACAATGTGAGCCATTTAGATTAAACGAGAAATTTAATCTGGCAAGCAAGGCTACTTTGTTGGATAAACAACAGAACTAAATGTTGATACTGTCAGATTTGATTCATTCATTTGATTAACTTGCTTTAAACACTCGTAACACTTACTTTATTGGACTGGTAAACTGACTTACATTTTTATAGCGCCTCTCAAGATTTCTGACTCCTCAACAAACTTTACAAGGTTTGTCATGTTTTCCAGTTCATACTGGTGGCAGGAACTACCATCTAGTTGCCAACTTGTGAGGAGTGGTTACCATTCATAAACTTAATCTGTGCCTTTGAGAGCAGTACAGGCTTCAGTAACTCACCCAAGGACACTTGTGCATGCTGTCTGCAAGGGTGGGGAGTGAACCACTAATCCTCCGGTCAGAGGAAGGCCTGCTGTACCTCCTGAACCTCCCTTTCCCGTTATAGAATGAATAAGTTACTCTTGGGCTGGGGTCACAACATAGGGGTATTGCATTATAATGTTATACAGTATAGAGAAATTGGTTAAGAAAAATCTAAATTGACCATGCTCAAATCTTAAAATAATGTAATGTAATATACAGGTACATTCAGAGATTCTGTGCATTGCAAAGCACCTCTTTGGTCTATTTCATTTGTGCAGCATCACTTTACAACAAAAGTTATCTCACTTCACGTCACATGTAGAACATGTCTACACAATAATATAGCTTAAGATTCCCCAATGATCAAGCACTTGGAAGAACCTCGAAAGGCTCGGAGCAGACCTTAACTCTACGTTGGCAGCCATTTACTTGGACCGGACAGGGGAAGGGAAAAAGAGGTGTAACAGCTGTACAGAAACAATAAAGTTTTAGGATTACTCCTACATGTAGAGAGTGTCTGCTCCCCAGACCAAGACTGGAAGATGGTTTCACAGGAGAGGAGCTTGATAACTTAAGGCTCTGCCATCCATTTTACTTTCAGACACTCAAGAAACCATCAGAAGAAACCTGCATTCTTCGAGTATAAAAATCTAATTAATCTAATTAATCCATTAATGTCTTTGTTTTGTTTGTAGTTTAAAGTATGTGAAATTATCTTTAAAGGATACCTCACTTACCCCCACATAAAAAATGATTTTCCTCTAGCTTGTAGTGTTAAACTTTCTGTATGCATTTATTCTTAGTTGTGAGCGCTATAGGAACTATTTTCTTTCTACTGAGTTACACCAGATCACAGAAGAAAACACAGATTTTATAACAAGAGAGCTGTGTTTATAAGGTGAGATGTAAACAATTTGTCTGTTATCTGTAAAATTATTTACTGGAGTTAGTGTAGTTAATTATCCTCATCCATGAATATTAAATGCATCTTTCTTTTTGTCTAGAGAAAGAACTAACCCTTTAATCTGTTCATAGTAAAAGTTGTTACACCAAACAATGTATTAAATCAAAAACAGGAAATAATGGCTATGTAAATGCAGCGTGTCAGCATCCTTCAGACTTTTTAGACTTCTTGAAAGAGGTGGAACTAATTGTGATTATTCATATTCTGTTCAAGCAATGAGGTTGTATGTGCACATTCAGTGGGAAGCAATTTTCAAAAACTCCCTTCTTTGTCCATCTGTGTACAAATTTACCTGGTGTGCATTGCTTGAGTCAAATCAGTGAAAATCTTAAAGAAAAACTACAGCCTTTTGAAAAAAGAAAACAATGTTACAAATATTGCTGTAACTTTTTGCTGTTATAGCACACACATACTTTTCAAGTATTTTACATCCTCGTTTCAGCCACAGGCATGAGTGGGTGTGAGAGCTTAAACATTGCTGCTGATTTTGTTGCTGTTTCCAGCAGATACTAGCAGAGGTCACTAAAAAAAATTCACAAAAACGTTCTAGGAATTCCCTCATTAAGAGCCACTACAGCTGACTGACTGAATGGCTGAGTGTAATTACTGTAGATTATTTTTGAGAAGTAAAGGCTATCAATAATAATGATTTGTCTTTTTGCTCAGTTGGATTTATCAGCTACTGGTTCAAGCTTCATAGCCAGTAAAGTGGTATCGATCTAAACTGACACTAAATTGCCATTAGTTTTGAATGCGACAGTCTATGGTTATTCGTCTATACTTATCTATACTTATCTGCTGTTGGGGTGCAAGGCAACAACTAATAAATCAAATTTGGGTATCAAAAATAATTAATAAATGCCAGAAACACTTATCAGTTATACAAAGTAGGATGTATCACCTCATGGCACCACCCTTAAAGGAAGGAAAAGATAGCCAAACCAGTTCATTTCAGTCAATCAATCTCATAAAAAGCATAACTAACTGCACTAACTGCAAGAATTACGAGCAGTAATTAACTTATTATCTAATAAATATCGGAGGCTGCAAGGTGACCGGGTTCAAACCACATTACTATATTGTAATCCACTGTATTAAAGTATGTTAAGGAGTATGAGGGGTTTTCCAGGCTGGAAGCATTTAAATTCCTTTAGGGCACCAGCTGGCCGAAGGTTTAGCTTTCAGGTTTTCTCTCTAACTGCTGGCTAAACATGTTTTTGTTCAATCCTCGAAATCCTTGATATAAAAGTTCTTTCCACGGTTGAATCACTATTACCACATCAATTAGTTATACAACAAATCATTGTTCTAAATCATGCTCTTCGCATATAATTTTGCTTTTCAAACAAACTGTATTTTGAGTTCAGATTGCCTCGCTTACATCAGCCATGCATCTTTATTTTTTCCAATTATGAATGTATCACATTCATAGAACATTCTCACAGCACATGTGAGATTAAAGGAGCACACTTGGAACAACGGTAATAACATGATGTTGTTACATTACATTACAATTCAGTACAGCTGCTACATTACAGTGAGAAAAATCTGTTTTGAGATTTCATCATGCAAAAACCGCATTGTGTAAAATTTATGTTGGATTATTTCTGCAGTTTTCCCTCTCCCCCCATTATTAACACGACTGTCTATCTGTCATCTCTCTAACCTCCCTCAGCGCTGCTGAATCGACACAGCAAATCGTCCTCTTCCATTAGTCCCTGTCCTCTACAGCACATCAGTTATCTGCATATCCTGCTTCACCACATCCATGAATCTCCTCCTGGGTCTTCCTCTTTGCCTCCCGCCTGGTAGCTCCATCTTGAGCATCCCACTGCTTCTGTATGTTTTATAAACATTGAGAGAAATTCATTACATCTGGCACAAATGTTCATTTGGACTTAAAGATGAAATTTAGTGGTCAGGGTTCAGAACAGAACACAGAACAAAGATTCATGCACTAATTATTGTTCACAAATATTTGAAATAATGAAGTTGTGACAATTTATTTCCCAAATGTCCAAGGTCTAACTTCACTCTGACTTCATAATGTTTTCACCTATCTCAGTAACAGAAGAGAGATTGTGATCAAGTTTCATATTTGGTCATACAATTAATTGGAGGCACCTATCTTGAAACTGTGCTGCTGGGTTAAATATATGTGTGACCAATTTTGTGGCTTCTTTGCAGCAACATTCATGTTTAAAGCACTGTAGTCCAACACAATCTCTTCGGTTCCGCTAATACTGATCTCCAGGTGTCTCTGCACTATGTAACTGAGCTCTCTTAGTCCTCTGTACTCTTCTTGAAAAAGAGTCACTAAATTAAGTCGACAAGTTTTTCCAGTTTCACAAAATGTAAAAATTATGAAATGTATGTTTAGGTTATGTGTGTTTCCATTAACTAATTTCCAGTCAACGACATTGAGGTGAAATAAAACTTAACTAGCTGCTGGACGAATACCACTATGATACTGTGACTGCAGCCATGACTGTATTGTATTACTTCAAATCTGACCCCGGCACGACTGCCACAGTCATCACAGAAAGACAGATAAAACCCAGAGAAAGAAACTCTAAGTGTTTAACTCAGTCACTTTTTTTTTTTTACTTCAGATGTTCAGAGAACCTGCGAAATACTGCCATAATGCAACTGTCTGTTCTCATCAGAGGTTTTTAAGCCTTAAATTCACATTAGGGGAATGACACTGTGCACTTTCTCCTGCAAGCCCATCATCCACATCAAAGGACATTTGTGATGACAAGTGAACTCAAAGTTTCATTGGAATGTGATTTTGTGTGTTGGTTGGTAGTTAGGGGTTAATGAGTGAATGGTCTGGTTTCCAAATACGTGCATTAGACTCCAGTCTCAGCCGGATCTGCAGCAAAGAAGATCACTGCAGAGAAGCCTTAACTAAAGGGTTTAGAAGAGGGGCACAGCATGGATAGCTTATCCCTCTGCTTTTAAACTGGAAGCCCTAATTGGACCATCCCTGTTTTCAAACATGCATTTGGGTATTCACCGTGTTGGTGGGAATGTGAAAATTTGGTTTGTAAGGCAGCAACTTTGCTTCAAATCAACAGATTATTATACATATACAGTCAGTCATTACACAGGTTGGATGGATCATAGCACATAGCCCGAGAAACACATGAGCTGTGGCAGTAGTTACACAAAACAAGAAGAAATCACAGAGCCTATGATGAAAAGATCATCTCAGATTAAAATTACACAAAGGACCAAATCATAATCTGGGTGCACCCTATGAATGAAAGCACGTTTGCAGTGCTTTAGCAATATTTAAAAAATAACGTATTTTGGCCTGTATACCGCAATGGGTGTGTATTTGTTACTATTACAATGTCAAATGACAGAAAGCCATCTGTAACTGAATTAACGGTTCCTATAACTATATTATTTGACTGTTAATGTGTCCCACAATGTCTCCCAAAACAAATAAATGCATTAATGAATAAATGAATGCAGAAATGACCAGCTGTTAACAAAAATAAAGTGACTTACAATTGAACAGCTCCTGAACAGTCATGTAATTCCTTACTGAAGCATTTTTTTAAAATCCTTGTCCATTCTTGTCACTTTGTAAAAGAAACAAAAAAATGCTTGAAGATATAGCCTTCATAATAATACTCTCAATGATCCACCATACTAATAAAATCCTTATTGATGTCTTGGAAACAGGAAACCCTTTTTGTTCATCTTTTGTGACAATCACCATCCTTACTTTTGATTTACCTAGAAGAGCATTTAGAAAAAAATAGACTCCTGTGTGAGTACAAGGTACAAGGAGTATTGCCTCAATTTCAACTTCTAACAGTGTCATACATTTTAAGGTAATGAAAGCACCACATGGCTATAATAAGTATTCATAACATGTAATGGATAAAATCTTCATAAAAAAAATAAATACTAAGAATTAAAAACATGGCTTCTGTAAATCACTATTGCTTCACCTGAGGTATTTCATGTTTTCATCCTGGGATTTACACATCCTCTAATACATGGAAAAATACCATAGCTGGTTTTAATTCAATTGGATGAATACTGAATAAGAATGGAGTTTTTCACAGATTACTCGAAGGTTCCAGCTGCTCTTTATATCTAGATGTTTTTTCACTTTCATTGATTACACACCAGAGGGTGCTCACATGCTATAGTTTTGGGGATGGACGAACCAAGTTTACATATAAAGACACTGTATGATATGTAGTACATATCACTTGTTTTCATCTCACGGAGCTTCATATTGCGGTTGATCACTGAGTGTGTTCAGAATAGCAAAATAACAGAAATATCATGAGACAAGATACTCCTGTCAACCCCTTGAGCCCCAAATCTATAGTCTACAGTCTACTATGGGGACATAAATGGTAAATCTAATATCTAATATCTAATTTGAGGTAGGAAGTTAACAATACACTGTTGATTGCATGAACTGCCTGTACAAGGTAAACTGACAGTGGTTTCTCTGTAGGCTTCATTTACTCCAAAAAAAAACTACATGTGATAGAGGATTTATGCTTATTTAGTCACGTGCCACATCAATCACGGAGAAAATAAGTCTCCTCGACATACTATGCAAGCAAACTTATGTTGTCTTAAAGTTAGTAAGCAAACAGTAAGCATTTTTTGCAATACACACACACACACACACACACAAACACACACCTGGAATATTGGCTGTATATTCCTCACTACTAATGGCACAAGCAAATCCAATAGGATAAAATTCTTCAGAAATGTCACAGACTGTGTTCATCCATTGAACAAAACCAGATGCAAAAACTTGAATCCCAAAATATTAGCAAAATCCAACATGAACATTTAATTGCATTTGTTCACATCTAGGTGAAGATAAACAGTGTTATAGAATTACTCTCAAGAACACTATTCTACTACAGTACTGGAGTGTGGTGAGAATCAATTTTGAGCATCAATCAACATCATATGGAAGAGGCAAGAAAAGACCAGAAGTTTACAAGAAAGTAGAGAGGAAAAAACATGTTAGTATACCACCAAAATGTTAATATTTTATCACTTTGTTACTTCTCTAAGGAATATATTACTGTAACATGTCCCTTACCCCCAACATGTTGAGTGGCTAACAAATATGAGACACAGGTATTTGTTACAGTATGTTATATTTGTTTTATTTAAGATGTTTGACCTTTAGGCTGCTACAAAGCACCACCCACCCGTGTGGACTACAGAAAAATTTACCTTTACCTACCATGTTTTAATAGTTCCTTTAACATTTAATTTTCTTAAAGTGTTTTGGGAAACCAATACAAGAACTTAAGAATTTTATCACTGACAACAGAAGGGTGATTGTATTTTATCATGCTTATGCCTGTCTAGGTAGCCTTGTTTCTTATTTTGTTGTGTAACAATAAAACACATACTTTTATTGTTATCAGTCTGAGGGAAAAACTGTATTTTTAATCAAGTAATTAGTAAATACACAAAATAGGCCCACTACATTTTCACGACTATGTGGCTAATTGTGAAAAATAGCCATAGTAATCTATTTGCATCCTACTCCAGAAACAGTTCGCAAAAAAAGAGATTGTAATTAGGAGCAGAGACAGACTGAGCCCCAATGGTGAAAGGGGGAGCGTGTTTGGTTTTCGGTCGTGAGGTAGGGGTGCATTAAGGTGGACTAAGAGAGCACTTAGCACTGCTGAGGGGGGTTGTCTATATAAGGGTGCAAAAATGTTCTGGAATAAGCTCACAAAGGCAGAAGTGGCATTTCAGTGCTGTTATTTCCCGACTTGATGAGATTTAGAGTGCTTTTAATGTCAGATTGATGACATAAAAAACATCCAACAGGACTCATATGGTTTTGACCATTTGAGGCAAGCTGAGAAGAGCCATACTTAGGTGCATAGGTTTTAATTCCTGGTTTTTCCATTGGACACAGGCATTGCTCGAGGTGAGTATGTTGTTGACCAGGGCTCCTCGGCCCATGAGAGGCAGCTTTGTTCATCTCCATGTTAGTGTCTGCCGCCCACATCATCTCCCCTCCACCACATAATTCCATTAATTAGTTCAATTTCCCTGTGGGCAGTGGTTTATTTCTGTCATCAAATGCCTGATGAAATTTGTAGTCATTGCGTAATAGGGAACAATCCCTAAAGATAGCTGATAGTGTTAACCAGTCACAAGCTGGGCTGAAGCGTCGTTTTGCTCTAATTTGAAGGGGGGTGAGGTGATAATGCAATGCATCCTATTGTGGGTGTGCATCAGCCAAGATGGCAATTGATAGCAAGTTAACTTCTTCCAATGGGAAGGGAACTGAGAAAATTAGCGGGGGCAGAGTTTGAAAGAGGTTTGAAGAGAAAGGCCATTGACTGGCAAACTACAGAGCCACAGCAGCCTTTAATCCATTACTTCACCAGATTGGGAATGTTTACTACATCTAATCCAAAAATGGCATGTGCTCTGTCTTTTGGGCTGAGTTGCTGATTACTATGAGAGGCTGATATTTGGTATCCAAGACAATCTATCCTCACCCCGCCCGGTCTGATGGCTGATGGCTCCAACTGTGCTTATAGTACAAGTGTTACAATTGGTTCTATCTCACACAGTCTGCAACCCCCACTGGACTCTGTGGTTGTAGCCCGATAGATGACAGGCCTACTGTGACCAACACAGTGCATCTCACAAGCTAGAGATAATCACTTATACTACATTACTCCCAACCTCAGCCATCAGAGAAAGTAGAATACCCATGTCAGAACACATGGAAGCAGCCACAGTGATTAGGTGTCAACACTCTTTAAGATCGTATACAATGCCCAGAACAAGAGAGCATTAGGTGCAATTTTGGCTGTCACTTATGCACTCCTTACATACCTTGAAAAGGAGCCCATTATGTCCAAGAGGTAGGACTGTGTAAATGTCCCGTATGCACACCCCACTAATCCAGCCCACTGAACACAGACTAACTATGTCCTCAGTGTGCTTGCACTGCAGAGACAGGGTATTGTCACCTCCACAAAAGGCCTTACTTCTTACTTTTCCAGCCATGTCATCCCCAAAGCAGAAAAACAACTGCTTCTGAAGGGAACCATGAGTAAGACATAGAATGCTAATATACTATATCCATCCATTTTCTACCGCTTATCCTGTTAGGGGTTGTGGAGGGGCTGGAGCCTATCTCAGCATCTTTGGGCGAAGGCGGGGTCACCCTGGACAAGTCGCCAGTTCATCGCAGGGCTGACATATAGAGACAACCATCCACACTCACATTCACACCTACGGGCAATTTAGAGTGACCAATTAACCTAACCCCCAGTTTTGCATGTTTTTGGACTGTGGGAGGCAGCCGGAAAACCCAGAGAGAACCCACGCAGACACAGGGAGAACATGCAAACTCCTAATATACTATATAATATACAGAATATACTGGGCACAGGAGATGCTACAGTCAATCCATTGCCCCTGTATGGTTAATAGGATAACAAGCATCTAAGTGAATGACTCTTGTCCTAAAAAGAAAGGCAAAATTTGTCTCTTGGGATTTACAGTAAGACTTGCAAACCACCTCTGCAGACAATACATGTGAAGCAGCCCCACCCAGTGGCACAACTGAGCTGATGAGCCTCAGTGCCTACTTCAGAATAAGCAACTATCTATCTAGACAGAATGGCCCTGACATTGCAAGTGTCCAGCACCACCACCACACAGATAACACAAAATTTGCCAAATGCAGGAATGTACATCAAAGCTATAGCTCATGAACGAAATATTGATTCCACCACCATTAGTCACCTGTAGTTTTATAAAAATGTAATGACATTATCTATTCTTTGATGCGTAGTGTTAATTTATCAATAAAGTGTCACTCTGGCATGATGTATTGTGTACAATGAATAATCTTTGTTTAGTCTATTTCTAAATTGTGACAAACAACTGAGCATTGTGTTTCTCACACCGGCATGGCATGTTTCCTTACATTATTGTCAAGTCTTATATATTCGTCCCACACACATAAAAAGTCTTAGACACTTTCCTATATGGAAGCTATAAAACATCCTTAGTCTATTTTTCACGCCAAATCAAAGCAAACTCAGAAATATTAATATCCAATAAAACAATGAAAGCAATTCAGTCACTAAGTAAAAAAAATATGATACCTCACTAGGTACACATGGTTAGCTCATGATAAAGAGAATATAAATTGACTATTTAGGTCCATATTTTTCAGCTGGCATGTTTTAAAACATATTTTACATCCTGATGGAAATAAGTGTCAGTTCTCTGGGATTAGAATAGGACAAGTCCAATCACAGAGAATTGGGACAAAAAATTCTCAAAGCTTCCAGCAATTGGACCCTAATATCTACAATATTGCAGGCACAGCATCTTATCACAAAGACCCACAGCTGCCTGCAGCTGTTTAATGTACAGGCTAGCACCGTATCTCCCTATGAGAAGCATATTTATAATAGCCAATTGTTTCTTCATCACAGCCGAAACACAAACCTCAGTCAACAATACAATCTATAAACAACCCTACATGCCCGTCTCATCACACAGCTGTAAATGTTGTTCACACACTACACATCACTGACACACAGGCCAGAGATGAAGAAAGAAAATAATATGCACAGGTCCTGCCCTTAATTTGTACATACATTCTTTTGCATTTACGGAAAAATGCAAAAGATTATCTGCCAAAGATTCTCCTCTTTGGCAGGTTTACAATGAGAAAGGCGACAGCTGCTCATTCAATGCCGCCTGCACCTTTGTTGACCCCATTTCTTCTTGTGCGGTTGCTGAGACAGTGGAGAAATTATTTGTATTACCTGCTCCTCACTGCAGCAGGTCTAGCTGTGATTCTGCCCAGATTCTGTCCATTACAGTGTCCCCTCTGTCTGATTAGCCCAAACACACTCACTAACATGCCAAATCACTGCCTCGCTCAGGCATCACTCTCTATGACAAACACAAGGAGAAAACAGCAACTCCAAGGCAGACAGATAGATGGGTGGATGACAAATGCGCTTACCTAAATGCAGACTCTGAAACAAAGTTGTTTTGTTCCAAAACATATGTCTCCAACACAAGACATATAATTATCAGTCCATCTGCAACACTAATTCAAAGTCAAAAAACATATTATGACAATAAGACAGCCATTTTTTGAATATCATTGCTGTATAGACCTATTATATTTTTCAATTTAGTTTGCATCTTTAAGGAGGAGATATTCCTGTTGGCAAGCAGAAGTGCCATAGAGTTGGCATCACACCAAAAAAGGGTATCACGCTGAGTGATGTAGACAACGAGTAAAAAGAATAAATAACTCAATTAATTAAATTAATTATTTTTGTACAGGACGGTTGATAAATTGACACTTTATGGTCAAAACTGCAGGTTAATAAGTGTTATGGCCACTGTCTAGAGGGCTTGATCCTGGTTCTGTCCTGACCTGACAGCTGGTAGGTCTGCTGAGCATTAACTCCATCAATCCGTCCTGTATCTCCTCGTCTCCTTGTGTTTTTGTTTTACATTAACTGTGTGAGCAGTCACTGCCGAGAGCCTTAGTTTTGCTTCCTCTTGTTTTGGCTTATAACACTGTAGGGTGAAATTTTTTTAAAAAGTAGCAATGTATTTTTAGAGATATTAACATGCTATGAATAAAACAATTCTGAGGTAGTCAGAATGTATAAGTGTTCTTTACTATGATATTATTTACCTTTAGACACGGCCGAGAAATAGCAATGAATAACATGATTGGTTAGTATAGATTTTATTCATATGGATTTTTTTGAAGCAAAATCAAAAATTATGGCATTTTTGTCTTTTGGATTCCTTCATTTCAAAATCATTGGAGTTTCTTTTAGTGGATTCTTCCACCCAATATAAGGTCTGGTGAACACAAGCTTAATAGCTTTTTACAGTTCGTTCTATAACAAAAAAAATTAACAGTAAATGCCCCAATGACTTTTAAAGCTTTTACGTTTCTTCCATTTGCTTTTTGTCAACAGAAAAAAGACAATGCTATACAAGGGACTGGTCTACAAAAATCCATCATCAATAAAGAATTCTATTTATGCTGCTCTATTTTATCTATGGTGAATGTTTACTTGTAATCATGATGGAGCTATTGTTGTAATTCATGTCACAGCATATGATGAAAATAGTTTTCACTTTGTTCTGTGGCTGACATTATTCACATTATTATGATTATCATGCCCATTTTCCAGAAAACCCATGTGGATTGTGCAAATTACACATAGAACTACTGCACAGAGTGAATGGAATCCACCTCTTTCTACCCCCTGTCGACTTTTTTCACTACACTTTATGTACAAGAGACATTTTAACTGAAATACCCTTTTTTAATATTCACTTCCAACACAGCAGCCTAAGTCATATCGATTGTGGCTGAATTAAAAGTACCCGATGCAGGGCGTCTCTAATCCACAGGGTCTTTTAAGCGTCACCTGGTCTGACAAATGGGCCTTTTTAAAGGAGTATAATGTGTTCTTAAATTATTTTATTGATGGGACGGGGACAGCCACTCCAGGTACCCATACAAACTGACTTAACATGCTGTGAAAGGGTCAATTTGACTTCCATTTTCCGTTTCTTCGTTATCTGCATTTAGAGTCATGCTTAGATGCTCGACATGAGCTGGGTTGAGCTTTGTATGTGTGTGTGTGTGTATGTGTATTTGTGTGTGTGTGTGTGTGTGTGTTACATTTCAGCATTTGAGAGCTTGGATTAGAAATTTGCAAATTTGCAAATTTGTGTTTGTTGTGTTTAAGTATTGAAAAAGGACAAAAGTTTGGCCCTGATATAATACAAGTTTTTTCATTAACATTAATTGCAACAGCTGTTTCTCTCTTTCTAAAGATGCATTCTAGGTCTAAATTATTATTATGACAAGTGACATTTTATATAAATCTAAATTTCCTCAAACCTGAAAACCTTTTAACTTTTAAAGTGTTTCTTGATCCCCCTTATTTCACTCCAGCACATAAAATCGAAACTCTGCCCTTTCCTGCAGTAGGTTAACACCTGACACAAAGCTTCTCTACCCTCTCCATATATATACAGTATATATATAACAAAACGATTCTAAGAAGGAGCCTCATGCAGCGGCCAGCAAGAATAACATTTTGTCTTTCATAAGCCTGGCAATTTGCCACTGGAAACAAATGATTAATGCTGAATGGAGGGGAAACGATGTGTAACGCTTTTCAAATCAGCAGGCGCTGTAAAAGGCAGATGGCTAATTATATTGCTGTTTGTGTGACCTCTGCTTAAGTGCATGAAAGCCTCCTGCAAATGACAGCTGAAATTGTATTTTCAAGTAACATTTTAAAGGTCCATGTGGGCACCCTGCCTAATAAAGCCATTTGTAAATGACTCCTCCTTTAGAATCCATTAAGAAGTGGAACAAGGAATATTTTGTCACAGGATTCAGAGTCAATACACATGGAATCAGTATGTCCAGAGAATAAAGCAGCCAGTGAAGGGGATAATTAATGAGATTCCCTTATGAACTGCTTAATTACTGACTGTTGGCCTCCTAAATTGTCCCTCCAAGTGATGCATTTGTTTCTTAGTTGCCATTATGACAGAGAACGCAACCACAGGACAGAATCAAGGCATCTGAGAGAATATTAATGGGATGTTTGCACATGGAATGTAGGTATGCTTCACAGGTGGCCATTTAAGTATCTGTATCGAAATGATGAGGCATTACATGACACAGATATTTAGCTTGATTGTGTTTTTT
This sequence comes from Mola mola, assembly GCA_001698575.1. Classification (NCBI taxonomy): domain Eukaryota; kingdom Metazoa; phylum Chordata; class Actinopteri; order Tetraodontiformes; family Molidae; genus Mola; species Mola mola. The sequence goes on from KV751347.1 coordinate 4,574,217, forward strand.
CTAAATGTTTTCTTGTACTCAACCAATGGAATATTATAGTACAATACTGAATGTACACATCTGCTAATCAATAATTATTCAATCATTCTTATGAAATAAGCATTTAAATGCTCTACAGTATTTACATTATTGCACCTTACAATGTAAATATAGGTAAAAATACATTCTGCAAAATAATTAATGCAACTGGAGCTACTCTGATGTGTGAACAAAATGTGTATGGCTATTCATAAATTCAATATAAATACTAATAAAATGCTCTCTGCTGTGCTAGTGCATGTCAATGACTAGAATGTCATAATTTTTGCATCAGTTACTTAAGAAAGTGAAAATTTCATATATACTACAGTCATTATATGTAAACTAAAATGTTTTAACAATTTTACAATTTTAATTTTGATAATTATGGCCTACATGATTACAGCCAAATAAATAAAAAACACACATCTCAAAATACTACAATATATCATTGAAACTGTATAAACCATAATCATAAATATTGAAACAACAAAAGATATGATTGAATTTTTTCACTCTACATGTAGTAAATATGGAATATATGACAGTTTAACTTTTTAATTAGGCCAAATATCACAAAAAGTATCATGTTTATGTATTTTAAGATGCAGTAGAGATGTTTTTATAATTTGCTGCATGGGTATGTGTAATATACAGTAACACAAATAAAACAATAAAACAATACTATGGATTTATATAAATTTATGATATGTGCTATATGATATAGTAAGTTAAACATTTTAGTTCTTTGAACTCCATAGAAATAATAATAATTAAAAAAAATACCTCCTTGGTTTGATTATTTGTTTATTGCCCAGGAAGGATGTAGGAAAAGTTGAAAGGGGTTAAAGTGGGTTAAAGCATGTGAGAGTCGAGGAAGAGAACCAATCCCAGGTTTCAGTGTGTGTGTGTGTGTGTGTGTGTGTGCGTGTGTGCGTGTGTGTGTGTGTGTGTGTGTGTATTAAAATGGGTAATGTCCTGTATTTATATAGCGATTTTCTAGGCATTGTTGACCACTCAAAGAGCTATTACAATAAAGGTTTTGCATTCACCCATTCACACACTTTCATACTCTGGTGGCAGTTACTACCTTGCACTCTCATCAGGAGAGTTAACCACACACTCATACACTGATGGTGCCGCATCAGGAGCAATTTGTGGTTCAGTGTCTTGCTCAAGGACACACCGACATGATAACTGTCGGGTCTGGGATCAAACCAGGAACCTTCACTGGACGACCGCTCTACCATCTGAGCCACAGATGGTATTCGGGAGGAGGAGGAGGGTTATTCAGAACTGCATGACTGCAGAACTGCGTTACTCCTTGACTCTTTGCACTTCTGGAGTCTGGGCTTGGGTTTTGTTTCCTGGCCATTATAAATGGAAACACTGTGTGTATACTCAACAGGGCTGACACTCAAAAACAGACCCCTACCTACACACATACATATGCTACTTGTTAACGTGTGTCTTAGTCCAATGACCCATTATGACCTGTCCTTTCTGATGGCAACAAAGGTGGGAGTGAAAGAGGCGTGAGATCACATACATTTAAATCAATTGGATGAGTGCCCTTATTCATGCAATACCCACTGGGCCTAACACTGACAATGTTCTGCTTATTCAATGCCTCCATATTAGTGCAGGACGGACTGATGTGGCTGCATTAACACACACATGCTCATCAGATCAAATCATTGTCTACTGTCAAATAATTGTACTCACTGGCTCCTGTTATTAATCCAGTACCTGTTTTGCAAACTGTGATGATTAACTGATGGATTACCAGTCTGTTGGAATACAGTATATTTTTGTGTTCAATGTATTGAAGGCAGAGTGCAATTAAAATATGCTTTTAAAGTAGATGTCACATTTGTTCAGAGTTGGATTTGTAAATTATCAAATACTGGATGCACGGTTACAGTTACCATTTTTCAATCAGGAGAGACTCAGTTTGAAAGAGTGATAACTTTAATGCCATGTGCACCAGAAAAGAAAACACTTTGGTGATTAGACTCCATCAGGATGACATAGCAAAAAAAGAGAATGAGGTGATAATGTGTAGGATAGAAGATCCCCTATGGACTCTAGACACCTGTGCTGGTGATGAGGGCAAAAGCTGGTTCCTCTGAGCACAGAGCCAGAAGGGGATGAATTGTGAGCTTGACTTGCTTCTGAGCTGGGGAACCTGGAGGAAGATAGGGTGGAGGAGGGTTTCACGAAAATCCTGCAATGACATCCGACATATGCAAATAAGAACGCATTTAAAGTTTGGCTACCTTGACATGATAGGCTAAAAGCAATCATGGCTAGCTCTGGTTAGATGGTGGAATAAGGGAAAGGATTACAGTATGGTGAGGAAGAGAGATGAATGAAAGATAGTCATCCTGCTTGAACTTTCGCTAATCTTTATTAGTTTTTAACAGTGAATGGCATATCACTTGTTATGACCAGGGAAGATTAAATAAGTAAAATGAAATTATGAGCTAAATATTTATATGAACATATTGTTTTAAATATATAAACTATTATTTTTTTCAAAATTGCTAAAAATTACATCATGGCACATTTTTTTCTCACAATGATGCAATTTACAATTTTTAGGCAAACAAGCAACCACTACCCTATCACCCAGTCACATTCCCAAGAGGATCCAGCTGTGTACCTCTCAGAGACAGTGTCGCTTTATAGGCTCTCATGGAATAGAGTTTTTAATGGTACATTTACTCCTATTTATTCAGAATGAGTAATATCATCCTCCAAGAAATGAGTGCTCAACTATTAATAAAAACTAATTACTATTACTTTTCTTTACATATACAGGAACATCAGAACTAAATGTGTACTGTTCCTTTCTCTTATATAAAGTTCCTTGTATCTTGTCCTCTGCACCCTTCAGCCTCAACATTAAACATGACAGAATCATGTTGTCACAATGCAATGTCTGCTGCCAATCTTTGCATCCTGTATTCATGCTGATTTAATTTCGATGTTGTACAGTATCGCCCTAAATATTAAATAATTTCATACAAAATCCACCCACATAGCAATGCCACTTCCAATTCCAGTGTGCCCCACCAGACAGCAAAGATAATTCAAGAATGGCTAGAAAAACCGATGAACAAAGTCAAGGCTTTCACCTCTCCTCCAAACTCCGTACTTCCCAATCCATCTGAGCATTCAAAGGATGTGACAGAACCATGGATTGAAAAGAAGCCCAGCCCCCAGAGGACACAAATGATTTTATGACAGCATCCTGGTGCCAGGTACTGCAGGACTGGTCAGAGCTGTTTTGGTGGTCATATCAGAGCGTATTGTGGTGGGACTGGCACCAGCATATCAGACAGATGGTTTGGTGTTGTGCCTGATTGGGGTACAGTATGTTATCAATAAAGAGGTCATTAGGTGAAAATCACCACAACTCTGGCCATGTTGACAGCTGTGCCTATGTGAAAGGAGAGTTAGTTGATTCCATTTGTGAACTAGCACATTAGTATGATTTCATTCATGTGCTCCAGTATGTTGAACGTGTTTTTCTATTCATATATTCACATTCTTCTGCTTCAACGGTGTATGATCAACTACAAGTTCTCGGAGGTTTACGTGGATCATTGTTGGACCTACAGCTGTGATCCTTCTTGACGCCTTTAATATTATCATTATCTTCCACTATATTCTAAAATTACAGTATGTAATACGGGGGGTATGGATTCATGCTATGTTGAAATACTAGCTCCTCCAACAATATGCCCACCTCCTTTAAGTGTTAATTCTAGGGTGGAATGGTCTAAATTGTCTTGACTGCAGCAGGTAACTGGTTTTAAGGCACTCCCACATGCCTGTTTTGGAGCAGTACCTGTTTCAAAAGCTGTGTGTCAAAGCAGCATAGTGTTGCTTAAAATTTGTGCACTTTTGATTTTTGATTTTTGAAATTCATTTCCAGGTTGTCAAATGCCAATGCTTGGGCTGAGTTGGGTTGACAGAAGGTCTGACCTGCAACCCAAAAGTTATCCCAAATTACTACTTTAAAGTTACTAATGTTATATGTCAGTGTTTATTGCTAAGTTCAAACTAGATCAAAAGATTTCTTTCTTAATTAGCTACTGTACATTATCACCCTGTTTTTTCACAATAGATCCCATGATGTTCCAGCTTAATTTTTTTATGTCATTACGAACATTGAAAATAACAACTTCTAAAATCATGAATACCATCATTAATAAACATTAAAGTGAGTTTTGATTTTAGAAGTATTTCATATTTTTCATGTTTCATGTTTACTATTCACCTCAACAGTGCCCTTCTGGGACATGAACTTATCTGTTTGTTTGTTTAGGGATTGTTTGGGTGAAGGTTTTTTCTTTTTTTATGATATAGTCCAGTGTAATGTAGAGTGTAAAGCGTCATTGAAGACAAATGGGGTAAAACTGAGTAACTGAGTAATTGAGTAAAAAAGAAAAAAATCCTAGATCCAGACGCTGAGCCATATCACCACCAAAATCTAATCGATTATTCTTAGGCCATTTTCCCATATGTACTTCCCACCACCACTTTCCAAATGCATTTTGTTAGAAACACATGCTATATGGGTCAAAAGGGCAAAAAAAGACAAAAAAAAACAAAAAAAAACAAAAAAAAAAACAATTTTAACTAAGGAGCATTCTCACATTCATCCATCTGACTTGTGAACATTGCATTAGTTCTACTAAGAGGCAGCCCTCTTAGAGACAGGAAGTGGCAGACTCAGGGGGTGGCATCCTGCTTTTGAATGGGAGCGTTTGCTCTTGGAGCCAGAGTCCCTGGCTGCTGGGTTGATCCCTGCTGTAGGAACCGAACAGGCCAAAGCCTTTCTTTTCTTGCTGCCCTCCCTGTGGATTAAATGGCTTTTGCTCATCTTTTTTCCTTCACTTGCTGCCAACTGGAGTGGCATTTCACTTTTTCCCATGGCCTCAACAGATGAGGTAGCAGTTTTCTGTTTTTCTTCTTGCTCACTTGGAAGGAGCAAATGACCAGCAAGGGCTCAATTAGAAACATGTCCATCTCAACCCAGGGGTCCAAGTCGCTCCGTGTACAGCCACATCACTGATCGACTCGGCCGAGTGAAGAGACAGCAAGTGAGCAAAATGATAAATGAAGTGTGTGTGTATTTTTGTGGTGGTGGTGGTGGTGGTGTTGTGGTAGTCTTGGCAGCATCTGCCCCCATACAGATTTGCTTAATTGGGTTTGACTCCCACAATTACAGGGTAATAATGGCCTTTTCATCCAGGCCATGTCGAAGTGAAAAGCAGTTGCTCTGCGCACCTGCATGCTGTCAGACGGTTTATAGCAGAGTGAGTGACAGAGAGGGGGGAGAGAGAGAGATTGGGGAATTGGCAATGGACTTTGGTTAAGTAGTGGTTATTGAGTCTTTAATAGGATTCCAGGAGGCCAGGGCAACAACAATGACAGAATTAATGGGCAAGGCACGATGAGAATGTCAGCTCAGCAGGGGGCTACTGTGGCCTTTGAGCTGCCCTCTGATGCCTCTATGATTGTGCTTTCAACAATGCTGTGAAAAAGCTTGACCTGTTTGCTGGTGTATCTCATCTCAAATACATTTTATTCATAAGTTGTGTTGATCACAGTACAATGTATCTGTACAAACATACCTGGAATTTATCAATGAATGAGTGAACATACAATCAAATTAAACAGATGTCCAAATAGAGTGAAGTATAGTAACGCATTTTGGATTGATGACATAGATAGCAGCTATAACCAGAAGCAACTGGAGATGATTAAGTGAAAAACAAACACAGGGGCATAAAATATTGATAAACAATAATTTCAGTAAAGCATGGTCTTCAGATGATCCTCAGATTATAACGGCTCCTGGACCAATAGAATACACCTACGTCTGGATCACTAGACTTCCATACATCTGGATTTATAGAATCCACAGACTCTTGGACTCATGGATGTTTTTTGCATTCTAAGTAAACTGTTATTATCATGTTGTTGTGTTCTGTACTAGTGACATCTATTGCACGTCTGTCCGTCCTAGGAAGAAGGATCCCTCCTCTGTGCTTCTTCCTGAGGTTTCTTATTTTCCCTGCTTAGGGTTTTTTAAGTTTTTCCTCACCCAGTTCGAGGGTCTAAGGGCAGACGGTATCACTTCTGTACAGTTTGTCGAAGCCCAGTGAGATAATGTGTAAATTGTGATTTTGGGCTATACAAATAAAATTTGATTTGATTTGATTTGATTAAAAGCAAAGAAAACAACAATCCATGGTATTAGCATGATGAAAATAACTTGTTTTCAAATTCACTCTGCTACTCCATATTATGATTGCCTTTGATATGAAGTACTCAATCCACCCATCCATCCATAAATGGGTGAGCGATATGTTAGGGTAGGAAGGGTTGCCAATTCGTCATAGGGTACAATAATAGGATGAGTTAGGAAAATTAAAACCTTATTATTGTCAGTCTGTATTTCAAAAAAATAAAGACTAAATGTGCGTAAATTTAGCAGTGCTACCATTGATGTTCAACTTCTAGCTTTTTCTGTATTTCTGTATTCTATATTTCGATACATTTTTAAACTTTACAATAGGTTTATAATTTTAAATGTAAACTTTGACTGTCTATCTGAAAAATATTTGGACATCTTAATGAGAGAGTAGAATTGTGCTTCAAAAACATTTGTGTCTCTGTCTGTAAAACATCAGCGTGTATAAAACATGATGCCATTATTTTTGAACAAGAATAAAACAAAATGCACAGGCCTGACACACACACACACACACACACACACACACACACAAACACACACAAACACACACATAAACAAAGTTTCCAAAGCGAACCAACTTATATGGACTTTATAACACCCTGCTGTCAGTCATGATTAGCTGTAACGATGGGCTTATTTTGACACTTCAGAATCAAGTCTTGGCAAATAGCCCTTGGAAGAGTAGCCACATGCTACAAGATGGCTTTTCCCTGATATAATTTGTGGCTGCAAATTACAAAACAGAGGCAGAAATAATGTGCAAAGTCAAGTTTGGTGAGGGAGAAAATGGAAAAATTTAGGGCTGTGTGCCACTCTAATGGATATCCTTGTGGCTGGGAGAAAATGGGACTCAATAATATGTCCTTAATGTCTGCCAGCACTGTTTCAGGGAACATATCAGAAGAAATGTCCCCTGCCATTTCAGCAAGCAATCACTTAATGGGACCACAAACTTCAGCAAAATGGAGGTACTGATCTATTCCTGGGCTTGACAGATGCAATAAATCTGTGGTTCTCAGAAGATAAAAAAGAACAAAATAAAATAAAGGCAGCAGGCAAAGAAAAGGACATGCTACAAACAAGAAAAGATAAAAACAAGCCTTTTACGATTCATTCGGCCATGCAGCATCCCAGAGATGTTTGTGTGCTGTTTAAGTGCAGACACTGACAGGAATTTCAATTATTTCATTAGGAAGGGAAAATGAAAAGACTTAAGTGTTGTGATTTCTGGAGTCTTTCATAGATCAATCTAATGTGTGCTCACATCAAAAATCTGCCAAGATGGAAGAGGGGCAAGTGAAGTAGCATCTTCCTAAATCACACAATTAAAATGGCAAATTAGTTTCTTGATATATTCATTTAAGTGGTTAAGTATAAATGTTTCTCTCCCCATCCACACGGCTGTCTCTTGGGTGGGTGTGGAGAGCCAGCGCCATCCACATGCTCTTATGATTAGAGCCACCATCCATTTGCTTAGAAAAATGCTGAAAGCACTTGTCACACAAATTAGCCCTTTGAAGGCTTGAAAATTCAATTCCAAGAAGTTGATTTAAGCATTTAGGCAAAGCATGGCTGGAACATAAAAATTGAGAAGCATTTTTTCTTTTTTTTTTTTTTTACTAATGTTGATATCTTCAGAGGCCATTATACTGTAAGTTTGTGTGGACTTGGGCCTTGTGAACAGCACAGCTGAAAAACACCAGTATTTGGCTATTTATCCTGTTTTGGTCCTACGTCTGCCCATGCATAATCTATAGACGGTTTTCCTGAAGAGCCCTATTGTTAGAATTTGGACTTTTAGACTAAAATGCTTAACACTTCTTCGTTAAGGATAGATATGGACCAAAGCTTTTGACTGACAGGATAGGCTCTGTTAGTAAGGTGTATTAGACAGAAAAATTATTTGAAGAGAAATGGAGTGTGGCAATGAATTTGCTGCCTTTAAAAACATGTAACACATAGAAAAATAATGATGCAGATAAGAAGTAGAAACACATCAATACATAATTAGAGGACTATTGGACTTGAAGAATGAGCCTCTGGAATACAGAAAAAATACACATTGTTTCATGTTCCCATACAGTAAAAGGACATTTATTGAATTTCTGTCAACATAACTTTCAACAAAACTACATTTGAATAATAAATATGCACTTTTGCTGTTTGCTTTTGAATTACTTGGAAATTATGTTGATAGTAATTGATAATATTGAGCAGGTTTTTCTCTTTTAATTAATTGCTAACTAAAGCTACTATGAAACAGACCAGATACTGCTGTGACTCTCATGACATTTATATATGGCAGGTGTATTTTTCATGTCTCATTTAGTGATTAATCACAACATTGAATTAACCTACAGTCAGTTCACTCAGACTTTCCAATTTCTTGTTGGCAACACAGTGCAATGGCAGTTATTCTGATCATTATTATTATTTGATTCTCCTGCTACAATATTTAATGTATCGCCTTTAGTAGTAGTAACAAAATAATATTCACCATGTTTTCTTGTTATATTTCTTGCAATATGTTTTTATTTTTTCCAGCTTTTCCTTTTTTGATAGATAGAGTACTTTATTCATCCCCAAGGGAAAATTGCAGTGTTACAGCAGCAATTAAAACATTTAGACATTAACCACAACAGATACACTTCACACAAGATGACACATACACATACACACACATATACTCAAAAAGAAATCCTATAAACATACAGAAGTGAAGAAAATATACATATACATGTGCAAGAATCAATGTTGATTGTATTAATCAGTGGAAAATTTATTCAGAACTTATTAAGTATTACTTTAATAAAATAATACCACAAGCTAAGTGTACTTGTTAAAGTCCTGCTTTCAAAATTCTAATAATAATTCTAATAACTACATTAGTACAGTCCCTGCCAGTTAGGTCACATAAATATGTGTATGATCTTTAACTCAAGCATGTAAATGAAACCATAAAAGCAAATAAGTATAGTCATTCTTAAGTTCTTCCTCTTGATTTTGTATGTCTCTCCTCTCAGGACTGCCACGTCGCACTGGCTAGACTTAGGTGAGTCCTCTATCGTTGTGAAACAGGTTACGACCATCCTTCAAAGCAGATAGCTGCCCACATAGACCCAGGATCTGTTCTGAGGTTTCTGCTTTCCTTACTTATGGGGGAATGTGTGGTCTCAGTCAATATCTAAGATTATTGATCAAAAAAAGTGTCCCGTCATAATATAACTTTTGTTGAGAATTGGCACTAGAAATAAATACTAGTTGACTCATGTACTAAATGTCACCATCACTTTGTACATTTCCAAGAATGTATGACCACACAGCTGAGTATTAATCTATATTATACATTGTTTATAAATTGATGATACTTTTGTTTGTAAAATAAAATTATTCTTGAATAAAGGTACTTTGTAACTATGGGTTAAGGGGATGGAAGCAGGGCAAAATTGTTTTCACTTAATTTTTCTTTTTAGGAATCACCTTTTTTTAAACATGTAACTACTCAGGCCATATTTTGACCGATATTTTCGTGTAGGAGACATTGAACCCACCTCTTAACCCCGGAGGGGAGAGGAGAGTTGGGTACCCGGAGTTAATCCTGTAACTTTATAATCAAGTGATGCATGTCTCAATGAGACATGAAGACAAAAGGAGACATTAGAGTGTATGGATCATCTTTCTCATCTCGTATCATCTTGCACAGTGCTCGCATATGAAGGAAAATATTAGACATACCTAAGATGAATGAGTTCACTCCAACAATGCAGGCATGCCTAGACTTTCCATAACAAAAATTAATCACTCAATAGATGGATGGTTTTAAGAAAGCATTTATTTGCTCTTCTGTCACATAGGCATATTGTCTACTTTGATGCTCCATGGGAGGATGCCCTCCCGGCTGTCACGCTCCACATGGAAGAAAATAAGCTTTGGTCTATAAAAATGAAGTTAGATGTAAGTATAGCACTCAAATATCTGCGAGAAAAAAAAATACTTTTCTGGGGCATTTTGTTGTTGTCAATTGCTCTGAGCAACTTGCTGTATTGCAGGTAATGGAACTACTCTTCTCCTTTCATCTTCAGGGTTTGTGTGTGCATGTGTGCGTCAAAGCAAAAGGAGGCCTGGATGGATATGGGAAGGGGTACAACAGGAAGAAATAGTGTGAGATGATGGCTCAGAATGGAGGAAATATGTCAAAGCATATTGATACATGATGTGTACTGGTGTAAGCACTTTCTTCAAACATCTGCTGGCTCCATTTACCTTGAGTGCAAGTAATTCTGAAAAAGGAATTTCTGTAAAATTTCAGAACAGTACCAGAAGAATGTTGTCACATATTATACATAAACATTGCTTCCTATTCAAAACAGTCAGACTGTAACCACACACTTTCCACTTTGACTTTCCACAAATATCTTTGCATATGAAATATTTTCATTACTTTGCAAAAAATATGGGTTAGTCATTGTAATCCATGGTCTAAACTGGGAAATCCAGCCAAGGATCCAAGTCACAGGATCTCCTGTCTTAATTTTAGCAGTAAGAATCAGGCAGGACCACAGCAGCAGTTCCCAACGCGACCTAGAAAGACCTGAAGGATAATAAAGCACAAAGACTCCGGGGAAGAAGTAAAGTTAGTGTAAGGATATGGACATTTAGAGGAGCAGAGATTGAGTCAAAGTCAGAGGGGGCAGAGAAGAGAGCTCATTGCATCATGGAGCGTTCAACCTAATGGTTGAACACTCTAGCTAATGGCTAGATAGGACAGCCCTAACTATAAGCTTTATCAAAAAGGAAATTTTTAAGCCTACTCTTAAAATCATTGAGATTCTGGTCACCATAGCGATATTTTCAAATTATGTTGCCTATTTACACATCCAGACATCTATAGGCTGACTGACTCAGTGGGTAGAGTGGGTTTTCCTCCGATTGGAAGATTGTTGATTTTTATTCCTGACCTGTGCTGTCAGCGAGTCAAATTGTCCTCAAACACCGAACCTCAAATTGCTCACAGTGTTGTGCCATTGATGTGTGAATGTGTGTGAATAGTTTCCTAGCTGAATGCAAGTCCATTTGCCATCATAGTTTTAAGTTAAGTACCTGTATACATGGACAGGAATAAGTACATAGGTAACTAATTTTAAGATTTA